>JADLZN010009209.1:0-430885 GCA_018155175.1 Sinocyclocheilus anophthalmus
CTTTCACAATTCAATAAAAGAAGTCGAATGCAAATCAGAGGACAGCCATGACAGCTGCTAACAATGCTAACATATCCTCTTACGCATTTAATTCAAAATATCAACCTAAATCCGTCCATTTTCACTAATACATATAGTATTCAGCTTTAAAAAAAAATCTAAAATTGTAATATTTGTGTTTAATAACTATACAACACGAGCACGTTAGCACACTAGCTGTTAGCCTCTTTGTTGAGAACGGCTCAAAGCAAAATGACAAACACCAGCGAATAACGAGGGCGGCCTTTTTTTCTGTCATGCACGGATGTGGTTAAAGATGAAATATAACCGAGATTAATAGTTTGATTTACCTGTAATTTGCAGCTCGTAATAAAAACCGAGGATAAACAAGCGCACGCGCTTCCCCTCCCCGGATCAGGAAGTGACACACACGAACTTCCGCCCCCTTCAGACCGAAACGAGCAACTGCAGCAGACGCCTTTGTCTTCTTCTTCTAATAACGTTTCATGCGACGGGCTCCCGATGCGCAAACAACTTATGCGTGCATTTACCGCAACAACTGAAGTGAGTGTGAGGAGCACTAATACACAACTAATATCTACCTATTTATATTTATCTATATTCTTATCATAATAATAATAATAAAAAAATAATAATAAAAAAACACACATTCCTAAATTCTCCTGACTAATCCTATTTCTTTAAAGTATTTAACAATAGCACCATATATTTTACCTTGTCCTGCATGCTCTTTCAAGAGATTTGACAAATTAAATGCCCCAGACTTTATCGGGGTTATTACAGCTTGGCAAATACAATAGATTGCCTATAGAGATACAGTTCTCTTGCCCCTTTCTTGTGTATGAACAGAGCTCTGGTAGCCCTCCAGCTAAATCTCAGATCATCTTGTATACAAGAAAAGAGAGCGTTTTCAAAAGGCTGCAACATAGACAGGAAACACGCTAAAGTGATATTTTCCTCTGTTCTCTTTTGAGTGTTCGACCAGAGCCAAAGAAAACATTCTTTAACACAGAAAGAAAGTCACTTACAACATTGAACAAAGCATGTGAAAGACATGAGACTAAAACAGCAACTCGCTTCAGTGTCTGACTTACAATTCTGTCCATGAGCTTTTTGTGAAATTTGGATGAACTCATTAATCTGTTGTTTGACCTGGCCTCCAAACACGGCACATTACTTGTTATAACTTATAATTTTATATATATATATTTTTTTAAGTCAAGTCACCTTTATTTATACAGCGCTTTTAACAATACAGATGGTGTCAAAGCAACTGAACAGCATTAATAGGAAAATAGTGGTTAATAATGCCAAATGACAATAGTAAACACAAATGTTTCAGTTAAAGGCAGTTCATCATTGATTTCAGTGATGTCATCATCCAGCTCAGTGCAGTTTAAATAGTATCTTTGCAATCAATTGCAATCAAAACGGCACGATTTAAATCTATGCGAAATGAAGTGATCCCAAGGAAGCTAATCCCGAAGGAACTAAAACTCCATCGGTTACAGAATGGAGAAAAAACCTTGGGAGAAAACAGGCTCAGTCGGCCATTTTGAGGGGCAGTATCCTGACATAGACCAGACGAACCAGCAGTTCAATTCAAGGCTGCAGCAAAGTCACATTGAGCAAAGGACTCAACTGCTTCCTGTGATCTTGTCCCGGTGGCCGTCTAGAAGACAAGGCCTTCACTGGGGATCTGTCTCTGCGAGGGCTACCGGGGCCTTCATCTAGTTGTCCTGATCTCGCCGATGCTCTTTTAAGGGCGTGGAGGTCCTTTCTTAGCTTTTTTTTTTTACTTTTAGGTTTGAAAAATCTATCTATTAGCTATCTATCTATCTATCTATTATCTATCCTATTATCTATCTATCTATCTATCTATCTATCATCAATCTGTCTGCTCTATCTATCTATCCTATCTATATATCTATACTAATCTATCGAGCGATCTATCTATACTATCTATCTCTCTGTCTGTCTGTCTGTCTGTTATCTATGATCTGTCTCTCTGTTGGTCTGTCGTCCTATCTAGTACTGTAGATATTATCTATCTATCTACTATTCGTCATCTATCTATCTATATATCCTGACTAGATCTTTCTCATGCTGTCTGTCTTGTCTGTTCTCGTTGTCTATTATCATCTATAGGTCTCTCGGGTCTGTCTGTCTGTCTGTCTGTCAATCTGTCTATCTATCTATCTATCTATAAAAAACTAAATCTATCTATCATTCTATCTATCTGTCATCTATCGTTCTATCATTCTATGATATCTGTCTGTCTTGCGCTCATTTGTAAGTCGACTTTGGATAACGCCATCTGCTAAATAGACCCCCACCTTCTGCAATGTAACATGTAAAGTTCCACAGAAAGCGATGATCTTTAATGTCGAGCCTGACACGCCATCGGCTAAAGGGCTAATATTTCCAAACCATGAAGGATCCCCCCCCCCCCCGAGACACCAGTAATCGTTCTGGCATAATTAACAAAATTCGAATGCATATATTAAAACAAAGATCCAAACTTATTGTCAGCCAAATCTCGGACAATCATGAACAAAACATTCACATTCACAGCTTCTCTGCATATACTGCTTATTCGGGCTTCACATGACATGCGTAGGTTGTCTATCTAATCCTATCTATCTATCATATCTGTCTTTCTGTCTGTCGTATCAAGTATATATCTATATGTCTGTCTGTCTGATCGTTATGTCTGTCTTTAGATCTATCTATCTATCGTATATCGATATATCGCCTCTATAATATCTAATATCTATCTATTATCTATACTATTATCTATCTATCTTATATCTGTCTATCTGTCTGCTCTGTCTGGTCTGTCTATCTCGTCTGCCCTGTCTGTCTGTCTGTCTGTCTGCTCTGATCTATCTCATTATCTATATCTTGTCTAGTCCTTCCTATAGTCTGTTCTGTCATGTATGTCTGTTCTGTCTAAGTCTGTCTGGTCGGGTCTGTTATTATCTATCTATCTATCTATCTATGATTCTATAGTATATATGTCTGTCTGTCTAACATCCTATATCTACCTGTCTCTCTGTCTGTCTGTCTGTCTATCGTTCTATCTATCGTTTTATCTATCTATCATCTATCTATCTATCTATCTATCTATCTATCTATCTATGCTGCTATCGTCTCTCTGCGCGTCTGTTGTCTGTCCTGTATATCCATTATCTATCTGTCTCTCATTCTATCTATCTACTCTCTGCTCAGTCTGCTCTGTCGATCTGGTCTGTACTGTCTGTGTGTCTGTATCTGTTTGTCTATCTATCATATCTGCTCTTTCTGTCTGTCTGTATGTCGAGTCTGTCTGTATCAGTCAATCTGTATATATTTATCTCCTTTTTTTTTTTTTTTTTGATCTACTTATCTATTATCTTATATTATCTCTCCTGTCTGCGCTGTCTGTCTGTCGTATCTGACTCTGTCTGTCTATCTATCTTATACTGTCTCATCAGTCTGTTAGTACTGTATGTCTTTTTTCGTCTGTCAATACTGTATGTCTATAGTATCGAATCATATTATCGCTATCTTATACTATCGGTATCTATCTAGCTATCTATCTATATATCTATCAGTGTCTGTCTGTTTGTCTATCAGTCTATCAGTCAGTCTGTCTATCTATCTATATATCTGTCTCTCTGTCTGTCTGTTGTCCTGTAACTGTCCATCATGTCTATCTATCTATTCTATCCTATCTCTCTATCCTATATATACTATTATCCTATCCCTATATATCTACTACTATTATCTATTCTATCTATCTATCTCATCTATTCTCTATGTCTGGTCTTGTCCATCATTTGTCATAGTCGCATTTGGAATAAACGCATCTGCCTAAATGGACCTGAATTATGTATAAATGTTCCACAAGAAGAAAGGTGATCACTTTAATGTAAGAGCACGAATGACTATGTAAAACTGCCTGAAGTCATTCTACTAAACCATGCAGAACGACACCAGTCAATGTCTGGATAAATAAACATCTTAGAAGATATATATACAAGCACAGCATTCCCAAACTTTATTGCTCAGCCAACATCTCGACAAATGGAACAAAACATTTCACATTCTCACAGTTCTCTCCTGCTATCTGTTATGCCCGTCACATGACATGAATGAGGTTGTAGTTATCTTTTCACAGTGTTGCAGGATACTTGTAACTAGTTACATGTAACATTTACATTACATTTAGTCATTTAACAGACGCTTTCATCCAAAGCGACTTACAAATAAGGACAATAAAAGCAGTCAAAACTAAAAAAAGAGCAACAATATATAAGTGCAAATAACAAGTCTCGGTTAGCCTAAACAGACCCCTAGCCAAGGGGCATATATATACAGTATACTCTCTATATATATATATTATACACACACACACAAACAAAGAAAAACAAATAGATATCTCATACTAACAAGTAGTGTTCTGTTGTTTGTTTTACCTTGTTTCTTAAATACCCATCATGAAAGATACATATCGCTCAAGTAGAATTAATAGAATAGAACGTGACTCAGAGTTAGAGGACGGGTAATTAATATAAAATTTAAAAAATGCTAACAAATTATTTAATTTTTTAAAGAAAATTTCATTGGTGGTAGACAGTTGGCCCAAATCAGGAAACGTGCTAACAATCCTTTCTGTAAGTCACTCTGACATAACGCATCCCAGCTGAAAGAGAATCTGTCACACGCGTATTGTCATTAAAAACACTGACTCGATTCTAAAAGTTTTTAAACACACGATCTGCTACGCACATGGTGGCATATCGCACAGTTCAACGCCGCCGACATGAAGCAAGCGCGTGTGCCGCTTCCTGTGTGTAATGTGAATGCTGTGTTAACAGAGGATTTGCCAACATCGAGATGCTCATCCAAACATGAAAAAAGTGGTTAACAGTGAAGCACCTGAGCTTCTTCATGTTCTATATTGAAATGACAGATGGGTGCTGTCCCTATATTGACCTCGATCCAGACAGATACAACAATCAGACTAGTAAATACAGCGTCCGCCACATTCACTGAAAAACAGGAGACAAGTGGTTGTCTTAATACACGGACTGGATAATGCGACTAGATGACTTGTGTAGCAGATCACCACTATCATACTTAGCAGCTATGTTAGTCTGTCGTATAGCACGGCATGATGGCAGATCTCTGGCTTATTTGGGAATTAATGTGATCATGACCATCCTGCTTTAACCAGATGATCATGGTAGGAAGGCACTGTTCAAATCTTTATGACATCAATCGCAACTGCTGTTTGCTACAAATTCTCGTACAATAAAAATGCAAGAATATTGTGATATAGTTCATAATGTGGACTTCCGATTGAAAAAGTCCGTTGAAGTGTTGGGATGCTTGTCTGACCACTCTTTTATAAATGCCGTTTTTATTTACAGGTTTTACACGAATTTTAATTTAATATTCTCAACATATGCAGAGAAAATATGACAAGGCAAATGTATAACCGTGATTATTATAGGTACAAAATAAAACACACACTAATAATCTACGTTTACCCACGTACACTCTTACAAATAAAGGTGCTTCATGATACCATAGAATAACCTTTTTGTCTAAAAGGTTCCATAAAGAAACTTTAACACCTGAAGAACCTTTCTGTTTCACAAGCCTTTTAGTGCGTGAAAGAAGAGTTCTTCAGATTATTAAAACGGTAGAGCCCAAGATGGCTTCTTTTCAAAGCCAACACCTTTGACTGATATGCTTCTTTGCTGAGCCAACGCACACAAAATGGTTTCTTCTGCCATGAATCGCTGTTGAAGAAGCTTTTGAGGACACTTTATTTTTAGATGTGTATTGTATTTTATATTTTAATTTAGTTAATTTGATGTACTAAAACTGAATAACATTTCAACAAAAAATCATATAAAAAACAAAAATATAAAATGTAAATCAAAATAAAAAAATATATACATAAACCAATTCAAAAATATTTATATAAACCTAATAGCAAGCATTATGAATTATGAAAACAACACTGGATAGTATTTAGTGTATACTTAATTAATTATATTATTATAATAGTTTTGTGGCAAAAAACATAAGCCATAACACGAAAATTCTTGCGACCAGTAATCGCCTCATTTTCTTCGTTCATTTAGGTGTAACTTGAGTAGCATAAAAGGAAAAACGGAAACTCAATGAACTTAAAAATACCTTATAGACATATAAAACAATGTATAAGAATAGATAAAAACAACAACAAACTTCCAAAAAATGTATAAACTTAAAAATGATCCATAGGCAATAAGATCTAAATTAATAAATGATTCTAGTGAGAGGTGTTAATATACAACGCAAATCATGGCCATCGTCAAGTTGATTAGGTTTTTAGAAACTGTTTATAATCACTGATCTCACGCTAGGGTTTCTACGATGAGCTGAACATACTTAGCTGCGAGATTCAAGGCGAAGTTGAATTGTTTGCCCAAACAGGAGTTGTTTGTAAACACTGCACACAGGCTGTTTGTCTCGAGCCGGTCTAACAGAGCCGTATTAAGACAATTGTTTTTGCTACAAACTGCACTGCAAGTCCACCAAACTGTCGCTAAACCCAACGATTTAAACAACCCAGTAGATGCTATGATCCTTGTAGTCGGATGCAGCCTGACATGGTTATGTGGATGATTTGAAATGTCTCTCTTTACACAAAGCAAATACTGTCAAATTAGTTATAAACAGTTACTTTAGATCACCGCATCATATTTAAAAATCAAGTCTGAGGCAGTCAGTCGACAGGTCATTAGTGCTTAAGTAAATGCACCGCCAGACGGCTCTCTTTCCCACAACACAAGTGTCTGAAGTGTCGAATTTTCATCATAATTTCAATTGTCTTTTTTCTATGAAAACGCTAGTTCATGTTTCGCATTGACGACTCAAACGTACTTCGCATACACGCGCTAGACTATTTCAATATAGGGCTTAACGATGCCATAGAAGAACCTGTTTTGTCTAAATGGTTCCATGAAGAACCTTCAACATCTGAAGAACCTTTCGTTTCACAAAAGCTTCTTTGTAGCGAAATAAGGTTCTTCAGATTACAAAAAAAGGTAAGAAAGAGATGGTTCTTTAAATGAACTTTGATGAATGCCTTGCTTAGTGCGACCAGAAATCGGTGTATTCTGTAGGCAGTGCTTTTGAAGACACCTTTTATTTTTAAGAGTGCTACTGATCGTAGGTCTAATTTGCTTTTTTTTTCGGCTTTTCGCACTTCAGGTTATGATGTGAATAATATTGTCAAAATTATGCCAGCAAATTATAGCGTTTCCACTCAACTGATCCTAAAAGTATCGTTAGTAACTATGGCTCGTTAGTTCCATTGAACTCTATGGATAACGATGCTGGACCCTGCCCGACCATCTGACTTTTGGGAACGCACCTCACATAATCGATTCAATCGTGTTACAATAAAATAAAAAACGATCGGATGCTTATGAAAGAAACAAGCTGACAAAAAGACTGAATCCCAGATGTGGTGACAATGTCAAGTCAAGTCAAGTCACCTTTATTTATATAGCACTTTTAACAATACAGATTGTGTCAAAGCAACTGGACAGCATTAATTAGAAAAATAGTGTGTCAATAATGCAAAATGACAATAGTAAACACAAATTTTAAGTTCAAAGGACAGTCAGTTCATCAATTCAGTGATGTCATCATCCAGCTCAGTTCAGTTTATATAGTATCTTTGCAATCATTTGCAATCAATTCAACGATATCGCTGGAAATGAAGTGTCACCAACTAAGCAATCCATGAGGAACTAAACTCCAACTGGTGACAGAAATGGAGAAAATAACCTTGGGAGAAACCAGGCTCAGTCGGCGGGCCAGTTCTCCTCTAGTCAGACGAAACCAGCAGTTCAGTTCCAGACTGCAGCAAAGTCAGATTGTGCATAGGACTAATCTGGTTCCTGTGGTCTTGTCCCGACGGCCGTCTAGGAGACAAGGTCTTCACAGGGATCTGTATCTGGGGCTCATCTAGTTGCTGGCCTCCGCTGACATTCAGGGCTGTAGAAGTCATCTCTAGGTGCTGATCCACCATCTAGTCTTCTGAATACGTACTGGATCTGGGTGACTGCAGTGACCATTTGATCTGGATACAGACTGGATCTGGTTGCTACGGTGACCTCGGAATAAGAGAGTAACAGACTAATATTAGCGTAGATGCCATTCTTCTAACGATGTAGCAAGTACATCAGGTGTTATGGGAAGTGTTCCCGGTTCCGGTTGTCCTATTCAGTGCAGC
This sequence comes from Sinocyclocheilus anophthalmus, assembly GCA_018155175.1. Classification (NCBI taxonomy): domain Eukaryota; kingdom Metazoa; phylum Chordata; class Actinopteri; order Cypriniformes; family Cyprinidae; genus Sinocyclocheilus; species Sinocyclocheilus anophthalmus. The sequence continues at coordinate 8,306 of JADLZN010009209.1, forward strand.
CTCAAAATCCTTTAATGGATTTGAATATTACAAATGTGTTAGTGTGTTATGTGTAAGACAGGTTAAAGAGATGGGTCTTTAATCTAGAATTAAACTGCAAGAGTGTGTCTGCCTCCCGAACAATGTTAGGTAGATTATTCCAGAGTTTGGGCGCTAAATAGGAGAAGGATCTGCCGCCCGCAGTTGATTTTGATATTCGAGGTATTATCAAATTGCCAGAGTTTTAAGAACGCAGCGGACGTGGAGAAAGATATAAGGCCCTAACAAGGATGCTCGTTCAAATACTGAGGGTGCTTTAAACCATTCAGGGATTTATAAGTAATAAGCAAGATTTTAAAATCTATACAATGTTTAATAGGTAGCCAGTACAGTGTTGACAGAACCGGGCTAATATAGTCATACTTCATGGTTCTAGTAAGAACTCTAGCTGCCGCATTTTGGACCAGCTGGAGTTTGCGCTTCATTCAAGTGTGCAGATACCGCCCAATAAAGCATTACATAATCTAACCTGAGCGTCATAAACGCAATGCGATTAAATTATCTGAATTTGCTTTGAGAGAATAGGTCGTTAATTTAAGATATATTAAGATAGGAATAAATAAATGCTGGTTTTACAAATGCTAGAAACGTGGCTTTCTAACGAAAGATTGCTTTCAAATAGCACACCTAGGTTCCTAACTGATGACGGAGAATTGACAGAGCAGCAGTCTTAGACAGTGTTCTAGGTTATTACACGCAGAGGTTTTAGGTCCAATAATTAAAACCTCTGTTTTATCAGAATTTAGCAGTAAGAAATTACTCATCATCCAGTTTTTTATATCGACTATGCATTCCGCTAGTTTTTCAAATTGGTATGTTTCACCGGGCCTCGAAGAAATATAGAGCTGAGCATCATCAGCATAACAGTGATAGCTAACACCATGTTTCCTTATGATATCTCCCATGGGTAACATGTAAATTGTGAAGAGTAATGGCCCTAGTACTGAGCCTTGAGGTACTCCCTACTGCACTTGTGATCTTTTTTTTTCATTTTTTTTATTTGTTTTTTGATATGATACCTCTTTCATTCCTGCTATGACTTGATGAGCTGGCAGAAAGTACGATTTGAACAATGTAATGCCCCACTTCCATTTCCATGCCAACAAAGTTTTCTATGTCTATGCAAAATCGATACGCGGTAATCCTCAGGGGAATGAGAGCACAGAATCGATCGCAATCACGAGGTTCGAAAGAGCTCCCGGGGAGTGATTTATATTGCCCACACACTGATCACACGCTAGCCCCTTGATGACTGGTGCCGGTGCCCGTCTCACAATAGGTACCGATGGGGTGAAGTGCTGCCGTTAGGTGCAGGATCTCTATCCCTGCGGCGTGCCCTTCAGATTTCTGCTGAAATAAGAGTGAGAGAACAATCGTTAATGCCGCCATGGAAGCCTCTGGGAGGTGTCTCCGCTGGATGTCTCTTCTCCAGGAGATTTTAAGGCCAGCGGTGAACGAGCTCAAGTCCGAATGGCCGCCCACTCATAAAGCGCACAGGTGTTGTGCGTCGCTGATCAGTGTGGCAGCGGCGTTTCCAGGGCGACGCCAATCTGGACTCGGGATACTCGCCACATTCCCCCCCCTAGGCGTCGCCCTGGTCCTGTGGGGAAATACACAACTCGTTGTGGGGGTATTACGGGGGGGGGGGGATTTCTGGTTACCTGCCCAACCGGACCAGCCCCGGGAGAGGCCGTCCGCATTCCCGTGATCGGCCCCTGCCCGATGTTGTACCTGGAAGCAGAAGTCCTGCAGTGCGAGGAACCACCGTGTCACCCGCGCGTTATGTGTCCTTCTGCAAGGGGGACATACACTGCCAGGGGCGCCATGGTCAGTGACGAGGGTGAACGGCGGCCCCCAAGATGTAATATTTTAACCTCCCAGGACCTGACCCACTGTATGGCCCAGGGCCTCTTTCTCCTGTGCGTGGCAGCGAACTGAGCATCTCCGCGGGGGAGAGTTTATAGGACTGCATGTGACTATGGCGCTCTGTGTTCACTCCTTCCATCCCGGAAGTGGAGAGCGACGCTGCCCCTAACGCGTGCCGGAGGCGTCCGATATTAAAACGGCGTGCAAGCAGGCAACGCACGACTAGAACTGTCTGGGAAACCCGCATGCCAGCTGACCCGGGGAGGACGTCAGGGCGTCTTGAGGGACCTGGAGGCGGCTCGGTCCTGGAGTCAGGTTTATCCTCTCCAGGCCTAGCCCTTCTTGGTCTAGGTCTACAGGGAGAAGGCTATAGAGGAGATAGCAAGTTCGCGAATGAATGCATCGGCCACGTCTTGTTGATTGGCTGGGACGAGGGAACTCCTATTACCGCCCTCACATTTTGGCTCCTGGGCGCCTGCCATGAGCCCTCTTCCAATTTGTACCCCAGGTATTTTTGCCATTCAGTGAGGCCGAAATGAGTGAGCACTTCTTGGGGTTGTGCCGTCAAGCCAGCCAGCCGGCATGCGCCGTCAACACATCGATAGTACGTCAGGATGATGTCTCCCAGCCCTAGGAGGTGAATGACGACTCATCCAAGATAAGCCGACCTGGCGTGGTTGGTGCGGGCCGTTAGCCAGATGTCTGCTCACACTCAATTCCGCTGGAGGATGGGAAAGAATGTAGGGAACGGACCAGTGTACGCCGAAGGGCTAGCACCCGGTAATGCCATGTGCCGCCATTAGGAGTGTCCTAAAGGCGTTCTTCGCCAGGCGGAATCGCCGCGTGGAAAGGGACACTGCCAGGTAGCCTTTTGGTGAGGTCTAAGAGTGTAGATGTAGACGAGCACTTGCCCAGCCGGTCCAAGAGCTCATCTACCCGTGGCATGGGATAGCCGTCAAAGGTGGAAACTTGATTGACCTTCCTGAAGTCTTTACAGAACCGGAGGGTGTTGTCCGGATTTGGAACCATCACGATGGGGCTGGCCGACGGGCTACGGGAGGGCTCGATGATTACTAGTTGGAGCATCTTCTTGACTTCCTCCTCTATCGCCGGCCGGCGAGCTTCTGATATCCGGTAGGGCTGCACTATCCAGGAACCTGACTGACCCAGTGCCCGAGCTCCAGTTTCTGGGGTCGCCGAAAGCTGCTGTTCCATGTCCACTACTGGGGGCCAGGTATGCGGCTAGCGACGCCCCGCCCCCCCAAGTTGCTCGCGCGGCGGAACAACCACGTTATTTGAGCAAGTGACGTGGTAGCATTTGCCTCCCTACGTCTGCGGCCGGTTGCGCCACCCGGTACGTCACCGGTCCATCCGCTCCAATACGGTTGTAGGGACCCCTGCCAGAGTGCCAGAACTTGACACGCAGCCTGTCAGCGCGACCAGTACCACCACTCGATTCGCACCGGCTGGAACTCCAGAGGGACCCCCGCTGCAGGCGAGACAATCGTACAGCCGTTTGCATGGCTTTTCCAGGCGCGCCCGCTGGGCTGCGTCACTAGATTTCGATTCACCAGACAGAGCATGACTTCAGCAGTTATCCTTCCCAGCCCCCATCTCCCCGAACGATGCACTCGAAGAGGCTAGATGTGGGAGCGGGCTGGGTTCTCCCAGGAAATTCTCCGAGCACCGTAAACTAGAAGAGCCCCTAGGCTGTCTCCCAAACAGCCAGTTCAAAGGGTGGTGAAGACCCCCCCCCCCCCCCATGTGGAACGGCCTAGGCCACCCTCTGTACGCACAAAGCAGCACGCTATCGGGATAATGACGAAGTTTATATTTTGGCCCCAGTCTGCGCCCATTCTCGCGCCACCACCAGCTTCAGCTCCGCTGAGCAGTCTGGTTGAACCGCGCAACAGGCCAATCCGTCTGCGGGTAGTAGCACCGACGTCCTCCAGTGTTTGCCCTTGGGAGGTGGACAGGAGGTCCGCCCATGCCCCGGAAATGAAGGGGTATGCCTGGCTCAGTCAGGATTTTCCTTGCGGGATCCCACGCGGGGCTGGTCAGCAGAAACAGCTCGCGGCAATGTTCTTGGCGTTGGCCGCGCGACAGTGGATGGCTTCGGGTACAGGGGGCATAGTCCAGGATGACCAGGGATGTGATAATGTCCCGGGGCAGACAGCTCATAGGTGTGACCGAACATTCGGGACGGCGTCCCTGGACAGCTTCATGACCGTCTCCGTCTTGGTGGTAGGTACTACCAGGAGGAATTTGTCCTCCCCCGCCTGTGGGCGACACAGTACAGCAGACCATTACGTATCACAAAGTGAGGGAGGGGGTGAGGCCCCGGGAGCCTATCTACCTCATCAATGCGGCGCACTTGATCCCAGCAGTTCCACAGGCGGTCGTCTTCACGTTATTCCCTTCCGAACGAGCCCCCGGTCGAGACCTGGGAAAACACATCGAGGTAAACAGATGGCAGGTTAGGAGGCTGACACTCACCCTCCCTCTCGCTGTCCATCGCTAGGTAGACCGGCCTGGGGCTGGGAGGTCCCTGACGGGGGCGCCGTGGCCCGTTCCGGGCGGTACGCCGTGGCTTCCTGGATCCGAGGAGGAGCTTCTGGAAGCCCGGCCAATCCCGTCCCAGGAGCAGAGGTACAGGGAGATCCGGCACAATGCCCACCTCGAAGGCCCAGGTCCCGGGCTCCGCCGAGATCCGCACAGTCCGGGCCGCTACCCAGCGGGTGTCTCAGTGCACACACGTCAGCGGCAACTGGGATTTCTGCTCGGGCCGGGGTCGTATTTTTTAACCCCCCAGGGACGCGAATGTCTTGCACACGCGGAGGGTGACGGAACTGCCGGAGTCCAAGAAGGCCTGGACGGGTTTCCCATCCAGTTGTACCATCCTGCCGGGGTCTGGGGGACGTCCGTGCTGGTGCAGGAAACACCCCGCCACCCATGACCGGGCCGTCGGAGCTGGGGGTTCCGTGGGCATTGGCTCATCCACAAAGTCGGGGAACGCCGGTCTGCTGCCTGGTCGCGGTGCACCTTCGAGCGGACGCCGCTCCATCACCCAGCAGGGCGCAAGGCCCGCTCTCTCCCCTGCCGCTCGAGGGCGTTCGTTGCCCCGCAGCTCGGGACTGCATCTACCAAGACTGGGACGTCTGGGGGTTTCGGCCATACTGCCAACGGGGCGCCTCAAGCGGGAGGGCAGGGCCAGTAGCGTCCCCTGGTCAGATGAGACTTTCTGCAGCCCCTGAGTCCGGGGTCGAGGACCCACGCGAGAACGCCCCAAGGTGGGTCAAACGGGCAGTTGCGCGGCTTGAGCTCTCACGGCTGACGTTCATCCAAGATTACAGTCGATAGACGTTGCGCCCGCCCCCGATGGGCGATAGGTCACAGGGCTAGGATTTCGGCTTTAGCTCGTCCTACTGTTCGTTAGGGTGTGCAATCAGGGACATGAATCGGCCGCTGCGATTCTCGGTTGAGGAAGGGGGCGAGTGATGCGAGCACATCTTCCTGGACAACACACCCTCCCGGGCCGCGCTGACCTCAAAACGTGTGTGGAGGTAAGCATCGAGTAGTCGTTCTCGGGTCAACCGGAAGAGGTATTGGGGCTGCTCTGCGCGCGTACGGCAGAGGGGCAGGCGCCCGCCACGTGGCCTGCAGTGTTCCACGCTTTCCCCTCCGCTCGTGTCCAGAATTCCTGCTGGAGCGGGCCAGTCGCCTCTGCTAACTGCTGCTGCGGGCCGAGAGCTCCGTTAGGCGGCGGATGACCTCCTCCATGTGTCCGGGGGAAGAGAGCGGATTCTCCTAGAAGAAGCACAGATATCGATAAGGCCACCTGGCGGTACCCGTCTGTGCCTCAATTCACCTGTTCCGCCCGCATTCTCCACCATATGTCGCGCGGGGTGAATGAGAGCACAGACTCGGTACGGGACGAAAGAGCCCCGGAGGGTGATTTATTTGCCCACACACTGATCACACGTGCCCTTGATGACTGGTGCTCGGTGCCAGTCTCACACTGGTGCTCGTGGGGTGAAGTGCCGTGGTGCAGATCCCTCTCACTGGTGCCTTCAGATTCTGTGAAATAAGGAGAACAATCGTCAATGCCGCCTGGAGCTCTGGGGTGCTCCCCCTCTGGTGTCTCTTCTCCTGGCTTTTAAAGCCAGCGGGAACGAGCTCCAGGTGCGCCACTCACACAGGTGTTGTGCGTCGGTGATCAGTGCGGCAGCGGCGTTTCCAGGGCGACGCTAATCTGGACTCGGGATACTCGCCACAAAAAGAATGTTGTGGTCAATAGTGTCGAAAGCAGCGCTAAGATCCAATAGCACTAACAGAGAGATACAACCAAAAGATGATAAGAGCAGGTCATTTGTAACTCTAATGAGAGCAGTCTCAGTACTTATGATACGGTCTAAATCCTGACTGGAAATCATCACAGATACCATTTTTCTCTAAGAAGGAATATAATTGTGAGGATACTACCTTATCTAGTATCTTGGACAGAAAAGGGAGACTCAAGATCGGTCTGTAATTAAAACTCGTCAGTTGTGTTTTTTGGATGAGAGGCCGTAAAACAGGCGTTTGAAGGTTTGGGGACATTAACTACGGACAATGAGAATTAATAATAGTCAGAAGAGGGGGAATCTATGGAACGATGAAGGCACCTTTTTGGCGCTTTAGATGGAATAGGGGTCTAAATATACATTGTTTTGGTTTAGGATGATTAACAAGTTTGTACAATATTTCTTCCCTATAGTAGAGAAATGAGTGGAATTTTCCTCAGTGATCTATATGCAACGCGTAGTCTGATGCGATACTGTAGCTGACGGCTGAATGGTTACAATTTTATCTCTAATAGTATTGATCTTAGAAGTAAAGTAGTTCATAAAGTTATTACTGCTGTGTTGTTGGGAAATGTCTGCACCTGCTGATGATTTTTTTTTTTTTGTTAATTTAGCCACTGTATTGAAAAAATTCCTGGGGTTATGTTTGTTTTCTTCTATAAGAGACGAAAAGTAATCAGATCTAGTTTTTAATGCTTTTCTGTAGGATACGGTACTTTCCCGGTACTTTAGTTTTGTTTTCCTCCAGCTGCACTCGATTTTCTGGGCTGCTCTCTTTAGGGTCCGAGTGTGCTCATTATACCATGGTGTCAGACTGTTTTCCTTAATCTTCCTTAAGCGTAAAGGAGCATCTGTATTTAAAATGCTAGAAAAGAGAAAGTCCATAGTTTCTGTTACATCATCAAATTGTTCTGACTTGGCTATGTGGAGGAATTGAGATAAATCAGGAAGATACTTACAACGCAGTCTTTTGTGGTAGAAGTGATGGCTCTACCATACTTGTAACAAGGAGTAGAACTTACAATTTTAGCTATATGCAAGTATGGCCCAAGACTAAAAATGCTCTGAATTCATCGCGGGGCTGCATAAATTTTCAACAACACAACACAATCCATGTGACGTATAAAATTAGAGGATGATTTAGACAATGAGTAGGTCCCTGGCAAGTGTTGCTAATCCAATAGAGTTCGAATGTTATGAATGCGGATCCCAACTTTCATCTTTTTTCATTATCAACATGGATATTAAAATCCAGCATTTTAAAAGCTTTACTCGGACATGTATCATAATGAAAGCTTTATAAGCAATTTTTAAAAAGCTGCTGGTCATTTTGGACCAAGGAAACCAACAATAAGGTGAAGGCTGTGGTCCAGCAAGCACAAGGGTTGATTGACTATAATGTGAGTTTGTCCTAGTTTTTACTTCCCTTGGTTAGTTTCACCACACTTTCAGAAAAAAAAGGTACAACAGCTGTCACTGGGGCGGTACCTTTTCAAAAGGTACACTTTTGTACCTTTTAGGCACTAATATGTACACATAGTATGTACCTTTAAGGTACCAATATGGACTCTGTAGGTACAAAGCTGTGCCTTTTGAAAAGATACCGCCCCAGTGACAACTTTTGTACCTTTTTTTCTGAGAGTGCACTTCCATAGTTTTTATTATCTGTTTCATGAAAGTATATGTGATTGTTTTGCCCTTTCGGGTCACGCTGACTGATAGCTGTGTGCCCCTCACTTATAAAATGCCTGCTAACTTGTAAGACTAGTCTAAGCAGTTTATGCAAGTGGCCACAGGTTTAGTGGACTCATTTGTCTGTGTATATTGATTTCAAGGATCCAGGAGAGTTTGGAAGGGCGAATAAAATGGGGAATCGACTGATACAAAAGCTGTTTTTGGGGGCGTCTGTGATTTGCATCATGGGTTTCTACTGTTTGACGACATCAACCCTCCTCGCCACACACAGGTAAGGAATATATTTGTGTATATATCACTGTAAATAAAGCTTGTTACATTCAAATAAGCATGTGTTCTAATGTTTTTGCATTATTTTGGTGCCATGTGATACACTGTATATAAAAATATCCCATTTAAAATGTTGCCAGAAATCCACTGTTAAAATACTGTGACAATGCTTACAGCATCAGAGGCCTGTATATTTCACATCTTATAACAATGCATTCCATTAAATTATGTAAATTCTGAAATTATCTTAATACCAATCTACTTGATCTGCCAAACTGTGCTTTTACCGTATAATGTGCTGATAACCATGATAATAATAATAATAATACGGGTGGTAAATCAGAAAGCCAAATGATGAATCAGATTTCGTAATAAGTCCGTGGCCTACCCATAAAATAAGGCTAACATGTTTATACAAAACACCACCAACATGTTAAACATCAATTAAATAACCCGAAAATGTAACACAAAACACCCTAATGTACGTTACTGATCATGAAAATTAGGAAAAATTTAATTATTTAAATAAAATGTAATCGTCATGCAAAGACTTCTGGAAATGACCTTTTAGTGTTTTTTTTAAACATGGTAATTCATAGTTTTTAGCTCCGAAAACCATACATTTTACAGTTATTAACAATATTTCAACAGTAAAATTACATACAATTACATAAACCATTTACAGTTTTTCAGCATATATGCTAACAATTAATTTCACTAATTAACATTTTTTTTACTATAATATTTAGAATTTTGTTCCCTGTAAATATTAAACTTATTGTATTATAAATAAATTATATATATTACATATACAGGTACACCAACATTAGTATTAATATATATACTAATATATACTGAAGTTTATTTGCACAAAAAACAGATTAACTTTGTTGGTGTGTTTGTTTAAATTGTGGTATGATGTTATCATGTTTTGTATTGGGTGTATTGTGGGAGTATCTGTATTTTTGGGTTATTTCTTAAGGTGAAATCAAAAGCAGCCCACTAAAAACTGTTCCTGCGTATTGCTCCTGCGCGGCCCCCCGCCAGGTGGGCGGGCAGCACTAGCCGCGCCCTCCTGCCCGGGCTCGCGGCCCCGCCCCCCCCGAGCCGCTGGCGGCGGCGCGCGGGCGCCCCGGCGGGCTCGGGGCGCCCCCGGCCGGACGCCGCGCGCCCGCTGCGCCCCCGGCCCGCACGCGCCCGGTACCCGGACGCGAAATAGCCGGGGGGCGCCCGCGACGGCCGCACGCCCGGGCCCCGCCCCACCTACGCGGGCGGCGCGCGCGCGCCTGGCCCCGCCGCCGTGTACCGAAAAAACTGCCCCGGCCCGCTCACGCTCGCGCGATCGGGCGCGAAAACTGCTAAACCCGGTGGGGGGTGGGGGGGGGTGGGGCCGCGGCCGCGGCGCCGCGGGCGGCGGCGGCCCCGCATGCTGCCTGGGACACGCGGCGCGACGGCCGCAAAGCGTCAGGAGAGCGAAAGAGCCCGAGGCCGGAGAGGCACCGCGAGCGGCGCCGCCCGCGACGGAGGGACCCGGGACGGGGGTACAGCAGGGAGAGACGGAAGGCAGAGCCCCGCGTGCGGCACACCCGAGCGCGCGGGCAGGCAGGCAGGAGAGGAACGCTGCGCGCGGACCGCGAACACGGGCGCGGCGGGAAGAAACAGCGTCTTTGAAGCCCAGGCGGAGAGGCCAGACAGGGGAAAGAAAAGGCGACTGGCAGGCGCGGAAGGCCAAGCCAAAGAGCGTCAAGCCGACGGGTCGGGGCGCCGGAAGGCCCCCAGGCCCCCCCCATACGGCAAGGGAGAGAGTTAGGAACAACACCGACGGACCGAACAGACACAGGCCCGGACAACGACGGGGATAGGGTAGGCTCAAGACGACTCGGCGTCCGGGCTCCGGGGCCCCGCCCGCGCTGCTACGGGGCAGAGGGCAAGAGGAGGCGGACACGCTCGGCAGCAGCATGAAACATCTCCATCGGGTGCGAGGACCGGCAGCAAGGCAGAGAGGTAAACAAAACGAGAAGCGAGGGCTGCGAGCCCGGGCAGCCATGCGAAAACGGGAGACGGAGCCAGCTTGGCGCTTGTCATTCTGCCCTCCCCCCTTTGCTTGTTCTTATTTTGCACTCCCCACCTTTCTCCTCTGCCCACGTCTCTCCGCCCCTCCCTCCCTCTTCTGGCCCCTGCTCAACCACCTATGCATACTCCTTTTCACAGACTTGTGTCCCCTTCCTGTCTGCTCCCTCCCTCGCGAGGACGGGAGGGAGGTACCAGGAGAACCGGAGAGAAGCGAGCAATGCCCCAGGGCACACCGTAGGCGAGGGAAGCGGGGCAAACAAAAGGCGGGGCAGACCGGGCAGGAGGGAGAGGGCCGCACGACGAGAGACAAAGCCACAGGCACGGGAGGGGAAAAAACGAAATGAGTGGAAGAGACAAAATCAAAAAGGCAAGCCCCGCGCTCGGAAAAAAGGGGAGGAACAGGAAGGAAACTTACCACAAAAGTCAAAGACAGAGACGGACGGAGAAGAGCGAGGCGAAAGAACAAGGGGAAGGAGATAAGCGGAAGCAAAGCCCCACACCAGGCTGGAGGAAACGCAAGGGGAGAAGTCAGCAAGGAGGACGGAGGGAGAAAAGAGCAGAATAGCACCTTAGCGCTGGGGGCTCTGTCTGCTCGAGAACAACGGCACGAACGAAGTGAGTGACCAACAGATCACGCTGACCTGCGTCGCGGGCTGCGCATAGATCAAATTAGAGACACAGGGAAAAAGATGAAGCAGGCGGGGGCTTCTCCCCCTTCATCCCTCCTTCTCTTCTTTTCCCTTCTCTTTCTCTCCCTGGCCCTCTTCCTCTATTCTGCTTCTCCTCTCCTTCTGTCTGTTCTCCTCTTATGGCTGTCTCCTTCTTTGCCCCCACGGAGAACGGTGCTCGACCTCCCCTCGCGCACTCGTGCACAACCGTCGACCTGAGACAGAGGACGGATATGCGCGGGGTGGAGCCGAGGACAAACACGATTGGCCGACGCAATAGCGGCACCCACGATAATCTGCGCAGTGCGCTCCCCTCGCCCCTTCTCGGGTTCCCTCCTCCTCTTCAGCTGCTCCTCCCGGTTGCCTTGTGCCTGCTGGCTCCGCCGGGGTAGGACAAACCTTGTGCTCCAATGTGTCTCCTCGTTGGCGCTGCCACGACTATTTAGGGGCCGTCTCTAGAACTTGCCTCGCCCCCATCCTTATATCCTTGAGCGGGGCCTTCTACCTTACCTTCATTTCTCACTTTCCCCGCCTTTGGCTAGAAATCTCCCTTTACCTGCCTCCCCCCCCTTGGCGGGGCTCATCTCAGACACCCACCTCTGGCTCTTCGCTCTCTTCACTGGCAGTCTTTATAGCTCCCATTTCTCAACCTCCCCTTCTCCTCTTCAAAAAACCCTGGCCGTCTTTTCAGAATCCAGTGCACTTATAGCATGTGTCTCTTCTTGCTTCGCTCCCCCCCTCTCTCTCGCCCCCTGCCTCTCGCCTGCATTACCAGTGACCTCCCTCACTCCCTGCCCCCTCCTTCTCTCATCTGCCTTCTGCCTTTTCTCTTTGCTATACCACCATGCCTCTCTCATGGCTTCCCGCTGCTCCTCTGCCCGGCCTCCCCCTCTCTGTTCAACCCCTTCTGCATGGAACGGATTGAAACGAAAAGGCGCGTGAGAGCCGGTGTCCCTGTGCTGGCCTCTGCATGAATCTGGCCATCCGCCCGACCAGTGATCACGCGGGACACTATCTCCCTCTTCTCCTCTTGCCCCCTCCCTTCCCCCTGACCTGGCTCAAGCCCTGCCCCTTGGCCCCCGCTCCTTCTGCTTCTCTTCTATTCTGCTTCTGCCTCCTCTCTCTGCCACTATGCCTTTCTTCTATCCTGCTTCACCACGTCCTTTACCCTCCGCTCTCCTCACTGCCTTTGCCTCCTCCATGCTCCTCACTCCGTATTTTCAAAACTCCTCACATTCTTCTCCCCTTTCACGCGCTCCCACGCCACCTGCTCTGTGACGAAACTCCACGCTCTCCTCGCTTGTTCTCAATTTTTGTTTTTACTCTGGCGGTCTGCTCTTCTCTTTCTCCCCTCCCATCCCCGTCTTCGTTTCACCTTCCGCTCTTTCCTCTCCATTATTCCTGTGCTTATTTTGCCTCTCTCCTCCCTGATTCTTTCTTCCTCTCTGCCTTCCTACTTTCGCCTCTTCCTCCCCTCTGCTCCTGGCTCTTTCCCTGCTTTCTGCCCTTACCCCTCTGAAAAAAAAAAAAAAAAAAAACTCCTTCTCTCTTCTGCCTGTGCTCAATCTTCCTCTCCCTTCTCTCTGTCCCTGCTTCCTCTCTCCCTCTTTGCCCCTTTGCAGTTGATTGAGATTTAATTGGAATACACAATGAAAAAAAACATGTGTGTGATTTTTTGAAAATGATCTAGTTATCGTGTTTTGCAAATTAATATTCATATATATATGTACATATGACATGGGAATGCCTTTAATTGTAACCTAAATGTACTTGAAGTACGTTGAGAGTAAAAGGAATCAAAATTTTTAATCTTCATGTTTTCATGCACAGAACATATTTGAGGCATTTCTATTAAAATAGCATATTAAAATTTGTATTTAATTGATATATTTCATTATATTCAATAAATTAAGTTTAAAGGACCAGCACACTCTTAAAAATGAAGATGCTTCAAGATGCCATAGAAGAACCTTTTTTGTCTAAATGGTTCCATAAAGAACCTTTAACATCTGAAGAACCTTTCTGTTTCACAAAAGCTTCTTTGTGGTGAAAGAAGGTTCTTCAGATTATAAAAAGGGTAGGAAAGAGATGATTCTTGACTGAATGGTTCTTTGTGGAACCAAAAATGGTTCTTCTGTGGCATCGCTGTGAAGAAGCTTTTAAGCACCTTTATTTTTAAGAGTGTATGTACTTCGAAGTCTTCAAAATGGATCAAATCAACATACCGTAATAAAAACCTCAGTGATTGTGACAGTTTTGTGTTTATTTCTGCCTTTTCAGAGTTACTCTGGCCCCTTGTGCACCAAAAGTGCGTAACAATTCACAGCGAACTCTCAAAGCAGACGCGACCTGCACGCCTAAAGTCAACCTGATGTTCATGAAGACCCACAAGACGGCCAGCAGCACTTTGATGAACGTTCTCCTGCGCTTCGGAGAAAAGCACCAGCTGAGGTTCGCTCTCCCAGACGGGCGTAACGACTTCTTCTACCCGTCGAGCTTCTTCCGAACCCAAGTGAAGAGTTACCAGCCGGGCCTGTGCTATAACATCGTGTGCAACCACATGCGATTCAATGCACCCGAAGTGGAGAAGCTGCTCCCGGCGGATGCCTTCTTCTTCACCATCCTACGAGATCCCGCACAGCTTTCTGAGTCTTCGTTCCACTACTACAAAGCCTACGTGCCTCAAACGTGGAGAATCCCTGGAGGAAACCAATTGGAGGAGTTTCTCAATGATCCAAGCCGCTACTTCAACCCACAGGGAATCAACGCTTTCTACCTCAAGAATCCACCTTCTCATTTTTTTCCGCGAACTTCGGCTTACCGAGGACAATGAGGTTTTTAATTTCGGACCACTTCGAGGAATCGCTCATTCTGCTGAAAGACGCTCTGTGCTGGCAGATGGACGACTTGCTGTTTTTTAAACTCAATGCTAGAAATGTCACGTATGTGTCTCCCATGAGCACTGAACTGAGGACTCGAGCTCGGGAATGGAACGGAGCCGACTGGCGACTTTATCTGCATTTTAACGCCACTTTCTGGGCGCTCGTGGAGAACTACGGCCGGAGCCGAATGGAGGAGCAGGTGAGGGAGCTGCGCAGGAGAAACGCAGAGATGGAGGCCATTTGCATTGATGGCGGAGGAGCCGTGGAGGCGGGGGACATCACAGATGGACACATGAAGCCCTGGCAGCCCATTGGAAAAGCTTCCATACTAGGATACAACCTGAGGAGCGACATCGAGCGACAGTATGAGGAGCTCTGCAGGAAGATGCTGACCCCCGAGATCCAGTATCTGACTGATTTAGGAGTCAATCTATGGGTCACTAGGTTATGGGGCTGGTTTAAGGATAGTGTTGTTCAGTTTGGGTTGAGTTAGTGTAATTGCTTCATATATGTTGGCAGTGTTCACTTGTTGGACTTACATTAACAATACACTCTTAAAAATACAAGTGCTTAAAAAGGTTCTTCCCAGCGTGCCACATAATAAGCATTCAGTCAAAGGTTCTTTAAAGAACCATCTCTTTCTTACTTTTTATAATCTGAAGAACCTTCTTTTGCCACAAAGAATCTTTTGTGAAACAGAAAGGTTCTTCAGATGTTAAAGGTTCTCAATGGAACCATTTAGACAAAAAAAAGTTATTCTATGGCATCATGAAGCACCTTTATTTTTAAGAGTGTAACTCGAGGTTGTTTCGAGGGGGGGGCTCTTACTTTCAAAAGAAAATGTAAAAAATGTATAAATAATAAAAAGTAAGATTAAAATAAATAATACCAGCTGGTAATGAAATAAGCATTTTTTTTTATTTAAAAAATAATTTTAAAGTATACAAACAAACAAACAAACAAATAATGATTCAAATAAATAAGTAAATAAAAAAATAAAAAAAGATCCTTATGTACATTACTGACAACAAAAATGAGAAGAAATTTAATTTTTTAAAAATAAAATGTAATCACATATCCAGGGTTGCTAGATCGGCAACAGTATAAAAGTAACCCAATTCCGCGGTAAAACCGCAGACGTGGCAACCCTGCATATATCATGAAAAGACTTCTGAAAATGAGCGTTTATTGTGAATTACATCTCCAAAAACCATAAATTTGACAGTATTTCTACAAATACAATTAAACACACACTGTAAAAAAAATCTGTAAAATTTACGGTAAAAAAACGGCAGCTGTGATTGCCAGAATTTTACCGTAAAAAAAACGGTAGCAACATCTTAAGTTTTACCGTTTTGACTTAAATTTACAGTTAAATACCGTAATTTCATTAACTGATATAATGTTAATATACCAACCTACTGAAGTACTGAAATCTGTTTTGTAGCTTTGTAAACACTGATACCACCAAAGCTGGTGCGATGAAAAGTCACATGACGACCAAAGCCCACACAACCGCTTTATTACCGTATTGGCCCGAATATAAGACGACCCCCCTTTTTCCAGATGTACCTTTTGGAAAAAGGCTTTTTAAAAACCAAATCTTGTTTTTTCTCAGTAAAACACATTTTGTCTTCAATTATTTTCATATTGCATTTTTTCCTATTTTAATTTTTGTTTTGAAAGTATGGTTAAAAACTGGTAAAATGTACCAACAATCACATTTAAAAATATACACTTTTTGATATATCATTTAAAAAAAAAAACAGGTAGCCCATCTGCATTAGGACATTTAGGCTATCCATCTAATTGTAGCCTACCAAAATCTTATTAACAGTAGAAGTTAAATCTTACTGTAGTCTTCAAATCTGGGTACTGTCTTATGTTTT
Organism: Sinocyclocheilus anophthalmus; assembly: GCA_018155175.1. NCBI lineage: Eukaryota > Metazoa > Chordata > Actinopteri > Cypriniformes > Cyprinidae > Sinocyclocheilus > Sinocyclocheilus anophthalmus. Next base: position 24,031 of record JADLZN010009209.1, read on the forward strand.
AAAATCACAGAGAGTTTGGTCGCATCAGGCTAACGTGACAGTCACGACTCATGCAGCTGTAAGGTTTTCTTTTTCTTTGTTTTTACTCGCGATCTTTACAAAACGCATTACATTACGTATTTCATGGCAAACTCGTTTTATGCGTATTTGGCGCCAACTATTGTTGTGGGTTTATTATTGACATGCCAAAGTCTAGACCCTGAAAATAAGACAACCGCGTTTTTTCAGATGCATTTCCAAGAAAAAAAACATCGTCTTATATTCGGGGCAATACGATACTACATATATAGAGTGCACATGCGTCATTCACACAAACACTAACACCTTCACGGTGACACACGTGAAACTGAAATAATGCAATAAACATTCATTTAACAGCATTAATATACAAAACTGATAAGAAAAAAACTAAGAAAAAACATAATTATTTCAACAACAAATAAAAACATCAAATTTGAAATGTAATGTAGGGAATTCTGGGAATGTCAATTTATGGTTATTCACTGTAAATTATACAGTCTTTTTTCACTTCCAAATATGGTATACTACCGTAAAATTACATGTCATGTCCAATACAGTTTTTACCGTATATAGTAGGGGAACTTACCGTTAACCATTTATCAGGTTTTTACTGTAGCATTTTAACAGTCTTTTACCGTTAATTCCAATTTCAATTTTTGAAAAAATTTAAATTTTTACAGTGTATAGTTACATAAGTCAAAATGTAATAAAATAAATAAAAATGTAAAAATAGTAAATCATTAAAATAAATAGGCTAAGTAAATACATAACACATTATAACAGTTATTCTGTTACGGGGCTGACGAGACGTGGGACTTGCGGATCCATTCGCAGAGCTCTTTATTGGAGAAGACAGAGACGTGGTCATACAGCAGGCATGGGTCAGATAATGGCAGACAGGTATATGGCGGGTAAAACACAAGAATAGTACTAGGGCTAACGCAGGTCGACGATCGGTAGACAGAATCAAAAGGGGCAAGACAAGAGGGGTGAATCCAGGGAACCAGGCGATGATCAGAAACCGAGAAGGCTAAGGCTAATGCTAAGGCAAATGACTAGGGCTAAGGAAAACGACTAGGGCTAAGGCAAATGACTAGGGCTAAGGCTAATGACTAGGGGCTCCGTAAGGTAGCTATCTCTAGGAGAGTGATAAATGCTGAAACAATACTCGGCAGAGGGAAGGGATCAGAGTGAGTGTTAAATAGTGAGGGAGTGATATGAAACAGCTGTGTGCAATCAGTGTAAACAGCTGTGTGCAATCAGTGCTGTGTGCAGTCAGTGCAATGAATGATGGGATATGTTGTCCGGGGTGATGTGCAACAGTGTGTGTGCGAGAGTCAATGAATAGGAAAGTTCGTGGACCGGATTCGTGACCGAGCCCCCCCCCCCAAGGAGCGGCTTCCAGACGCTCCAAACACTAAACGATCCAGGTGGGAGGTGGAGCGGAGGCGGAACAGGGTGAGGGACGGAGGGCCAGGTCCAGGGATAGGAAAGACCAGGGACTGAGGCAGAGCCGGCGGAGCTGAGGACCACCACAGCAGAGCAGACGGGACCGAAGATCCCCACGGCGGAGCAGAAGACCACCGGAGCCAGACAGTAGACCACCTTGGCGGGGCAGAGGACCACCAGAACCCGACAGTAGACCACCACGGCAGAGCAGAGGACCACAAACAGACAGTAGAACACACGGCGAGCGATGAACCCCCAGAACCAGACAGTTCGACCACAAACGGCGGACAGAGGACCACCAAGCCAGCAGTAACCAACAAGGCGGAGCCGGAGACCACCATAGCCATACAGTAGAACCAACCACGGCTGAGCAGATGACTCCCAGACCAGACAGTAACCACCACGGCGGAGCAGGAAGACCACTTCAGAGCCAGACCGTAGATCCCCCAGGCGGAGCGGACTGACCACCACGGTGGAGCAGAAGGAACAGATACCCCCTTGGTGAACCACACCGATCACCGATCAGGAGACCATGGCGGAGAATGTAACAACGAGAGAGTAGAGACAGACAACAGAGACAGAACATTGGGTTTGATAGACAAGACTGAGCATTCAGGGCAACCTCCCTGGCAGACACAAAGCACACAAAGAATTCACAAACGGCCTCCATAGCCCGGATAGGACAGTATGGGAGCCCCGCGTCCGGCTATATCTGTGACAGGACGAGCAGGGAGCTCGAAAAACGGCCTCTATAGCTGTGACAGGAAGAGCAGGGAGCTCGCAAACGGCCTCTAAAGCTGTGACAGGACGAGCAGGGAGTTCATAGGCGGCCTCCTTTGCCGGAACAGGACAGGCAGAGAGTTCATCGGCGGCCTTCTTGGCCGGAACGGGACAGGCAGAGAGTTCATAGACGGCCTCCTTGGTTGGAACAGAACAGACAGAGAGTTTATTGACGGCCTCCTTGGCCGGAACAAGTCAGACAGAGAGTTCATAGGCGGCCTCGTTGGCCGGAACAAGACAGACAGAGAGTGTTCATAGGCGGCCTCCTTGGCCGGACAGGACAGGCAGGAAGTTCAGAGACGGCCTCCTTGGCCGGCACGGGATAGGCAGGAAGTTCAGAGACAGCCTCCTTGGCCGGAACAGGACGAGCAGGGTGTTCATAGACGGCCTCCTTGGCCGTAACGGGACAGGCAGAAGTTCATAGACGTCTTGCATCTCCTTGGCCGGAACAGAACAGGCAGGAAGTGCGTTGCTGTGCGCCACCACCACGCAAGGAACTGAGACAACTGTCGCCATCTCGGGAGGTTCTGCAGCCTGCGCCGCCACCTCTGAAGAGACTTCAGTGGACACTGTGGCCTCTGGGAGCACGGCAGTTGACACGCTACCTCGGGAGGTTCTGCAGCGTAAGCCGCCACCTCTGGAGATGTTGTAGCCGGTGCTGCTGCCTCTAGCAAATCGGCGGTGGAGTACGCTGCCCAGATACACCATAAAGCAACCCCCCATATGGGAAGTGCTGAAGACAGGGGAATGAGTTCAGGAACAGGAGGGCTAAAGTGAGTGGGTTTGGGGATACCAGCTGCGCGTGCAGACACCAGCGGTGCATCCCTCACACTGGACACCAGACTGGGATACCGAAGGGCTGACATTGATAATCTGTGTGTAACAGACAGGACGTGACATGACTCTGGATGATCAGCTGTGATGCGACGTGAATCTGGATGAATAGCTGAGACGTGGCGAGACTCTAGAAGGTCAGCTGTGACGTGACGTGGCTCTGGACGAACAGCTGAAACGTGACAAGGCTCTGGATGAACAGCTGAGACGTGACGAGGCTCTGGAAGAACAGCTGAGACGTGACGAGGCTCTGGATGAACAACTGAGACATGATGAGGCTCTGGCAGATCAGCTGAGACTTGACTGGACTCATGAAGATCAGTTGTGACTTGACTTGACTCATGAAGATCAGCTGTGACTTGACTTGACTCATGAAGATCAGTTGTGACTTGACTAGATTCATGAATATCAGCTGCGACTTGACTTGACTCCTGAAGATTAGCAGTGACCTGACTTGACTCATTATGATCAACTGTGACTAAACTCGACTCAGGAAGATCAGCGGTGACTAGACTTGACTGAGGAAGATCAACTGTGACCAGACTTGCCTCATGACGATCCAGTTGTGACTTGACTAGACTTATGAATATCAGTTGTGACTTGACTGAACTCAGGAAGAACAACTGTGACTAGACTTGACTCATGATCATAAACTGTGACTTGTTTTGCCCCATGATGATCAACTGTGACTTGACTAGACTCATGATCAGAAACTGTGACTTGATTTGCCCCATGATGATCAACTGTGACTTGACTAGACTCATGATCAGAAACCGTGACTTGATCTGCCCCATGATGATCAGCTGTGACTTGACTAGACTCATGACGATCAACTGTGACTTGACTAGACTCATAACTATCATCAGCTGTGACTTGACTAGACTCATGCAAATGAACTGTAACTTGACCTGACTCGTGAAGATCAGCTGTGACTTGACGGAGCGCTGTTGTGTCCGCCATTTTGTGATCAGGCTCCTCTGTCGCCGCCATCTTGTGAGCATGCTCTGATACAGCCATCACTTCAGTCACAGACATGGTGTCGCTTCCCTCCTCCTCTGCTACACCCACCGTGACGCTGAACCACAGTCAATCAAGGGCATCGTCTATAAAGGTCCCCCCCCCCCCCCCTCTTAGGCTATGGTTGATTTGCTTTTTGGCATCCAAGATTTTGTGGGTTCATTAAGTCCAAAACGGAACAAGTCTTTAAATAAAATTTCATCATATAGGGTACCTGGTAAGTTAGTTCACAGAACCGGTGAACATACTCCTCAATCGAACGTCCTCCCTGTCGAAGATGTAGTAGCTCGGTGACTGGGTCCATACCAGGCCAGAGTCCACTGAGAAAGCTGCTGGATCCTTGTGTGGCCGAGTATTCTGTTACGGGGCTGACGAGACGTGAGACTTGCGGATCCATTTGCAAAGCTTTATTTTGGAGAAGACAGAGACGTGGTCATTAAACAGGCATGGGTCAGATAATGGCAAACTGGTATATGGCGGGCAAGACACGAGAATAGTCCTAGGGCTAGTGTAGGTTGACGATCGGCAGACAGAATCAAAAGGTGCAAGACAAAAGGGGTGAATCCAGGGCACCAGGCGAAGATCAGACCGCGAAGGCTATTCTACGGACTGGGCTAAGGAACTAGGGCTAAGGACTAGGGCTAATGACTAGGGCTAAGGCTAATGACTAGGGCTAAGGCTAAGGCTAATGACTAGGGCTAAGGCTAATGACTAGGGCTAAGGCTAATGACTAGGGCTCCGTAAGGTAGCTATCTCTAGGGGAGTGATAAATGCTGAAACAATACTCGGCAGAGGGAAGGGATAAAAGTGAGTGTTAAATAGGGAGTGAGTGATATGAAACAACTGTGTGCAATCAGTGTAAACAGGTGTGTGAAATTCGTGCTGAGTGCAATCAGTAATACATGATGGGAAATGTAGTCCGGGGTGAAGAGCAACAGTGTGTAGTGCGAGAGTCAAATGAAATTGGAAGTTCATGGACCGGATTCATGACAAAGATAAACCCCCCTTAAACCAAAAAGTTGGGGGGGTCTATAACGAATATAAAATAAACTAAATATTTTTGACATTTATAACCGGATCTTTTCATCAGTATTAATTGAATTTTATTTAAGAACATACAGATTTTTTAAGGATATGGTCCCTCAGTCCCTAACAGAAGGTTGATTTGGGGGTCTATAACATCTAAAACATTGTAAAACCCTGGTATAATGAACCACATAGGGCCCCTGAGCCTAAAGAGGGCCCTGGGTTGTATTTACATTTTTTATTATTATTGTTATTTTTAGCATTATTAAATGTTTCAATTATCAATATACTAAGTTGTGAGTAAGACTCAGACTCTCAAGACTCAGGTCGCTGTTATGGCTCAATTATGCGCCATAATGGAGTATATTTGTAGCAATAGCCAACAATACATTGTATGGGTCAAAATTATCCATTTCTCTTTTATGCCAAAAATCATTAGGATATTAAGTAAAGATCATGTTCCAATGAAGATATTTAGTAAATCTTCTACCGTAAATATATCAAAACTAAACTTGCTAAAAACTTCAATAGCGATTTTCTCAATGTTTTTTTTGTTTGTTTTTTGGGCACCCTCAGATTCCAGATTTTCAAATAGTTGTATCTCAGCCAAATATTGTCCGATCCTAACAAATGTAGCTTTTTTTATTCGGCTTTCAGATGATGTATACATCTCAAATTTAAAAAAAAAATTTACCTTATGACTGGTTTTGTGCTCCAGGGCCACAATTAGACTGTCATAGGGCGCCCCCTGTTGGCCGGGGATGGAAGCGAGACTAAACTGTAACTGCAAGGAGAGAGTTATTGCTATAGTCTTTGGTTTTAGTTAGAAAAGGGAACTTTTAATTTCGATTGACTAAATGCACTATATGTGTTATTTTTTCATTATATTAAAATGCTATTGCTTTGCACAGTGTTGCAATAGTGATGTTGGCTTATTCAATCCACGCACAGAAGTGCTTTGTTAGAAGCCTCAAGTAAGTATTAAGGATGTTATTTAATTTATCTTTAATTTCAACTGTGTGTAGGCTATTTGCTTTCGCTCTAATCTATGTACTGTGATAATAAACTACTGAAAAAATTAAATCTGTCGTATAAAACGTAAGCGTAAAGAAAAATATGACACGCTGGCTTTTAAATGTTCACAGTAAAATAAATTGAACGTTTTATTAAAAGCTGTTCAATCTGTCAGCTTCAAAATTACGAACTTTTCAGGCGTCCGCCAATCAACTTCAAGCACAAGTCCATTGCTGGGCTCTCATTGGATAGCACGGCGTCTCCAAGGGCAAATGGGCGGGGCTTAATGGACAGTACATTTTCAGTTAGGGTGTGTCTGAAAGATCATATTTTAACTCTTCACCGTTTGTTTATAAATAACATCTATTAAAGTTCATCTAAATATCATTATTTAGATGTAAATCCACTGCTGTTGAATAAACGGCGATGGTTAAGACTGACCAGTCACGTGCGTTTGCACGATAAAGATTTTTAAACAATATTACACAATTTACACAAGCCGATTTCATTTTTAATCCCATGTATAAATAATCTGAAGACGTAGATTTAAAAGATTATACTTCCGAGAGTTAAAAAGTCCTCAACAATATTCACAAAACACCACAAGGCGCCCACACCGAGATCCTTTGCGTCTTATCGGACAGCATAAGATATGGCAAGCCGCAATATCATTTAATCCTTAAAACGTACTAGTATTTATTTTGTTAGCTGTATCTACTATTGAACACTAGAACTTACTCATTAGCTACTAGTGCTTATTTTTAGCTATAGTACTTATTCTACTATTCTAAGCACAGGTACACGATGAATACTTACTATTTAAAAAGATACTACTCATTATTGGAATATCTAGTCAGAACTGAATAATTGATATCTGAACGACAGATCTCCATAGACGTCAAGGGCAAACATTTGAAATGAGTAACTAGTCACTATTAAACATGTACTAGGATTTAGTAAGTACTAGTATCTAATTAATAGGTACTAGTATCTAATGAATAAGTACTAGTATCTGTTTAATAGGTACTAGTATCTAAAAATGAAGTACTAGTACTTAATAAAGTAAAGACCATCGACTCCGGCGAAGGACAAGTATCGCTTTTTATTTCCTATTACTTGTTTCACTTCTGTTTCAGATTTTTATAACCATTTCTTACTATGTGAAAGTATGTTGTTGTTTTTTAGCATGTGTGTTTGGCTCAGTGTTGTTTATTTGGGATTACTGATAAACTAATGTAGTTTGATTTGTATTAGTTATCTATTTTAGTTTTAGTTACAGTTGTAGTAATGTTGTCATTTTATTAGTTTTTTATTATTATGTCTATATAGGTTTTTTATTAAGTTTTAGTTTTATTTAATTTGAGTTATTTCAGTACTTCAACATACAAAATGGAAATGAAATAATATATATATATATATACAGTATTATATATTGAAGTATTTATATATTATGAGACAGTGTGTGTGTGTGTGTGGCTGTACATACACATGTAAGTTAGTTGTTTTTTGGTGTTATGTTAGAATCATTATTATACTCATACATTTTGTTCTTTTAATATTTTGAATTGTTTTTAGTTTTATTTTTTGTTTTCATTTAAATGTTAAGTTTTGAAATTTTGTATGCATTTGTCATTTTTATTTAATTTATTTTATTTTATTAAATGTGTATATACAGTATATATAGTATTTATAGAATTTTACTTTTTCTTATTTGTAATTACTTTTTATTTGTTAAGTCGCTTTGGAATATATAGAATAAAAGTAGTCTGCTAAAATGACTAAAACTAAAGTAAATAATAAATAAACTACTAGCTATATAAAAAAAACATATGTACTAGTCACAATTGTAATACACTTGTCAGATCCACATAGAAATCAACTGCAAATTTTTTTAATGTATTGCTAGTAACAACAGAACTAGTCACTATTGAAACAAGTACTAGTATCTAATAAATAGCAACTAGTATCTTTAAATAGGCACTAGTATATAAGAATACAAGTAGTATCTATTTAATAAGTAGAGATATAAGGACAAGAGGATCTATTTAATAAGTATAGTATCTAATGAATAAGTAGTATCTATTTAATAAGTATAGTATCTAATGAATAAGTAGTATCTATTTGATAAGTATAGTATCTAATGAATAAGTAGTATCTATTTAATAAGTATAGTATCTAATGAATAAGTAGTATCTATTTAATAAGTATAGTATCTAATGAATAAGTAGTATCTATTTGATAAGTATAGTATCTAATGAATAAGTAGTATCTATTTGATAAGTATAGTATCTAATGAATAAGTAGTATCTATTTGATAAGTATAGTATCTAATGAATAAGTAGTATCTATTTGATAAGTATAGTATCTAATGAATAAGTAGTATCTATTTAATAAGTATAGTATCTAATGAATAAGTAGTATCTATTTGATAAGTATAGTATCTAATGAACAAGTAGTATCTATTTGATAAGTATAGTATCTAATGAACAAGTAGTATCTATTTGATAAGTATAGTATCTAATGAACAAGTAGTATCTATTTGATAAGTATAGTATCTAATGAACAAGTAGTATCTATTTGATAAGTATAGTATCTAATGAATAAGTAGTATCTATTTGATAAGTATAGTATCTAATGAATAAGTAGTATCTATTTAATAAGTATAGTATCTAATGAACAAGTAGTATCTATTTGATAAGTATAGTATCTAATGAATAAGTAGTATCTATTTAATAAGTATAGTATCTAATGAACAAGTAGTATCTATTTGATAAGTATAGTATCTAATGAATAAGTAGTATCTATTTGATAAGTATAGTATCTAATGAATAAGTAGTATCTATTTAATAAGTATAGTATCTAATGAACAAGTAGTATCTATTTGATAAGTACTAGTATCTAATGAATAAGCACTAGTATCTAATAAATAAGTACTACTACCTAATTAATAAGTACTAGTATCTAATAAATAAGTATTAGTATCTAATGAATAAGTACTAGTAACTATTTCATAGTTAATAAATTAACTATGACGAGACGAGTTTAGCTGTATACGTAAAAAATTTGTATTGTATCTGCGTTTCGTCCAAACGGATCCAGAGTTTTTGGAGCCTGAAACCGCTATTTTTAGAAATCGGGTTCAGCCAATCCGTATATATTGTGAAACGATGATATCATCACCCCACATCTCGACCCTAGTCACACACGGCTACGTCACGCAACAGCAACAACAACAATGGCGGACTACATGCTTGTGTTCATGCTGCAGAAGCTACTGAGCCTATTAGCTTTACTAACTCCACAAGCTATTTTTGTTGTTGTGTTGGGTAGGGATGCACGATATTGGATTTTGCCGATATCCGATATTTTTCAACTCATTCTGGCCGATAACTGATGCTGATACCAATATATTACCTTTTGTTTGGAAACAACACCAAAGGGCCTTTCGCACCGCAGGAACCTTTTCATAGTACCAGAACAAATTGTGGAACTACCCACTTTTCGGCGTGTTCGCACCGCTGGAACTGGGAGCGATTTTAGTACCGGACTGCCTTTTTCGAGAACCAAATTAGCTCCTACTCCGGAGCAGGGTCTAACCAGCACAACTGGTACTAATCGTGACGTAAGTAGACATTGATTGGCCAAACGCGTACGAAAACGCCCTCACCCGCCATGATTTAAAACGCCGTGTAAACAAAACATACTGTAAGCATGTCAACTTATTTCGCAAGTATGGAGAACAGCGATAGATGGACGGACGCTTAAGTGCATGCACTTGTAGCAAATGTAGCACTGCCAGCTGTCGTTGGAGATTCTTAGTCCTCCTTTCCGTTCTTTCAATCGCTTTACATATACGTCGACTTTCCATGTCCATTATTGTGAAACCCGCGAGACACAACAAAAACACAGCTCCGATCACAGCGTCCTCCATCCTCCTGTTGTTAACGTAGTTCTTTGTTTACATTGTTGAACGCCGCACACAAATGACGTCGCTGTCGACCGGCTTACGTCACTTCTTAGTACATACTCTCAGTGCGAATGCAACCCTTTAAATGTTACTGGAAAATAGTTCGCGCAAAATCGTCCCAGTACTTTAGTACCGTACGTTTAGTTCTGGAACTAAAGCGGTGCGAAAGGGCCTCAAGTCTCTCCTGTGCAGAGATTATAAATAAAGATGCAGTGGTAACTGTGGTGGTATTTGTGATTTTATGACATCAATTACTGCTTTATTTAATCAGAAACCCAATCTTAATGTTATTTGTGTATTTTACTTTAATTTGATTACAAGTAGGCCAACAGCACCCCCCTAATCAAATAAAACTCCTTACCTGACAGACATTAGGACCCGGGGGAGGCTGCGGACTCTCTAATGTACATGCTAGTATGTTGACTTGCTAGCACACATGACTCATTCTGTATGTGCAATTCTCGATTGCATCCAAAACAGGAATCTAACATCACTCACGCAAAAGTTTGCTTCAAGAATGACGCTCACAGTTGACATACCTTTATCACTATCCCCCAACCCCCCCCACCCTGACGTCAGCGAGTATTCATCTATGGCCCAACAGCAAGGCATATTGGCATAATTTTTCATATCGGACCGATGCCGATGTTTACATTTTAAGGCATTATCGGCCGATTCAGATTCAGGTTTGTATACAGCGTGCAAGGCTTATAAGCATGCTCCCCCCCCTGCACGCGATGGGGGACACGATATTTTTTATTACTGAGTGTTATTATTTTTTAGGATTACTGATAAACTACTGTAGTTTGATTTGTATAGTTATCTATTTTAGTTACAGTTGTAGTAATGTTGTCATTTTATTAGTTTTTTATTATGTCTATATAGGTTTTTAAGTTTAGTTTTTATTTAGAGTATTTCACTACTGCAACAACAAAATGGAAATGAAATAATAATATATATTGATGTATTTTATATATTATGTATTGTGTGTGTATGGTTGTACATACACATATTTAGTTGTTTTTTTTTGGTGTTTGGCTTAGTGTTATGTTAGAATCATTATTATACTCATACCTTTTGCTCTTTTAATATTTTTAATTGTTTTTAGCTTGATTTTTTTTTGTTTTCATTTAAATGTTTAGTTTTAAAATGTTGTATGCATTTGTCATATTTATTTAATTTATTTTATTTTCTTAAATGTGTATATATATAGTATTTATAGAGTTTTAGCTTTTAGTTTTAATAACTTTTTCTTATTTGTAAGTCGCTTTGGATAAAAGCGTCTGCTAAATGACAAAGTAAAGTAAAGTAAAGTAAAGATTATACGATTTTGATATAATCGTGATGCATTGGGATATCGAATTGAATCGAATAGTTGACATGATAATCATAATCGAATTGAATCATGAAACCAGTGCTGATTCACACCCCTAGTCAGCAGATATTTCTTGAAACGACGCAGTGTTTACGGAAGAACCAGATTGGATAGGGAAAGCTCTAGCTTCGTGTGAATGAGACCTAAATGTTAAATCGGCTTGCCATAGTTTGGGCGGACTTGCCACGCAGAGTGGGCGGAGTCTCGCAGGCCCCGCCCACCGCCGGGTAATCGTCGGTTCGTCTGAACCGAACTGCAGTGCAGAGCCGGAATGGGGGGCTTGGCCCCAGTCCAGCACAGTCAAAATTAGCTCTCTGTTGAATTACATGCAGTCAGCCAGTGGAAGCGCCTGAGATCCTGACGCCCCAGTCCCGCAGCCTTGTACGGGGGTCCAAACCCCGCAAGGCTGCCGCTCGGGTCCGCTTTCGTCCAAGAACGCCTTTTCCAACAGCAACTTTACAGCAAAGGACAAGAACAAAGACTTTATCTGAAGTACACCTTCACACATTCGCCAAAAGTAAAAAAAAACACACACACACACACACAGCTATTCTTCTAATACTGCTCGATTTGAAGAGAATGCACGTATTGTGTTTTTCGTAATTCAAAACTGTACCCAGCTCACAAAAAGCGTGACAGACGGGAACACAATGGAAAAACAGGAATAACGAAAGTGCCTCTGTAGATGTGCTGATATCGCGGCGCCTCCTTTGTTCTGTCTGCTGCTGAACAGGAAAGTCTATTCTTGATCTGCTAGATTCGGATTAATGAACGACAGAAGCGTGATGAAGACAGTAAAAGAGCAGCAGTCCACTGCAAGATCTGAATGTAACGTTACTATTTGTAACGTTACCCAGACACAGACTGACTGTATTCCCCCCAGTCTGCCACCTACACACACACACACACACACACACACACACAGACACAGCTTTACTAAAGCATTATCTGGGTTGCTTATGTGACTGTAGGAAACTTGCATCTGAACTAAAGCGCAGGGTTCAACCGGTTCTCAGTATCATCAGCACACAGCACGCCCGATGGGTTTGGAAAAGCCAGACTGCATTTGAAGCCTCTCGATGCCAGACCCATTTCTTGGTTGGTGTCTTTCCCCCACCATTTTCATCTCATTCAGAAGAATACCACGTATCTGTGATAGACCAGGACTGTCTAGGGAGCTCCAGAGCAGTTGCATGCATGGCACAGTCCTAAATTTAGACACAAAGATGAAGTCATGCATACGGGCATCGAGGGAGACGTGTCTCCTTTGCTTTTATACTCTTTTCAGCAGTGTGCCTTTCAAAGTGGTCTGTTTTAAAATGCTTCTGCATGCATAAAGGGCATGTGAAATGATTAAAGTGGCATTGCAGTCATTTGACTCCTTTTTTTTTTTGCATTGCACTGCATGAAATTGGTATGCATGCAGTTATGGTCAATTTGAAGGGTTCTTATTTTTTACTTGGAAAATGCTCATTATTGCATGCATAGTGAAAATAGGGTGTATATGTATAGTAGAGTGTAGAATGGGTTAAGGTTGACGTGAGCTGGAACGGGGTCAGCAGGGGCGTGTTTCCACAGTCAGTCTGTTCTGCAGCAGTCTGTTGGGTTCATCGGGTTCATGCGCGCTCAGTATGGCGGCTGAGGCGGGGGGAAGAGTGGCCTCGTTTGACTGGATTTGGAAACGCTCCAAGCTGCAGTCGGGGAAGTGGAATGGGAGGCATCTGCGTTTGCTTTAGAAAAGACGTGCATATGCTTGCACTGTTGTTGCATTTGGGTTTGACGGTGCATGTTGCAGGCTTGCACCGAGTGCATCAGATAGATTTAATCTTCGTCTGAAGTCTGACTCAGCAGGAATGTGGGAGGATGACTTGTTTCTTCAGAGCAGAGATCACGACCTTAAATTTACGAGATGTTATGCATGCATCTCAAAAAAGTGATATTTTTGTAATAGGGTGCAACAGAAAACTCAGGTTATTTTATTATTAATATTGACTTATTAGAGACATACTGTGAGCTACCAATAGTTCACCCAAAAATGAACACTGACTCCCCCTCAGGTCATCCAAGATGTAGATGAGCTTGTTTCTTCATCAGGTTTGTAGAAATGCAGCACTGCATCAGTGTCTCAGCAACGGATGCTCTGCAGTGAATGGGTGCCGTCAGAACGAGGGTCCAAACAGCTGATAAAAACATCACAATAATCCACAGCACTCCAGTCCATCAGTTAACATCTGGAGAAGACAAAAGCTGAAACTAATCCAGCATTAAGATGTTTTAATAACAAGCAAGTGATGTCATGCTAATTATCTGTTCCAATGAAGAAACAAACTCGTCTACATCTTGGATAACCTGAGGGGGAGCACATTTTCAGCAACTATCCCTTTTTAATAACGGTAATGCTGTTGGTTGTGAAGCCATCAGCCTGGATATTTAAAATTTATATTTAATATTTACTATAATCAGGTCTTAACACGTGGAATCCTGTGAAAAAACTCGATTTGGTTCCTCAAAAAGCAATGTTCCACCATCCATAATATTATATATATATATATATATATATTTATATTTAAATATATTGAGATACTTTTTTTTCTTCAAGCCAAAGTTTGTAATGTTGCGCCTTTCCTTGCAGCTGGACAGTTCGGTTCATGGCTTGTAACTCTTTAACAAAGACCTTTTTTAAATTACCGGATGTAAAATAAATGGGAAAAATACTTCATTGATGAATTCATCAACGTCTTAATGAAGGATCTTAATTTTGGGCGCGAGCCTTTTTTTGTTCAATCAGACCAATATGTTGTTTGGAACCTGTGTGTTTTTTTTTTTTTTGAATGACATGAGGGTGAGTAAATGATGACAGTATAATATTAATAATAGATCATGTTAAAAAATGTCCTTTTCTCCTGCAGCTTGTTTCTTCAAAATGACACCAACAGGAGCAATGGGGGATCCCATTAGGTAGGTTGAGTCCCGCAGTAATCACAGTGTCTGATGATATCCCAGCGTCCCGAGCGCGCGGTGACGTTCCTCTATTGTGCGTTCACTTCCTCAGAGCTCACAGCGGTGTTCCTGAACCTGGTGGCGCGGAGAGGAACGACCACGAAAGATCGACATCCCATCTGTCGGATGCAGGATAGAGAACGGTCCTCTGGGGAAATTGTATCCTCATGTTTATTCTTTTTTATTTCCTAAATCATGTATATCCTTATTTTTTATGGTTATGGCGTGCGGTACAGATGAATTATGACGCTGGGGCTATTTCCCCATCTATGTGATTAATAGCATTTTAGAAAAACCTGGGACTCTAAGCCTTGATGATATGCTCTTCGGAGGGGGCGGCAGTAAAGACACACAGCACCTCAAGACAGACCTGACAGACTGGAGCTTCACTAAAGACCCACATGTCTGTGTTTGCAAACTCCACAGGGGCCCTCGGGGGTCCGGCGGCAGCAGCACGTCTTCCACTTGTCCACTTCAACTTTACATGGCTGGACTCTTTCATACCTCTGTGAACAAACCCACCGAGAAATGTTAACGGCGTTCTGTATTGACATGCAATGTGACAAACGCTAGCGACCGATATGTGTTTTTAACAACATCAGGGTTCCCACATGAATTGGTGTCGAAACGGTTTTCATTCAAAAATTCACCCAAAAATGGGTGAAGAAACTATTTCTACGCATAAAGAAATGTCACAAAAAAAACCCCCAAATTGGTGTAGAAATTATTTTCAATCAGAAATTAAAAATATTTTATAAAAAAAAAAAAAAAAAAAAGGTAGACAACAAATTTCCCTCAGAAATTACATTTCACCCAAAAATTGGTTTAGAAACAATTTTCACTGTAAAATTAAACCAATTTCTCCAAAAAAATGGTCTAGAAACAATTTTCATTCAGAAATTGGAAGTACATTTCAAAAGTAATTACAAAGAAAGGCAAGTAACACATTGCATTTATTCTGATATTTTTGAAAGAATGAAAAAGTATATTCTCGCAAAACACTCATATAATCCGTTTTATTTGGAACTCAGATTTTTTTTTCTCTTATTTTTAACAGTGCATGGTCAAATATCAGTGAATCCTAAAATTGTGATTTGTAGCTCTGGAAAGTACATGAAAATGTATAGAATTGTATAAAAGTCATGGAAAGTGAATATGATTTCTGTTTTTTGAGTTATGCGCTGCTCTTAATTATTTAATCATCTAGAAATTGTTCCATAACGTGATTTTTTTTTTAAATTGATCAATTGCACTGAAGTAATGCAACATGCTTGTATGCAGAATTGCCAAACGTAAACTTTTTGATAATTTGTGACCCTGAAGCACAAAACCAGCCATAAGGGTCATTTTTTTCGAGATTGAGTTTTATGCATCATCTGAAAGCTGAATAAATAAGCTTTCCATTAATGTATGGTTTGTTATGATAGAACAATATTTGGCTGAGATGCAACTATTTGAAAATCTGGAATCTGAGGGTGCAAAAAAATCTAAATATTGAGAAAATCATCTTTAAAGTTGTCCAAATTAGGTTCTTAGCAATGCATATTACTAATCAAACATTACGTTTTGATATATTTACGGTAGGAGATTTACTAAATATCTTCATGGAACGCGATCTTTTACTTCATTACTATGAATTTTTTTTTTTTTTTTTTTTGGGCATAAAAGATAAGATGTATAATTGGGACCAATACAATGTATATTGGTGGCTATGCTACAAATATACCCCAGCGACTTAACACTGCTTTTGTGCTCCAGGGTCACAAATTTGCAGCTTTTATTTACTTAAAATTCTCTAAAAAGTATTCGAAATCAAAACTAGCACTTCTGTTAGCCCATGGCCACTTTGACAGTATCGCCAAATATATCAGTCTCTCACTACCAAAACACACATTCACAGAAGCACTTTGACATCCCTCTCAGATCCATCCATACGTCTTCATCACTAAACCATGTCGACATCAGTCAGTACTCACACCTTACAGTATTTACTAAGACTAAGAGTCCCCACTTCTCATGCAGTTACTAAAAAAAGCTACAGAGTTCATCTTTTTCGTTTCAGTTTTTTAGAACTTGCTTGTTAAGTTTTGCTTTTTAACTTTTTTGTGTTGCTTTGCCAGTATATTAAAGTGTAATCATGTACGTTGTGATATAGAAATAGCTGTAGAGATGCATTGTTTCCTTGTGGTAAGTGACTGAGATGCTGCCACGGATTTGAGACACTGATAAATGGTGCTATTTTGGACTTTAATCTGCTCCTTGGTAAGGAAGCTCAGATAGGTTTATTTTATATTTTCATGTTCGGGAAGAGGTGTTGGTTCTTCGTTGTCTGGTTGTCGTAACTCGGATCGGATCGACTTTACTCCCCCATGTTGTTTCTGTGTGGCTTTCTCATTGGACAGAAAAACAGATTTGCCGGAGAGTTGGCGTTTTGTTTCATTTTGTTTCGTTTTTTTGCAAAATTCTGAAACTAGAGACAGTCGGAGCAATCACAAAACTGCAATTCTTAACACCATTTAATGTAAAGGTTTAATTCGAGGAGTAGTTACAGTTCCTGGCAATAGCAAACTCTCATACTTACAGGATGGGGTAGCTTACGCGGCCGATTTCATGTTTTTGTTTAGCGACGAATTTCTAATACATCAAGGACACATTCAAATAGACATCAGTGCAAAACACGGAGGATGTGGTTGCTGTCGTAGTCCCAGGGTGACGGTGGTCTACATAGTGTACATACACAGGGCAGCTCTATCTTTATCCTCCTACAGCAGTCTAACAAGGACAAAAACGCTCATCCGTTTAGCGCACGCGGTCCTTCGATGTATTTTCAAAGGTAAAACATGTAGCAGCAAAACCAATGGTCTCATTGACACGTTTAGTGGCTGGTTTTGTACATGAGTTTTAGGATGAGAACCAAAAGCTTTATATTTATTCTTCATTTAAGTAGCATGGTATCGTCACTCGGTATTTGCAGTTTTGTCTTTGCTTCCAGTTCACATAATTTAAGGAATCCTAATTCAGAGTCCGACTGGAAAGCCCACATTAGTTTCTTAGTCTTCCATTTATTTTCCCACTACACAGTGGGGACCCTCCCAGCTTGCTCTAGTCTCTCTTTAGTGCTTATTGATCGCATGCTCTCTGCTCTTCCTTTTGTTTCTGATCTGAATGATTCTCTTCACAGTTTCTTCTCATAGATTAGATATGCCAACTGTGTTGTAAATAGCCAGTGAATAGCTTGTAGTGTGTTGAATTATTCTGTAATAATTGTGTATGATTGGTGTACAAAACATGAAGTCTAGCCTCGTCATCTTTATAAGGATGCACAATGGTGGTAATATTTATATAATATATATATAGAGATAGATATGTTATTTTGCCAAACTTAAGCTGTGTGATAAATATGGCAGCTCTCGCTATTCTCAGTGTTGTTATTGGGTCTTGTAATGTCAGCAATTTGCATTACATACAGTAACGTGATAGTTTATTGTTTTTTAAAGAAATGCATACTTTATTCAGCAAGGACAAATTAAATTGATTAAAAGTGACTGTAAAAACATTTATAATGTTTCTGTTTTAATAAATGCATTATTCATCTGTAAATCCTGAAAAATAAAAAGTATCACAGTTTCCACAAAAATATTTACCGGTTTTCAACATTGATGATAATAGTAAGAAATGTTCTTGAGCAGCAAATCAGCATATTAAAATGATTTCTGAAGATCATGTGACACTAAAGACTGCAGTAATGATGCTGAAAATACAGCTGCGCATCACAGAAATAAATTATATTTTACCATATTAATCGAAAACAGCTATTTTTAGGTTCTAATAATATTTCACTATTATTTTACTGCATTTAAAAAAAATTAAATAAATACAGCCTTGGTGAATTGAAAAGTCTTCTTTTAGTAACATTTTAAAGTCTTACCGACCCCAAGCTTTGGAACAGAAATAAATAATATTTTACAATATATTCACATAGAAAACAGCTATTTTAAATTGTAACAATATTACTGTTCTAATATCACAATATTACTGTTTTTAAGTGTATTTTATCAAATAAAAAAAAGGACCCTGTATTTAATCAAATAAATGCAATCTTTGTGAGCAATAAGAGACTTCTTTTAAAAAAAATGGAAACTTTTTAACAGTATAGCATGTGCAAAAGTTACATTTTCACTTTTCAATGCACTTTCAGACTTTTCAGTATATACAATAATATACTGGCTATTTTCAGAGTGTTTTTTTCCTGGTAATCAAGAAAAAAATAATTTCATTTAGTCACTTGTTTGCTTCAACACACATTTTAGTTCAAGTTTGTTCACCTCATTCAGATGCCAACGCTGTCATTTAATAAAGTACAGGTCTTACTATGGAAAGTCTCGCTCTGTGTCTATTAGACAGACTCCGTGGTTATATTCTGAGGGGACAAGAAATCTTTTCACAGTTGTAATCACATGGAAAGGGCCTCCAATCGGAAATTCAGAGCTGGAATTTGGAATACCGAGGCACGGATCCTGGTATAAGCTGATCATTTCGTCTACAAGTCTTCCACAGATGGCACTGAAACAGCTCTGCTGAAGCTCATCGCTGACCATTTGAAAATGATTTGTACAGTTGAACCGCCCTTCATCCTACTTTCAAATCTGTTGGTTCTCAATCTGTTGGTTTTAATGATCTCTTTGCACAAAAAGGCCTTTCATTAACGATCATGTGTATGCTATCATCATATAACCCCGGTGCTTTTAACCACATTTTGGCAGAATTAGAAGGTGTCTAGTTCTACGGAAATGGGCTGCAGGATTAAACAAGATCTACTTCAATCTGTCTCTGACTGAAAGGTTACTAAAGAACAAGCTCCTGTACTCTTTATTTAAAGGATTACATTTGCAAATCCACATATACTGTAGCAGTCCCAAAAACTATTAGGACTTAGGACAGTTCTGTCATTCTTAAATGTCCACATGACACACATAATTGTGAAATATTATTGCATTTTAAAATAGCTGTTTTCTATGTGAATATCTTTTAAAATGTAATTTATTTCTGTGATGCGCAGCTGTATTTTCAGCATCATTACTCCAGTCTTCAGTGTCACATGATCTTCAGAAATCATAATAATATGCTGATTTGCTGCTCAAGAAACATTTCTTACTATTGAGAAAAGTTTTTGTTGCTTAATATTTTTGTGAAAACCATGACTTTTTTTCAGGATTCTTTGATGAATAAAAAATAAAATAAAATAAAAATAAGCATGTGTGATATAAAGTTTTTTTTATTCCATGGCAGAAACGGTCTTCCATAATTGTGGCATAAGTCTAGCCACCTTATTTTTTTTAACGAAGGAGCGGCGTGGCCATTTGTTACTTGAATGTGCGAGTCTTCTGGTGTCATTCGACTTGACTTGCATTAGACAACAAAATATGAAAACGAACGATTAAATGAAATGCATACATTTTAAAATACACTAATATTTGGTGCAGTTATTGTTAGGGTTCATGTAATCATTTTATCCTATAGGCTGCAGGAACTTGCACAGGATGTCACTACAATGGCGTTGAAGTTTCTCTTGGTGTTCTGCAGCAATATTTCACTAAATGAATTAATTTGGGAATGCAAACAAGATTATCGGAGTGTAGCACCCTATACAACTTCCTGTTTACCGAGCGCTGCAGGACAACAGCCTTGTGCAATGGGCTTCATGTAAACAGGATACCGTCCTTCCCTGCAAACAGCACTGTTATCCAATTATTACAGATGACTGTCATTGCTCTTCTGGACAGCTGCAGCTCTGCTTTTCTGTTGGGCTCTAATCATAAAAACCTCCAGGATAGTGTACTATCATGCATGCCTACTGTGCTGGAGCGAGGAGACACGTAGATGTTGGAGAGTCCAATACACAGAACTTTAATGAAAAGCTCACCAGGAAAGCACACGTAGCACTGGGGTAAGACAAACAATTCCTGACGAGGGAAATTCAGAAAAACAGGGTTTAAATAATCAGAAACAAGGAACTCAATGGGACACAGCTGGGATCAAATAAACACAATCAGGGCAGGAACTGGAAAACCAAATAAGGACATGGAAACACATGGGGAGCAGAACACACACAAAACACGGAACAGAGTCTGACATGTACAGTCACCCTAAAATGCGTTTAGACCAGGGCTGTCCAAACTCGGTCCTGGGAGGGCGGCCGGTGTTCCTGCCCAGAGTTTAGCTTCCACGCCTAAAGGGTGGTATTAACTGGAAGTTTCTAGTGATCCTGAAGACTTTGATTAGCTGGTTCAGGTGTGTTTAATTAGGGCTGGAGCTAAACTCTGCAGGACCGAGTTTGGACAGCTCTGATTTAGACACTTAAAAATGCCATTGCATTAGGCCAGTGGTTCCCAACCCTGGTCCTTGAGGCACCCCAACACTGCACATATTGCATGTCTCCTTTCTATGATGCACCAATTTCAGGTCTTGGCGTCTCTACTAATGAGCTGATGACCTGAATCAGGTGTGTTTGATTAAGGATACATGCAAAACGTGCAGTGTTGGGGTGCCTCAAGGACCAGGGTTGGGAACCACAGCATTAGGCCAGTGTTTCTCAACCCTCGTCCTGGGCGCCCCCCCAACACTGCACATTTTGTATGTCTCCCTTATCTGACACATCCATTTCAGGTCCTGGAGTTTCTTCTAATGAGCTCATGAGTTGAATCAGGTGTGTTTGATTAGGGAGACGCACAAAATGTGCAGTGCTGGGGGGCGCCCAGAACCAGGGTTGAGAAACACTGCATTAGGCAGTGGCTGATAAACCAGGTGAAGATGTTAAGAAACCACCCTAAACACAATTCAGAACATCAGTCAAAATCTGGGCAAACACCAACAAAAATCCAAATGAAATGTGTGCTTGTGATTTTGTGCTTTAAAACATATGCTGCCTGGTTTGATATTTTGCATCTGTCTAAGAAAATGAAATACATTTGGGTGACTATGCGTGAGGAAAAAATGGATTTTGAGAAACTACGTTTCTGTTAGTCATTATCATGACCTAAACCCTGAAAAATAACGGCTTTGCTTTCTATGAAATGAGCAGGATCTGTTGTGGAAACAGTCACAAACACAAAGTGATTGTATATTGGCTTTCTTTGTTTCTTTGTCCTAAAATCCCTCAAAAGAGGTTAGTGAGTGCATCTGGCACGCTGTTCTGGCCGCGTGCCACAACTCACACAAATCTGTTGCAGCTGAGCTGTGAACTCGGATGGAGTCGCCCAGCGAGAAGCTCAGTGGAATGGAAGTGAATCACACCTGACACAACAGCTCTTAAAAAGACACACCTTCACCTATATCTTGGGGAAACATCACACATGTTCACTTTACCAGACCAAACATGCTCCTGATGCATTTGTTTATACAGGCTGTCTCAATGCTTGAATCAAACTGAAATCTGTGATGATAAAGATATTGGATTTACAGTCTGCTACGCTGTTAGCTTTATATTAGGGGGTAATTAATTCGTGGTGTTTTATTATATATAATATAATTATATATATATACATTATGTGCTAGGTCCAAATTCTGTCCTTTTTCCTCGCACTTCTAAGGTATAAACTTGCATTTTAAGAAAGAAAGTCAGAAAGTTGCAAGGAGTTTATATAAAAACTCACAATTGCAAGAAAATAGTAGCATTACCTTTAATGGTTTATTCGAGTCGTCTTAGAGCTGCTATTCTGTGACTATCGAGATGCTGCTGTATGTCATATCTGTAATAAACAACAAAAGAAAGAAGAGAATTATTCACTGCCGTCCTGAAGTATTGTTCATAACTTTGTTTAGAATCAATTTTTGTTTAATTTATATGGTGAAGTCTGCGCAGTGCTTTATTTTTACATTTGATTACTTGAATACATTTCTGTATAGTAGGCTGTTATAGGCTAAATTGTTTATATTATTTGTATTTTTTTCTGTTGTATTTGCCCTATTGTTTGTAATTTTCTTCCTTTTTTTATATTAATGTTTCAACTCACTGTTGCTTGTTGACAGTGCTCTTAAAGAATAGGTTAAGGGGTTGGGGAGCATTTTGGGGCATTCTGGGGCTTTGCTTGGGGCCCCCAGAAGTCTAGAATCAGCACTGTTCAAGTCTCATATGGCAAA
The DNA here is from genome assembly GCA_018155175.1 of Sinocyclocheilus anophthalmus. Taxonomy (NCBI): domain Eukaryota; kingdom Metazoa; phylum Chordata; class Actinopteri; order Cypriniformes; family Cyprinidae; genus Sinocyclocheilus; species Sinocyclocheilus anophthalmus. Next base: position 46,653 of record JADLZN010009209.1, read on the forward strand.
AATAATATATTTTTTCCATATATGGAATTTGTTTCACGCAAATACATCAACAGACAGACCTGGGTTGCCAGGTCTGCGAAACAAAACCAACCCAAATGATATTCAATATCAAAAAGGCTGCGAAATTTCTTTCAGTTTTAAAGGGATAGTTCACCCAAAAATGAAAATTTGATGTTTATCTGCTTACCCCCAGGGCATCCAAGATGTAGGTGACTTTGTTTCTGCAGTAGAACACAAATGATGATTTTTAACTCCAGCCATTGCAGTTTTATTAATGCATGGCAATGGTACAAAATCTATGAGAGTAAAAAAAAAAAACATGCACAGACAAATCCAAATTAAACCCTGCGGCTCGTGACGACACATTGATGTCCTAACACACGAAACGATCGGTTTGTGTGAGAAACCCAACAGTATTTATATAATATTTTACCTCTAATACAGCACTATGTCCAACTGTCTTTGAGCGTGCGCACGGCATCCGGTGCGTGAGGTGTGTATGCGCTCTGGCGTAGTTTACATTAATGGGTGTGTTGATATCCAGCCGAAGAGAAATCAAGCATAACTTCAGGCGAGCAGGCTCAGAATTTGGGAATACGTGGAAAGTCACCACTCCGAATGAGTTCGCGCGAGAGAACGTAAACTTTTAGTTTTAAGTCGGTTTGAACAAAAACGGTAAGTACCATTTTGATTAGCCGTCGTACCTACAATGACTGTGCACTGTGTAAACAATGAGTGACGTATACGCACGAGAGATCACTTCCGGCGCTCACGTAAACTACGCCAGAGCGCGTACACACCTCACGCACCGGAAGCCGTGCGCGCGGCCGGGGCGGACCCAAAGCAGTTGGACATAGTGGCGTATTAGAGGTAAAACATGATATAAATACTGTTCGGTTTCTGGCACAAACCGATCGTTTCGTGTCTTAGGACATCAATGTGTCGTCACGAGCCGCAGGGTTTAATTTGGATTTGTCTGTGCATGTTTTTTTACTCTCACAGATTTTGTTACCAATGCCATGCATTATAAGACTGACAGACTGCAACAGTTTGAGTAAAAAATCTTAATTTGTGTTCTACTGAAGAAACAAAGTCACCTACATCTTGGATGCCCTGGGGGTAAGCAGATAAACATCACATTTTCATTTTTGGGTGAACTATCCCTTTAAACTTCTGAGACAGAATATAGTGTGATGGACTTTTTGACACGTGTGCAAATAAACAAACACTCCAGCAACCCCCTAACAACCACAAATAACCCCTTTGCATTGAGGCGTCAAAACACCACTCACATTTTCTTTATAATCCACCATTTCATGTCTCACGATGTTGGAACATGCTGAGTTTTGTACACAAAGCTAATTTTTGCAAAGGTCTAGTGTATATTTGATCGACACTTTCTAAACGAACACGTGAAAGGAGGGATTTTGTTTTGGCTCAGTCACAATTTACATTCAAAGCATTTGCAGATGCACATATCTACTGCTAACAAAATCGATTCAGTTTCCGAAATATACGTTGTTTTTTTTAAAAGGTTAAACATTTCAGATGTAATTTTTAAAGCCATTTTCCGAAAGCGATCGTGTAACTCACACAGTCTCACGCAACACAAATGGCATTTTGCCAGTTTGACAAACGTTGGCGTGACCTATTGGATATTAATAACTTCTCAAAGGAAACACTGTGTGTGACATAACTGTGAAATCTGTCATAAAGTGCTGAATAAGTGTTTGTTTTGCTGACCCAACGTCTCAAACTGATCCTCACGAAAAGCGCGGGAGCGGCGAACTGGTGCCACGCGAGTGCGATCGCGAGCGAATATTTAGCGCGCTGACGAATGTTGTTTAAAATGCTGTTTAAATTTTCTGTATGCAATAAGTTGCTTTATAAACTGAGCTCAAATACACACTATAGTAACAGCGCTAATGTGAAATTAACCTTAATTTAAATAGTCTACCAAGTTAAAGAGCTTCAAGCTCCTTATCGCATTTTACCACGTAATAAAAATAATGACAAAAATCTTATTTCATTAATCAAAAACATCATAAGTTTGGTTCTTTCACTAAAAGATCTAACAATGAGGTCTGCTCCTGTCAGCTGACTGTAAATAAATTTTTTTTTAACACTTACACTGATTTCAGAATACAAATAAGCAAGCTGTTTGCCTCCCTCTACTGGCTGCAGTGTGTCATTTCACAGATAACATCCTAATAACCAAATAATTTAAACCAGTGCACTTTGCTTTTGCAAAGACACCAGACAGGTACAATAACCCCAGAATGAATGTATTATAATGTATTTATTGACAAGAAGTTGTTAAAACGCAATAATTTGAGCTTCCAGTTTAGCTACAGTGATTTTGAAACAAGATACACGAGTCTACATTATTGTGCAAAAACAAAAATAGAAATACAGCAGCAACATTTCCTACAGCAGAGCTGACTCTAAAATCTGAGGACACAACAAACAATAATAATAATAATACGAAGCACTGTTTACCATCATTCCCACACGGTGCTCGAGCGCACAGACGTTTAATACTGTAGAAAATGTGTTCAAAAGAGTTTGAGATGTTTGCAATATCAGACTTGACACCACCGACAGTCCACCATCCTTCATTTGATTGTCAGTAGGAAATGAATCTAATTTCTAAGTTTGCAGTGTGCTTGAGTGATACACCGACCAAACCTCTGTGAAGGGACACGGGTAATCCTAGACTGGTGAAGAAATGCATTTATGGCATGAACTATGAAGAAAGGAGCTTGAATCTTTATTGAGGGTGTCCGTGTATCTGCATAACTTCAGTGTTTTCATACAGGCTCCACCAGAGCTTGACTTTTCATTTCACTGGCAACCCTGCCGTTCGTCCTTGACACGTCGACTGTGAAAGCGGTCACGTCTCTGTTTTCACTCGAGATGTGTGCACGGTCTTCACCACCTTGGCGGTGCTTTTTGCGTCCTGCTCGGAGCTCTCCGAGAGAGTGTCTTTGGAGCCTTTCTTCTTCTGAAGGGAACAGAAATAGGCACACACAATAGAGTGAGAAACATCAGACATTGATGAAATAACCAACTGAAATCAGATGGATCTCTGACTCTCGCTCTAAAGGTTAACATTAAAAAAAAGCAATGAAACTGTTCACCACTTTAAAGGAATAGTTAACCCCAAAATGAAAATTTGCTGAACCTTTACTCACCCTCAGACCATCCAAGATGTAGATGAGTTTGTATCTTCATCAGATTTGTAGAAATGTAGCATTCCATCACTTGCTCACCAATGGATCCTGAATGGGTGCCGTCAGAATGAGAGCCCAAACAGCTGATAAAAACATCACAATAATCCACAGCACTCCAGTCCATCAGTTAACATCTTATGAAGCCAAAAGCTGCGTGTTTGTAAGTAACAAAACCATCAATGTAACTTCTAATCTAGCATTTTAAATTCAAACCACCACTTCTGGCCAAAATACGAGTCCATAATCCATAATAACGCTTCCTCCAGAGAAAAAGTGCATCTCCTGTTGTCTCTCACATCAAAATCCAGCCACATATTTGTTCAGAGCTGTTTTGGCTTGTAAACACGTGCTTGATCTGTGCAGATTTCTCTCCTGATTCAGACCAGAACACGTTATTAACTAGTATGAGCAGTATTATGGATTGGCGCTGCGTATTTATAATTCTTCTATAAAATGATGGATTTGCTGCTAACAAACTCGCAGCTTTTGGCTTCTTGTAGATTTTTAACTGTATGGACTGGAGTTGGCTTGGATTACTTTATGTTGTTAATCACTGTTTTGACTCCATTCTGACGGCACCATTCAGATCCATTGGTGAGCAATGATGGAATGCGACATTTCACCAAATCTGATGATGAACAAACTCATCTACATCCTGTATGGCCTGAGGGTGTGCAAATGTTAAGCAAATTTTCATTTTTTAGGTGAACTATTCCTTTAATAATTAAGAAGGCCAAAGTGTGTGTCTGACCTGTCAGGGGTCGGCTGGACACCAGGCAACGTCTGCGGTGCGGGTACCCGGGAGAGGATGCACCAGATCGTTCCGAGAGCTGAAGACAATAAAAATGATCTGGACCGGGGAGGGGGGGGTGGGGGGGGGGGGGGGTGGCTAGATCGCGCGTGTTATACAAAACATCCTCTTGACCCGCTCAGAACAGACTACTGACCTCAGAGAGCACGACCGCTCGCCATCCGAACATGGGAGCGTCGAACTGCCGGAATCTCCTGGGAGAATGTTAAGGCTGATTCTTGATCGGGTTCACCATTGTGTTCTGAAACCAGATACATGCCGCTGTTTTTGCAAGTCATTTTAACTAGCTACATTTACAACAGCTACACGCATTCCAACTCTGATTTGGAGAGTATCACATACGGAACAACATATGCACGTAGTTCGCGGGATACGTTGTTAACGTTCAGATCAAGCGCAAACAACGTAACTTGATCCGTCGGACATACATTGCATACGTTGTTTACGCATGTGATGCTCTCCAAAATGGCACTATAGGGTGACGTGGAGGAGATGACTTGTTGAATAAAGTTATTTTTGTTTTCTTCTTTCTTTGCGCCAAAAGTAGCTTCGTAAAATTACGGTTGAACCACTGATGTCACATGGACTATTTTAACGATGTCCTTGCTTCGTTTCTGAGTCTTGATCGTGTTAGGATCCTTGCTGTCTATGGGAGCGTCAGAGAGCTCTCGGAATGCATCAAAAATATCTTAATTTGTGTTCCGAAGGTCTTACGGGTTTGGAACGACATGAGGTAGTAATTAATGAATGAATTTTTGGGTGAGCTATCCCTTTAAATGCTCCTTTTCTGTGTTACTGCGAACTCGGCCTTCAGCAGACTAATATCCCAAAACATCAGATTTACATACAGCTCATGAGGAACGGTTTTAGAGATTCACTGAGCTGAATAATGCATGTTTTCTATGGACACTAATTGCCTGGGGGTTTTAACACTGACAGAGGCACACTTTCATTAGGCGTATACATTTGGGGATGTTTTATAGGAGGACAGGTTTATTTGACTTACTCCACTTTCTTGTACGGAATCTCCTTTAGTTGCTCCTCAGAGAGACCTGAAGGTTCGACCAGCTCCTTCCTGCACACAAACACAACATGATCATCACCGTCTGTCTTCTGCTGTTTAGAGCTGGAGTCTGATCAGTGATGAGCGTGACATTAAACTCACTGGATGTGCTTCCAGAGCTGCTCTTTAGCTTGGACGTCAGGACTTCGTCTGTGATAGACAAGAAGAAAAAGGGTCGGGTCATTTAGATTTTTTATGATTTAACCCTAAAAATCTACTGTATCATATTTTATGGGCCTCTAATGATCAACATGAACAAAACTTTGCTGTCACACGCAATCTTCTGTCGTCTGATTGATAGTTTTGAGTGTTTTATCCAGTCAAAGCTCTTTAGTGTTTGTAGGAGAAACCCAGCTTCAGCTGCTGCTTCTCGTGTATCTGCGGTCAAATCTTGACTGATTTTGATCAAGTAACGTCAAATAACGTCAGTATATCTCCGATGAACACTTACTTAAGCTGAAGCACCTCCGCTTTGACTGGTTGCCCATCATCATGTTTAGAGTCTCTAATCTGATCCGCAGGAGCTTTTTGAGGAGCTGTTTGTTCCAGAAGCTTACTATTTCACTTTCCTCATCGGTAATGATCTTCAAAGCTCCAGAACATCCATCTCTGAGGAGCAATCTTATTTCTCCACCTTCTCCGGCACTGGCATATAGGGGTGGTATCGTTCAATCTCATCTTACTATTATAGGAGATATAGAGTGATGACTGATATTTAGATCATTCTATGTAAGTATCTGCTGTACTCTTATAAAGATCTCATTGATTTACATTACAAGCATCAGAATTACACCACTTTTTGTCTATGTAAATATCAGCATCTGCACCATATTACATATTTTTGCTCAGTTTGGGACTCTGAATAAAACTGGGCTGTTTTTTTCTCTCTATATTCTCACTAAACCAGATTATATGAGCCATAAAAGCCTGATGTGTCAAATATGTTCCATTTAAAAACCACGACTTCATATGTCAGGCTTTACAGGGTTAATAGTTTCAGGTGCTTACGATCGTGAGCGGTGTCGCGAGCGCCGATGGTTGGGATCGTTGGGGGTTTTTTCCTTCTGTCTGCGTAGCACGACCTCCCACTGCGGACCAGAGTCAACCATCTCGTTCTCCTGCCGGGACCTGCAGGTTACAGAGATGAGAATGCATTTATATCATGATACAAATTCTTGCAAAGAGTTCCTGCTTTTCTCAAAGATTTTCACAAGTTCCTGCAACAATTGTTTTTAAGACCATTACTGCCTTAATTTATAACGTCCGTATATATCAGGAGGCCTGTGCTCTTTTATTGTCCTGACAGCTCAATCACACACCGGTTTCTTTTTTTACGATGTTCCCTGTTGGAATTCTCGGATTCGCTGCCGCTGCTGGTGTTTCCACGGGAACGTGACCTAAAGGGGCCAATCAGAGGGGTTAAAGGTGACAGGGCAGAATGGAAAAACTAGAAAGTTGATCATAATCAGTTCTACAAAAATGTTATTAATAGAAATCACATCTATAATCACTCTGTTCCAAATTAGGTTACTCTGTTTAAAAATACCTGGGCATGAACACCTTCTCTAACAAAAAACATGAAATTACAATAAAGTTTTTGTAGAAAAGAACTCAGCTAATATATAAAACCAGGCCCAACCTGTAACTGCAGAACTCAGCAAACAAATGTTTGTGAATTCTTTCTTTCATAGTTAATTATAATGAAATTTCATATACCTATTTTGATTGTGCTTACATCAGTTCCCAATTAATGTTTACTCCCCTCCGCGCCTCCAAGAGTAGATGGGATGGTGTCTTCATGCCAGTTTGAGAAATGTGCATGCATCACGTGCTCACACATTGATCGCTGAATGGGTGCCGTCAATGAGAGTCCAAACAGCGAAAAAACATCACCATAATCCACAGCACTCCAGTCCATCAGTTAACTCGGGGAAGGCACAAGCCTGTGCGGTGGAGAAACAACTCCGACGTTTGTACCATAATAACGCTCCTCCAGTGAAAAAGTGGTCTGGTCTGAATCAGGAGAGAATCTGCACAGATCAAGCAGCGTTTACAAACCTCAATACTGATGGATTTTGATGTGAGAGAAAACAGGAGACATACGTTTCTCATTGAAGGAAGCGGACACGACTATTTAGCCATATCAAGCGTTTGAAGTTAAAAAGTCGTTACTGATGATGTTGTTTTCACAGCTTTTGTCTTCTCCAGATGTTAACTGATGGACTGGAGTGCTGTAGATTACTGTGATGTTTTTATCAGCTGTTTGGACTCTCGTTCTACGCGCACACCATTCACGCATAGCATCTTTTGCTGAACACTGATTCTTCCGTGCTACATTGGTTTTACGAACAAACCGATGAATATCAACTCATCCTCATCTGGGATTGACCCTTGCTGAAGTATTTTAACCCTGTGGCTACGAGCCATATGTTCATTTTCGGGTGATCTGCTCCTTTAACACACTACATTCTGCAGATTTTGTGTGTCTGGCTCTATTTAAAACCAGCCAGCGACAAACTCCAAGAAACTGTCTTGCCTTGAAAAGCATAAATTAGAAAAACAAAGAGCTGCGCGACACCAAACACTGATTGTTTCCTTTCTGTTATATATTATATTAGTTGTGAAGCTGTTGAAATCTAAAGCAGCAAACGAATAAAAGCGAACCTCCTCCTGTATTGTTTGTTGGCCTGCGGGTCGTCAGTAGGTTGACCTTTTCTGTCGAGACAAAACACAATGAAGGACGTTTAAAGTGAAACACGGACTGTTTCATCATCTCCGACAGACACAGACGCCTGCGCTGCCGTGAGGATTTATCAGTATTTATTTATTCTCAGCCATTCTTTCATCAGTTCCTCGCCTGCGGCAGGATTCACTTCTTATTGATGCCCAGAGGCAAGAACTCATAACTAGAGGAACTTTCACCTCCTCTACTGCTGACAAAATATAAATAAATAATCCATGTATTGCAGACTAATGTAGACTGAAGTACATTTAAAAAAGATACAAGCAATGTTTTTTTTTAAATGTATATACTATTCTGAACTGAGCATTTATTTTTGATACTTTCAGCTCTCATTTGAATTTAGGTAACATTTCTAGTAACTTTGTTATGCGCTTTTTTGTTTATTTTAAACATTACAAGATATTCAATGTATTGCGTTCTCAATTTTTGAAAGGAATACAGTAGAAGAAATATTAATTCTGATGCAGCCAGTGTTATTTTTGTATTATTTATAAACTATTATAGTTTTTATAAATATTTTGAATTAGCTTTTTTTAAAAAAACATTAAATTTATTTTAGTTAAATATTTAGTATTTATTACACAAAACATGTGCTTTTATGTGCTCTTTTTTGGTATTGAATATACTATTTAGGGTTTGATATATTTTCATTTACGTTTTATTTTTTAAATTACTAATTATTTCCAGTTGCGATTTAGGGCTTCAGTCTTAAACGACACAAAAATGAGAAGTTGCCTAAATCAAGCTAAACTAAAAAGCAAAGAAACTGAAAAATAAAGCTAATGATATTAATGAATGTGTTTAATGTTGAATTACTAAAATTCAAAGTAGATAGAAACATTAAAAAAACAACCTATTAAAATGATAAACCCATAAAAAAATAAAACAAACAAATTAAATGGACCACTGGGAAAACAAGTGTTTCAAATTTTTTCTATTTTACTTTATTCAAGCCAATAAATGTATTTATTTATTAATTAACTAATTTATTCAATTCAATTCATATATATAAGGGTCAAAGACGAAAAAGGGTTTAAGCATAAAAACAATAAGTGTAATGCTGCTTTAAATAGTTGTTTTTCCCCAAATTTGTTGTTTTACACGTTCTCCTTTAATTTAATTGCAATTTATGTTTTTCTGAGCATACATTGTCCCCTGAATTTACCGAAAGAGCCACTGAATGTATTCAGTGTAACAATCTTCCTCAGGCATATTTACAACAAAAATATTATGACACATTAAAAGACTAATTCTTTCACCCTAATACTAAGTTAGCTGTAATTTTACATTTTTAAAATGTGGCACTATCCTAGGTTTTGCCCATTTGTCAGGATTTATTTTTACTCATTTAAAACACAATAATGGAATATCTCCCTTATTCTTTTTATATATTTTAATCTGCACTAGTCGATAGCATGTTGAAATTCGTACATAAATATTGTGTGACACTGTATACAACGTACAGTATTTCTACCAATTGTGGCATTTTTTCTCCAAAAACTATTGAACCGGAAAGTAGACACTTTACTTGCATTTATTGTGCTTTCTATGGACATATAATCACTTTTGAACATTTCTTTTGATGCGGACATCTTAAAATCTTTGACCCACATACATACAGAGATATATATATATATAGTATAGTTTTAGTGTTAGTTAACAATAATAGTCCTGGATGCTACTCTTTGTGTTTGGCTTCTTGCTACAAACCAGGAGTAACAAAACCCCTTTGTTCCAGTTGACTTCCACTAGAGGGAGCAAATGCATCTGGATTGAGATTCAGCGCTGCTGTTCAAAGACTCTCATGATGCACGTCAGAGGCATTAACACTGCAAGGTTCACTAGACTCATCTGCTCATCCGGAATGCCTTAGGCTCCTGCATCCCGCTTGGCGGGGGATGCTGCATGTGCACATCCGTGCCGACCGGGCCGAAGTGAGCCTCGTTCTCTCGTGTGCCTTTGCTGCCCGACATCCCGAGGGTGAACGTCTGTGAGCTTTGGGGAATTTGGGAGATTTGTTCCGCTCGCTGGCTGAGTTGTACAGACCGCTGAGGAAAACACAATGACGGGACAGCTTAGAGAGGACAAGAATGCACAAACAAAACAGATACAACGGCATACCATAATAAAATACCATAGTGCATGAATATGAATCAGTGCTGATATTGTTAACTAAAAGTGAAACTACTAAAAATCGGTTTTGGTAACTGAAATAATGTTAACATAAAATAGAAATACTAGATGAATGACATGGAAATGTTGACTTGGCAACTAAATAAAATAAGTTTAATAAAATAACCTTAAGGTGGAGTACTAAAATTAAAGCTACACAGAAATACACATAAAAAACAAACCTAGCACAAAGTTCTAACAATCTTAAAAATAAAATGAGAACTGAAAAACTAATATAAAAGCTAAACACAACTAAATGAAATAAAACAAGTTTAAGGTATTACAATTAAATGCATACAGAATTACATATTAATAAAAATGACTAAAGCACAAAATTACTAAAATAAACTGAAAATATAAAGGTAAAAGCTGAAATATAAATAAATATTCAAAAATGCAATAAAACAGTTGAAGTTGCTAAATTAAAGCATATTAGTCAGACAGCTAATTGTACAAATGAAAAAGCACACAATCAAATATTACAATGAAGTAAAGAATAGATAGCTCATTCAAAATATTAATAAACACAGCTAAATTAAAAATATCTTTAAGATGAAGTGCCTAAATTAAAGCTATAAAAATATAAAAAACGACTAAAGCACAATACAGAAAAGAAGCTAGCCTGATTCCAAATGTTAATAAATACAACTGAAATAAATAAAATAAGTTGAAGTTGAGTATTAATTTCAAAGCAATATAGAAATATAAACAAATTATAAAAATTTGTATAACGCCTGAAAACTAAATTCTAAGTATTAATAAATACTATAATGGTACACAAATAATAAAATAACACTGGTATGAATCCAACAGTACCGTGGTAAATATAGAAGTCACAAGTGAACTCTCAGTGCTGTACCTTTGAGGGGCGTCTTCTTCCCATGGTGCACTGGGCTTGCTCTGCGGCTCTGAAGTGCTGTCTGTCTTTGCTTTGGGACTTTGGGGAGATACAGTGAAACAATGCACAAATATCGAAACATTTTTAAATCAAGATACAGCAAAATAAAGTGAGTTTAATGAGGTTAGAAAAATTATCTGGTTTTCCCCGTGAATTAAGTTTCATTTTCTTTCCCTATTCGTGGATGTCTTTTTTTGTTGTAAAACTTAATCTCACTTAATTATGATCGAGAAAACAGGACAGATTTAGAAAACAGGACTTAACATCTTTAGTCCTTTTTGCTTGTCATGTAAATGTATCTGGATTTAAGACTGCTCAGATACACTGCAAGAAAGTGTTCTTCCTCTGTACTTTTGTCTTGTTTTTTAGTCCAAATATCAAACCATTTATCATGATAAATTTACTTAAAAATCAAATTTATTTTTATTTATTTTCTAAAACAACATTATCAAAAATAAATGAGTTTTGCTTAAGAAAAAATATCTGTAAATGGGGTCTGACCTCATCGGCAGATAGTTTTTTTTTAAAGTTTAAACTCACTTATTTCTTGTCAATATTACAATATTTTAAGTCATTTTGCTTCTCAAGGAAACGAATCTTGATTTAAGAATCTTTAGATACAATGCAAAAAAAATTCTTCAGTATTTTTGTCTTGTTTTCTAGTGCAAATGTCTAAAGATTCTTAAATTAGATGCATTTACTTAAGAATCAAAATGACTTGAGATATTAAGTCTTGTTTTCTAAAAAAAAAAACATTATAAAAATTAAGTGAGTTTACAATTAAAAACAAGAGAAAATCTCTAAATGGAGTCAGAAAAATAATCAATTTTCCCTTTGAACTTAGTTAATTTTCCTGATTCCAGCGGGAAATTTTTTGTTTTCATTTTAAGCATAAACTGACCAACTTCTGATGCATTTTTCAGAAGATTTTCAGAATCTGAAGTAATTTTTCTTCTCAAGCAAATGTATCTTAGGGATGTTTAAATATTTGTGCTGAAAACAAGATAAAAATACTGAGGAAGAAAGTCATTTGCAGTTCAAGACATTTATTAAAGTTCTCAATTGTTTCACTGATGTATCAACTTTGTCTCAGATGTTTCTCCTAAAATTCCTTCAGAGAACTAAAAATAGACCCAAATGAGTCAATAGTTGACATACAGTCTGTGCAAAGCAGCTCAGATCATTTGATTCTGAGAAATGTCAGAGCTCATATTGAGATCTTCTTGAACTGGAGGAGATCTATATGAAGTCACTGGGGTCTTTCTCTCAGGAGAAACATCTGAGATGCAGGAGATTCAGCGCAGTCTCCATTTGATGATCTCACTGAATGAGCTCAAGAATAAAATCACTGTTTGCAGTGAAAAGGTTATACAAAGAGTTTAATACCTCTTGACCGGCGTTAGTGCAGTGCTTTTGAGGCCTTCACTCGTGCTCTCCATCTTGGAGACCGTCTGTCCTCCGTTGCTCCGCCCTAAAGCACATAATTCCCAAACATGAGTGCTTCTGTGGCCAAAAACATCAGTCTGATTTTACTGTGTCCATGCAGTTCAGCAGAACACTTCCTGCATCCATCTGCATCCTCCACTCGAGCCCTCTCTAGTCTCTGCTCTATTGTTTAAGTGTGCAAGTGTTGGGCAGAACAATAGAGGTGTAGACATGCGTTGGGGTCAGGAGTGACCCACACATTCCTGCCTCAGCCCAACAACAACAGCGTTTATCTCAATCGCATGCCTGCGGAGCACTGAAGCAAACGTGCCAACCGATCAATCGCACACCTGAGCCTCATGTCATGTGACACTCTGGGTTTCTTAAAGGGGTCATGAACTGAGAAACCAAAATTCCCATGATCTTGATTGATATATGAGAGGTCATTGTACTATTAAAACATCCTGTAAGTTAAAGAACTCAAAACTTTCGCGATAGTCTAAAACCGTGAGGAATGCAGTCTGATTCTACATCACTGTGTTTAGCCCCGCCCACCGATTCTACATCACTGTCTGTTTAGCCCCGCCCACCGATTCTACATCACTGCCTGTTTAGCCCCGCCCTCCGATTCTACAGCACTGCCTGTTTAGGCCCGCCGCCCCCGACTAACATCACTGCGTTAGCCCAACCCACTGAGTCTACAGCACGAAAACTGGTTTTACGTAGCCTGCCCACGTAATCGTTCACTACCTCACTTACTCTCGCTCTGTACTAACTATTCCCCTCCCAGGAGGCGAGAACCGCTGTCACTACATCACTGCCTGATTTTATGGAGGCCCGCCCCTACCGGTCGACACATCACTGTCTTTTTAGCACCCACCAGCACTGTTTGATTCTACATCATCTCTGGCTTTAGGCCCCACCCACTGATTCCTACGCACTGCCGTGTTGAGGCCCGCCCACCGACTACACTCACTGTCTGTTTACCCCGCCCACATACGTTCTACATCCACGGTCTGTTTAGCCCCACCCACCTATTTACATCCTGCCTGTTTAGCCGACCACCGGACCTACACATCACTGCCTGTTTAGCCCCGTCCTCTGTTTCTACATCACTGCCTGTTTAGCCCCGTCCTCTGTTTCTACATCACTGCCTGTTTAGCTCCTCCCACCGATTCTACATCACTGCCTGTTTAGGCCCGCCCACCAACTATACATCACGGTCTTGTTTAGCCCCACCCACATGATTCTAGCATCACTGTCGTTTAGCGGCCCCCACTCCATGATTCTACATCACTGGCCTTTTAGGCCGCCCACCGACTACACATCACGTCTGCTTACCCCACCAGCACTGGATGTCTAACATCACTGCCGTTAGGGCCACAACCGCCCTCACCGAAGCTTTCCGTATCACTATCAGTGTTGCGTCTCTTCTATTTTGAGACACGCGCGCGGCCACGGGCAGTCGTCTACAATCGACTGCTTATGTTGTAGATAGCTGAACAGACGTAATAACGAAGCTTAGGCAGGAGGTCGCGCCTCCTCACTTGATCTGTTAGGACGATGACATCCTCGCTTTTAATATAAGCCCCCCCGCCCACCGACTGATACATGCACTACCTGTTATCCCGCCCCTGATTCTACATCAACTGCCCTGTTTAGCCCCACCCACCGTGCTACATCTCTCTGCCTGTTTAGGCCCGCCCAACCAACGATACATCACTGTCTGTTTAGCCCAAACCCACTGAGTCTACATCACTGGCCTGTTAGGCCCGCCGCACCGACTACACTCCACTGCCTTTTTAGCCCCGCCCACCAATTCTACATCCCTGCCTGTTTAGCCCCACCACTGATTCTACATCACTGCCTGTTTAGGCCCGCCCACCGACTACACATCACTGTCTTTTTAGCCCCACCCACTGATTCTACATCAATGCCTGTTTAGCCCCTCCCACCGATTCTACATCACTGCCTGTTTAGCCCCACCCACTGATTCTACATCACTGCCTGTTTATCCCCGCCCAACGATTCTTAATCACTACATGTTTAGCCCCACCACCGATTCTACATCACCGCCTGTTTAGCCCCACCCACCGATTCTACATCACTGACTGTTTAGGCCCACCCACGGCTTCTATATCACTGCCTGTTTAGCCCCGCCCACTGATTCTTCATCACTGCCTGTTTAGCTCCGCCCAATGATTCTGCATCACTGCCTGTTTAGCCCCTCCCATCGATTTTACATCACTGTCTGTTTAGCCCCACCCACTGATTCTACATCACTGCCTGTTTATCCCCGCCCACCGATTCTACAGCACTGTTTAGCTCCACCCACTGATTCTACATCACTGCCTGTTTAGCCCCACCCAACAATTCTACATCACTGTCTGTTTAGCCCCACCACCGATTCTACATCACTGCCTGTTTAGTCCCGCCCACCGATTCTACATCACTGCCTGTTTAGCCCCGTCCTCTGTTTCTACATCACTGCCTGTTTAGGCCCGCCCACCGACTATACATCACTGCCTGTTTAGCCCCGCCCACTGATTCTACATCACTGCTTGTTTAGCCCCACCCACCAATTCCACATAGCTGCTTGTTTAGCCCCACCCACCAATTCTACATCACTGCCTGTTTAGCCCCAACCACCGATTCTACTCTTTGCCTGTTTAAGGCCCCGCCCCCCGACTATACCTCACTCGTTTTAGCCCCCGGCCACTGATTCTAACTCTACATCACTTCCTGTTTGGCCCCGCCCACCGATTCCACATCACTGTCTGTTTAGTCCCGCCCACCGATTCTACATCACTTCCTGTTTAGCCCCACCCACCGATTCAACATCACTGCCTGTTTAGCCCCACCCAACAATTCTACATCACTGTCTGTTTAGCCCCACCACCGATTCTACATCACCGCCTGTTTAGCCCCACCCACCGATTCAACATCACTGCCTGTTTAGCCCCACCCAACAATTCTACATCACTGTCTGTTTAGCCCCACCACCGATTCTACATCACCGCCTGTTTAGCCCCACCCACCGATTCTACATCACTGCCCTGTTTAGGGCCCGCGCCACCGACTACACATCACTGTCTGTTAGCTCCCCGCCCCGATTCGTACATCACTCACGTGGCCTGTTCGGCCGCCCAACGATTCTACATCACTGCATGTTTAGCTCTGCCCACTGATTCTACAGCACTGCCTGTTTAGCCCCGTCCTCTGTTTCTACATCACTGCCTGTTTAGGCCCGCCCACCGACTATACATCACTGCTTGTTTAGCCCCACCCACCGATTCTACATCTCTGCCTGTTTAGCCCCGCCCACCGATTCTACAGCACTACCTGTTTAGTCCTGCCCACCGATTCTACATCTCTGCCTGTTTAGCCCCGCCCACTGATTCTACATCACTGCCTGTAACTTGAAAAGCTGAAACTATAGTGTAACGTCACACCTTGACTGTATGAACATAAAGATAGGAAATAAGACCTTTTCCACCTTTCCTCCTGGTTTCTCTCAGCAGCGGAAGTGTCATAGTTGGTTAATGCAGAGCGTGAGGGTAGAGTACCAAATAACAGTGTTTTTGCTCCCATCTCCAATAGCCAAAAGAAAAACTCCACGATAGTGTTTTCATGACTTTCAATCAAAAGAAAAAAGATTGAGAGACTGAAAACGGCTGTCAGAAGAGAGAAAGATGTCAAATTTACCGTCCCTCCCAGAGACGCTGCATTAGCGTTAAAGGGTTAGTTCACCCAAAAATGAAAATTCTGTCATTTTCAAAATAAGTGTTGATTTGTTATGCATGTTTATTAATAACAAGTTTTGTAATAACTAATTGTTCCGGACCTTTGACATTGATAAATTCAGATTTGGACCTTGTAATGTAGACTTTGAGAACCCCTGGCCTGGGGTGTTCTGTGTGGTTGTTTGTCTCAGGAAACACCTCATCGGGTGTGAACCGGGCGTGAGATGCGGCTCACCTGCGGGCTGTGTGCTTCTCTTCGGATAGGTCTTGCTGCGGGTTCGGATCACCTGTAGGTCGGGTCGCGGCAGAGTCACAGACTGCTCTCGTCCAATCTGCATCGCAGTCTTTCCACTGGAAGCAGAAACAGACACAATGAACTATAAAACGTCATTAAAGGAATCCCTTTCAGGGCTCTAGCCTGCGACCAAAATGGATTTGGTTTTCAAGCTAAAGCAAAGTAAAAGACCTCTTCTTAAACCAGAGAAGGTGAGCATGTTGGTATTCTTGTGGAAAAAAAACATTTGCAAATGCAAATTGATTCAAGGTGAATTTGCTGTACAAGTAAAATTACTTAAGATATTATGTCTTGTTTTCTGTAAAATATAAAATTTTGTTAGTTTTTCCTAAAAACAAGCAACGGGGCAAGAAAAACCATCTTGTTTAGCCTTTGAATTAAGATTATTTTTCTTACGCCACTGGCGGATATTTTTGCTTGTTGCAAAAACGAACAAAATTTTGATTTTTTTTTAGAAAACAAGACTTAATATCTTAAATCATTTTACTTGTCAAATAAATTAATCTTGATTCAAGAATGTTTAGATATTTATACTAGAAAACAAGACACATTTTCCCCCCATGTTTTCACTTTTATACACTAGAGGGCGCTATTACGCATCTCCTGAATGTCCCGATCAAAAACACAGGCAAGGAAGACGCATATGCATATGAAAAATAATGCGATCATCAACAATAAACAGCATATAAATGAAAACTGCCTAATGTTACCGAGTGAAACGTGGATCCAGGAAGTAGTAAAGGCCTGTGCAAGCTTTAGGAGTGCTGATGGAAGCCATCTACTGCATCTTTGTTTGGATCATCTTACTGAATATGATCCAGATGTTGTGTTTGATAAAAATACGATTTTCTCAGGTTTTTGCTCAAAAAGCTGTTGTTTTTTTACGAAACTTACCTACATTCAGGTGTTGATAAAAAAGAATGCTTAAAGCTAGAATAAAACCGATTTTTTAGTTTAAAAGGAGAGGCTCTCTTCTTTATTGTGATGTATTGCATGTTCAGAAATGCATACAACAAAATATTCTGGGGGTCATGAAATGTTAGTGAAAATCATCAAAATCGCTGGCGGTGGCTGGCAACTTTTTTTTTTTTAAATGCTGGCGGGGAAAGAGTTAAAGGAACAGTTCACTCAGAAAATGAAAATCATGTTATTCTGTATGAAATTACTTACATTTTCTGGGTGAACTGTTCCTTGGTGTTTAGTGCTTGTAAGGTAGTAGTTTTAAGGTGCTGTGATTTTGTAATCTGTCAATTATTTGGCCTTTTATTCTTTTGAGTTCGGCCCACATTTGGATGGATGTGATGCAGCCGTTTTATGTTTATTTAATGACTAACCCGGAGAATGTAATGACAGTAACATGAGTCACACATTCAGCATTATATCACTGTCTGTGACTAATATCTGTCTGTGCATATTAAAGGTCATTTCTCAATACCTCGTGTCTTGGGTTTTTATCTGGTTATAGATTTATGACAACTTCTATAACTCCGTTGGGGTCAGAAACATGTTTTAATATTTCAGAAAGAAGCCTCTTCTGCTCACCAAGTCTGCATTTATTAGATACAGTAAAAACAGTTAAAATGTGAAATACTTTTATTATTTAAAATACCTGTTCTCTATGTGAATATGTGTTAAACTGTATTTATTTCTGTGATGCGCAGCTGTATTTTCAGCATCATTACTCCAGTCTTCAGTGTCACATGATCTTCAGAAATCAGTATAATATGCTGATTTGCTGCTCGAGACACATTTCTGATTATTATCAATGTTGAAAACAGTCGTGCTGCACAATATTTTTGTGGAAACCGTGATGCATTTTATTTTTCAGGATTCACAGATGAACAGAAAGTTCAAAAGAACAGCATTTATTTGGAATAGAAATCTTTTGTAACATTATAAATCTTTTCTGTCACTTTTGATCAATTTAATGCATCCTTGTTGAATAAAAGTATTAACTTCTTGTTTACGAACCTGTAGCGATGCTTCGAGCCCAGAGAGCTGAATTTGGACAGTTTCCTTGTTAGTGAATTAGACTCGTTCTCTGGCATTCTGTGAAAGACATTTTATTAAGAATATTTACAAAAATATCAACATTTAGATCAACAACCTCACAGGTTTTGTGTGTTTTTTTATTCATTCTCCATCTCATGTTCACTCCTGATGAAACATGGATGTCGTTTCATAGCCTCCTTCCAAACATCCGTGGGGCAAATCTGTTGTTTACAGCCATATTTTAATGAGCTAAATTCCAGAACAAATGTGTTAGGAGGGCTTTCCTCTCATTAAAATGAAAAAGCTGTAAACACGCAGCTCTGCTAAAACGCAGAACCAACCAGCAGAGAAATGAAAAGCCAAAACATAATGAGAGATCAGACTAGAACTGAGGAACGCCATGTTCTGTATAATTTGTCTCTGATAATTTCGATCTGTGTGTTATGATGACAGAACATGATTGGGCTTGTTTTTAAAGTCGGGACGGTCCTGTTTCCGCTCAGCGTTTCAGATGTGTTCAGCTCTGTACACGACATATAAACAACAGTAATAGCAAACAACACTAACAATCAATAATTCATTACAAATATATTAGTCAACAATGGAGTTCTACAGCTTTTAGTAGCTGTTCATTTCAACCAGGGTTATTACAGTAAACTGAAACTAAAATTGAAACCATAAAGGTAAACATTTTTGATATTTAAAATAAAACAAAAATAAAGTGAATTTTTAAATGTTTTTTATTTCAGCTATAGTTGCTAAAGCAACAGTTCACATTCTCGCATAGTTTAACGTGACGTTCTAAAATAATGAAAACTAAAATTAAAAGAAATATTATTAAACTATGAATAAAAATTTGCATGGATTTATTGGTGCTTTTAATGTAGTCAGGTTCATTCTGTCATATTCAATAATATTTTGAACTTAAATAAAACGAGTTTAAATGTTACCAAAAAGAGCTCAGTTACCTGATAAAATAGATGATCAGATGAATACTACCGTATATAATAATGTATACTAAATGATGCATGTCCAAAAAACTGATCATATCAAAATGTTATTTAATTAGAATTGTCTTTTATCTTTTATACTTTTAGTTTTAATTTGATTTTAGGTTTTTGTAATTTTGTTATGTGCTTTTGCCATTTTGATCAGTTTGGTGTTTATTTATTTATTATTTATTTTTAAAAATACTGTTTATTTTCATTTCTGTTTTCTATCAAGCTAACATGTTAGCTAATGCATTAACGCATGTTCACAACTGAGACCTCAGTGTAAAGTGTTCGCAAGAATTCTGTTCTTAACATTAAAGTCTGCAGGAGTTTGGAGGTGTTTCTCACACGCGGATTAGCAGCAGAAACCTCCAGCCGCCTGCGTTCTGAGCGTGTAAAGCTCTTTGGGGATCGGAGTGAGACGGCTCTGATTAAACAAACACAACACCAGAGACGACTGTGAACGCTTCTCCTCAGAATAAAGAGCCTCTGTAAAGCCGCGGGAATCTGAAGGGCCCTTGGGTTCGCAGCGTTTCTCTGTGAGAGTGTAATGCAGCGGGTTCGGCTTTCTGCACTCAAACAAGTAGTTCAGACCGGATTAAGATGTTTATAAAGTGCATGAGGTTGTTCCAACGCAAGCTGTTTCATGCAGTGGAAATGTGTAGCTGCTACTGAGCTGAGCCTTAAAATGAGTGTTTTATTGGTGCTTGTAATGCAATCAGGTAGATTCGGTCATATTAAATGATATTTTTGACTTTAATAAAACCATTTAGTTCAAATGTTACCACAAAAGCACATATCAGTATATCAGATGTTAATTTTATATATGATGCATGTCCAAAAAACATGGTAACGCCATGCTATAATATCCATTTTGCATTTGGTATTGTTTATTTACTATTATTAATTTAAGTTTTTTATAATTTTTTGAATTAGCTTTTATTTTATACTCTTTTTTTTATTATTAGTAATTTTATGTGCTTTTGTCACTTTTATTAGTTTTTGTTTATTTTAAATATTACCATTTAGTTTTAATTTATTTTTTATTTCCAGTTAGCGATTTTAGTGCTTCAATTTAATAAATGAAAAATGATAAAACTAACTGAAATAATAAAAAAAGTAATCTAATCGTTATAATTATTTTATTCAAGCTTTTATTTTAATTAACAGTAAAATTGTATTTCAGTAACAAGAACTTACATTTTGTAATTATTATGGGCTTTTCATTTTTATTATTATTTTTTTATGGATTTCTTTTTATTTTTTTCTTGTTTTGGATTTCTAATATTATTTTATTTCCATGTTTTAGTGCTTCCAACTTAAAACGAAAATGATAATATATACATTTCAGTAATTGAAATAAAGCTTGAATAAAATAAAATAAATATTAGATGAAAAACATTATTTAGTGAGTTGGGGGGCCAAGGCAACATTTCTTATTTCGATGAAGCTCTAAAATTGCTAAATGGAAATAAATAAAAACTAAAACTGAAATTAAAACAAAACTGAATTAAAAATACATTAAACCTAAATAGTAATATTTAAAATAAATAAAAAAGCACAAACTAAAATGAAAAAGAAAACTGAAATTATAAAAATAAAAGCTAAATCAAAATATTAATAAAATTATAGCACATAAATATTATAGCATGGTGTTACCATGTTTTCTGGACATGCATTATTCAGTACCCGTGAAATGGAATAATATTTGAATTCCCGCCGTCTGATACACTACTGTACTGGGTAACTTCTTTAATAGAGCAGGAAATCTCAGCTGCTGTACCTGAAGA
The DNA here is from genome assembly GCA_018155175.1 of Sinocyclocheilus anophthalmus. Taxonomy (NCBI): domain Eukaryota; kingdom Metazoa; phylum Chordata; class Actinopteri; order Cypriniformes; family Cyprinidae; genus Sinocyclocheilus; species Sinocyclocheilus anophthalmus. The sequence goes on from JADLZN010009209.1 coordinate 67,810, forward strand.
AGGTGTGATGCTCCACGCAGCACTTCCACAGGTTCTTGCAGGCCGTCTTACTGGGAGCGTCGAAGAAGAACGACGTCTCATTGCACTGAAAACACACAGGGAAGCTGTGTTCAAACACATGCGTGTATATACTTGATGTTAAATGCTCATCACCGGTGGCGGCCCTCATAACCCGCGTGCGCTCTCATTAGTCTGATCTCACTGGCTCAGATGAAGAGGGCCAGAGTCCTGGAGCGAGAGGACGCTTCACTGCAGCTTAAATTGGGCCCTGGAGGAAACGGGTAATAGACACTGTCAAGAGGCTTGAGGCCAGTCATAAACCTCCATCGATCACGGGCTTTTCATTGATTTTCCACCCAGAGCTTGTGACGCTATGGAAGCAGTTGCAATAAAGTAAAGCAGGTTTATACATGAATTTTGTTGCTTGCTTTCACTTTTCATAACACACATCGATTCAAAGCAGCTGCACAGAAAATCATGATGTTAAGGTTTATATGGAGGTAACAGTATAATGCAATGATTGCATGTAAATTCAAGAGATTTTATGGTATCTAGAGATCACACGCAGTTCATTTATTTATTGTGATGTTGTATTAAAAAGACGACTTACATCTCTGCCCATAACCCGCAGCTCAAACTGGGTTTCCTTGAAATACACTTTCGTAATTCTTGGCCTGAAACATTATTGATTAAAAGTACATTATTTAACACTGTGCATAAAAACAAATCAAAACAGAGTGACAAAGTCAAGAGTAAAGTGTTAATATAAACTTATACTATATATGATATCATACAGTATCTTGCATCATGTCATTCCATATATCATATATCTCATATCATATCATATCTCTTATCATATCATATCAAATCAAATCATATCTCATATCATATATCTCTTATCATATCAAATCAAATCAAATCATATCTCATACCATATATCTCATATCATATCAAATCAAATCAAATCATATCTCATACCATATATCTCATATCATATCATATCTCTTATCATATCAAATCAAATCATATCTCATACCATATATCGCATATCATATCATATCTCTTATCATATCAAATCAAATCATATCTCATATCATATAATATCTCTTATCATATCAAATCAAATCATATCTCATACCATATATCTCATATCATATCATATCTCTTATCATATCAAATCATATCTCATACCATATATCGCATATAATATCATATATCTCTTATCATATCAAATCAAATCATATCTCATACCATATATCTCATATCATATCAAATCAAATCAAATCATATCTCATACCATATATCTCATATCATATCATATCTCTTATCATATCAAATCAAATCAAATCATCTCATACCATATATCTCATATCATATCATATCTCTTATCATATCATATCAAATCAAATCATATCTCATATCATATAATATCTCTTATCATATCAAATCAAATCAAATCATATCTCATACCATATATCTCATATCATATCAAATCAAATCATATCTCATACCATATATCTCATATCATATCATATCTCTTATCATATCAAATCATATCTCATACCATATATCTCATATCATATCATATCTCTTATCATATCAAATCATATCTCATACCATATATCTCATATCATATCAAATCAAATCAAATCATATCTCATACCATATATCTCATATCATATCAAATCAAATCATATCTCATACCATATATCTCATATCATATCTCTTATCATATCAAATCAAATCTCATATCATATCTCTTATCATATCAAATCAAATCAAATCATATCTCATACCATATATCTCATATCATATCAAATCAAATCAAATCATATCTCATACCATATATCTCATATCATATCAAATCAAATCAAATCATATCTCATACCATATATCTCATATCATATCAAATCAAATCAAATCATATCTCATACCATATATCTCATATCATATCAAATCAAATCATATCTCATATCATATCATATCTCTTATCATATCAAATCAAATCATATCTCATACCATATATCGCATATCATATCATATCTCTTATCAATCAAATCAAATCAGATCTATACCATATATCTCTATCAGATCAATATCGTATCATATCAAATCAAATCAATCTAATCTCATATTCAATCTCTTATCCTATCAAATCAAATCAGCTATGATCATACAATATATCTCATATCACTTCTAGTATCTATCACATAAAAATCTCATATCATATCTCTTATCATATCAAATCAAATCATATCTCATACCATATTTCTCATATCATATCTCTTATCATATCAAATCAAATCAAATCATATCTCATACCATATATCGCATATAATATCATATATCTCTTATCATATCAAATCAAATCAAATCATATCTCATACCATATATCGCATATAATATCATATATCTCTTATCATATCAAATCAAATCAAATCATCTCATACCATATATCTCATATCATATCAAATCAAATCATATCTCATACCATATATCGCATATCATATCATATCTCTTATCATATCAAATCAAATCATATCTCATACCATATATCTCATATCATATCAAATCAAATCAAATCATATCTCATACCATATATCTCATATCATATCAAATCAAATCAAATCATATCTCATACCATATATCGCATATCATATCATATCTCTTATCATATCAAATCAAATCATATCTCATACCATATATCTCATATCATATCATATCTCTTATCATATCAAATCAAATCATATCTCATACCATATATCTCATATCATATCATATCTCTTATCATATCAAATCATATCTCATACCATATATCTCATATCATATCAAATCAAATCAAATCATATCTCATACCATATATCTCATATCATATCAAATCAAATCATATCTCATATCATATCATATCTCTTATCATATCAAATCAAATCAAATCATATCTCATACCATATATCTCATATCATATCAAATCAAATCAAATCATATCTCATACCATATATCTCATATCATATCTCTTATCATATCAAATCAAATCTCATATCATATCTCTTATCATATCAAATCAAATCAAATCATATCTCATACCATATATCTCATATCATATCATATCTCTTATCATATCAAATCAAATCATATCTCATATCATATCATATCTCTTATCATATCAAATCAAATCATATCTCATACCATATATCAAATATCTAATTTCATATATCATATCATAAATCTCATACCACATCATACATCTCATATCATATCATATCATAATCATTTCATATATCTCATTTCACATCATTTATCATATCATACAATATATATCATATATATGATATATGTTACGAGATATATGATATATATCATATATGTGATATATGATGTGATATACGATATGATATATGATATGAGATAAATATTATCTCATATACATCTCATACTATGAGACTAAAGGATCATATCATAACATACATCAGATATTATATCATATCCTATAATATTACATATATCACAGCATGTATCATATCATATATTTAAAGGATTTGTTTGGAAAATTCAAAAACATCCTGAAACACATTAATGTGGGTTTCGAATGACTGAGAGTTTTCAGTTTTGGGTGAATTATTCCTCAAATAGGTGAAAAATTCTGTTTAAACATCAACCTACCAGAAATATTTCCCCACTTGTGTTTTGTTTTTGTAAACCACGACCCCGACCGGCGTCAGGCCCAGGAAATACTCCGACTGCTTTTCTCCCTGAAAACATTCATGCATTACGAGACTAATAAACAAAAACACAAGCAATTCATCATCAATATTCATAGAGTATACTGCCAGGATTATTAAGAATCAAGCTGGAGCAGCGGAGAAATGAAAGGAAGAATTAAATCATTAACAGAAAAGACAGATGTTGATATTGTATCCAATCAAATAAAATGAAGGAGAGAAGCAGCTCTTGATTAAACAGGGCTGAACTTACAAACACAGGGTGCAGATCCACGCCGTACATCTCCAGTGTTTTGGCAATTGCTAAGTAATTATTTTCAGCCTCGGCAGGCACCTGACCCCTGAACAGAGAGAACCACACGACACACAACTGAGCAGAAAAAACACCAGACATACACCGCAAAGTCCTCCGAAACAATCTAAATGAGCATCATGATCAAAACTGTGCTGTTAAACCTGTCCCACTCAGTCTACTGCATGTCTTCTGTCTCTGAGTGATAGTTTACGGTTTTTATCAATTAAAAGCTCTTTTAGTGTAATTGTACAACACCAGAACATCTCATATCTTTCGAGGAGCGTTTATTTCTTCATCTCTCAATCAGAATTGGATTGCATTGCATTATGTGTTTGGATTATTTCAATCTCATTTTACTAAAACATATTATTGGAGATATAGAGTGGCATGTGAAAGTTTGGGAACCTCTTGCAGAATCTGTGAAAATGTGAATAATTTTAACAAAATAAGAGTGATCATACAAAATGCATGTTATTTTTTATGTGGTACTGTCCTGAGTAAGATATTTTACATAAAAGATGTTTACATATAGACAAAAAAATAGCTGAAATTGTTAAAATAACCCCCTTCAATACTGTGTGTGTCACCTGGATGATCCACGACTGTTTGTGTGTTTTGTGATGCTTGTTCATGAGTCTCTTGTTTGTTCTGAACAGTTAAACTGAGCTCTGTTCTTCAGAAAGATCCTCCAGCTCCTGCACATTCTTTGATTTTCCAGCATCTTCTGCATATCTGAACCCTTTCCAGCAGTGACTGTATGATTTGAGTTCCATCTTTTCACACTGAGGACAACTGAGGGACTCAAACACAACTATTAAAAAAGATTCAAACATTCACTGATGCTCCAGAAGGAAACACGACGCATTAAGATAATTTGAAGATCAAGGTAAATTGTATTTAATTTGTCTTCCGGGAAACATGCACGTATCTTCTGTTGCTTCCAATGGGCAAAACTAACTGGAAAAAAATTATATTTCAACAAAATAAGAAAAATTTGGACATCTTCATCCTGTTCAATCTTAATGCGTCGTGTTTCCTTCTGGAGCATCAGTGAATGTTTGAATCTTTTTTAATAGTTGTGTTTGAGTCCCTCAGGGGGTTATTTTAATAATTGTGGACTATATGTAAACATCTTTTATGAGAAAAATATTCAGGACAGTACTACATAAAAAAAGAACATGCATTTTGTATGATCTCTCTCATGTTGTTAAAATTATTCAAATTTTCACAGATTCTGCAAGAGGTTCCCAAACTTTCACATGCCACTGCAGAGCGACCACTGATATTTAGATCATTTTATGTCAGTATCTGCTGTACTGTTATAAAGATCTCATGGGATAAACTACAGCAGGCAGAACTGAATCATTTACTATCAGGCATCTTTTCTTTTACAGCAAATTTTATTTTGCTCAGTTTGAGTCTCTGAATAAAACTGAGCGGTTTTGTACCTCTTCAAGTATGAACTCCATATTCTCCACTTTTATTTTTCGATTTTCTTATATATCTTGTCTGAAGGCTTGATAAATCTGCATTTCATTATTTCATATGTCCGGCTTTACAGGGTTAAACGTTCTCTTGCAACAAACAAGGATTTACTGTCAGCAAATATTTGAAATACCAAAGTAAACAACAGCAGCATAAAAGGAAAAAAAAGAAATATTCAAACTGTAATCATTAACTCACTGATTTCCCCAGAAGGACTGAATGTGATTTTCAGTGTTGCTTTTTAAAAACTATTTGAGGAAATCAGTGATTTGTAAATGTGTGTTTGTCACGGACTGAATAACAGACTCGTTCCAGTGAGGTCAAACCTGAAAGCAGTCGTGCTGAAACAATGTTTATTTAACCTACTGACACTAATGCAGGAATGTGGAGTCAGAGCATGATCTTAACACAACAATAGAGATAGGAGAAAAATATACAGACTCCGGGAAACATCCAAGAACAGACCCAAGAAAAAGTGCATACATGCAACTTCAAAATATAGATTTAATATTATACCTATATATACATTTATTTTATTTATACATATTTAATAAAATAATAATTTAACTATAAAAGTTTTGTAATCATTTTAAAAATGTTTTTACATTTTAATAAGTGTATACATAAATTTTATATGTGTTATTGTTATTTATTTGTATTATATTCTCTTTATGTCTATGAGAAACAATTGAAAAAAGATGATCTACTTATACTGTATATTTAAATTAATTTAATTTTAATTTTTGACACTGATTATAGTATGTGAACTTATGGAATTAAGTGGAAATAATGAGCCATTATTTATATATTATAAATAAATGACAACCAATTTTATCTGGAATCACCTGACGTAGAGGCAAAATGTGTTTGTGTTTATGTGTTTTGTAATTGTTTTTATTGTGAAACTTGTTGTGCTGCCATGTGGCCAGGACTCCATGGAAATTCTGGTAAAATAAAGGATAAGTTTTAATATATGTATATATAGATATATATATATATACACACACAAATACATATATATGTTAATTCTTCACCTAAATGATGGACATGTTCCCTAAACATATCATTTTTGGTAGAATTCATAATTATTAAAAAAAAAATGCACTTCATAAATAACTGCATGCTCTATTGTGTTGCTGTGGTCACATGTGCATGACTGCATTAAGGATTCTCCTCACAGCGGCGGCGGGTCTCTGCTGATTGTAGATGCTCTATTATAAGTGTCGTGGCCCCGTCATTTTCAGGTCCCCCGGGGACTCGCCGCATTCATCTCTTTCATTCAGGTTGCGTGCATGCGGCTGCATATTGCTCTTAATCACCGCCACTCCAGTTGCGCACAGAAAACATGGATGCAGCACAGACGGGACTCCCATGATGCTTTGGTTCTGTCTCAGAGAGGGTCGACACACTTTAACCACACTTCTCTTTGTCTGCGGCTGTGTGCAGAAGGGAACTATAGCGTACTGCGCATTCTGTTTCTAGGGCTGGGTTTTGACACAAAATTCACGATTCGATTCGATTCTCATTCACAAGCTTGCGATTCGATTCGATTACCAGTTCGATTCAATATCGATTCTTTTGGATATATATCAGGTACAGTACATGTCAAATTTTCTCAAGGAAAAAAAACATCTCTCAACTAATGCTGTAAAATATACACGAGAGACAGTTGGGCGACAGTGTGCTAAGACATTACTATAATATTGAAGGTTAAAATGAAGTTTTTACAATAATAAATTTAGTTACATAATAATATTTCTACTTCAGTTCCGTTTTTTTGAAATATAAATAATTAAATGGTGGCTGTCATAAAAACTTGATGGATTTATTCAAACATAAATTAAACATTGAAGAACAGTAAAAAATATAATGAATATGTTATATGGTGCATATATTAAGCAAAATGCTCCTCTCTACAGTTTATTTTTCTATCTGAATAATGAGTTTATGGTCACCGAATATGTTTTTTTTGTTTCTGAGGTAAATGTGACGTTAAGTGACATTGTTTACAAGCCAAGTGGCGGCTGTCGCGCGGCTTTGATACTTCTGATGTTTAGTCATGTTTATTTTGTGCAATAACTAGTATTAATGTGGAGGAGATGATCAGTTCACGTGCGCCTCGCGCTGCTGCGTCTGATGAACTGAGGCGCTACATCGATCTGTCACTTCACATTAAACAGCACCAAAACGGCATTTATACTGCAATACAATGGAGAGAATTTGAAATCTGAGACTTTGTTTCATATTAAAAGTACCAAAGCACAAAGCTTATTGCGATATATTGGATGGGAAGTACACTTCAATGTTCCATCCATTAACTGAAAACATGATAGAATAATCGATTCTTGGGATTTAAGAATAGATATCGTTTTGTAATACTGAGAATCGATTAATATCAAGATATCGATATTTTTAACCCAGCCCTACTGTTTGTATTAGTATTGCAAAAACAGAGCGCAAGTCAAACCATAGCATACCTGTACTACGCTTATGTCAATATCTCATCATGTTGCAAGTTTAATTCAGCAAGTGGTATCCAGAAATAAATGCAGTTATTGTTAAACATTTTTTATTTTATCCAATTACTCAAATTGTGTGTAAAATATCTGAACTTTTGACATGAGAATTTATATATATATATATGGAATTTATATTGATATATTTCATATTTAAAGTATATATAATAACAAATGAGAATAAGCTTTAATATATAGTATTATAATATAAAAAAGTATAAAATATAAATGACGTTAAATAATATATAAAAATATAATAATATTAAAAACATTAATATATTAATATGATATTTCTCCTGTTTTCTATGATCAAACAGAACAATAAGTGTATTTTTAAAATAAAATTTATACACATAAGATGACAACTAATGATATATAGATATATATAAAATATATATATCTAATATAAAATTAAAGTAATTATAAAATCTATGTATATATTTAACTAATTTTTAAAGCATTTATTATAGATATAAAATAAAATAATTAAATTATAATTTAAGAATAAATAAATACTACATACTTGCATAAAGGATAATAAATGTATAATCATAAGGTATATATGTATACACACACCAAACCTACAGTGGAGGCCAAAATGATTAGAACGCTAGTATTTTCAGCAGCTAAAAAATGGTTTTAAGTCACTTATTTCTATCTTTGAAGAAACAGAACGAACTGAGACAGACTCAATCCAGAAGAACTGACGCTTCAAGAAACCTCCTGCAAAGCTACAATACTGTTAAAAGTTATAGGCACTTGTGTAAAAATTCTGTAAAATTTTCTTTATCAATTAACTTCTGTTAACTAAATTAAATCAACATTTGGTGTGAGCGTCCTCTGTGTTTAAAGCAGCTTTTGCCCTCGGTGCACTTCAGCAGAGTTCTCAGGGAGCTTACAGGTAGGGTAGGTTTGTGAAGATCCAGTTCTTCTGTATTGAGTCTGTCTCAGTTTGTTCTGTGTCTTCATGTCACTCCAGACAGACTGAATGATGCTGAGATCAGATCTCTGTGTTGAGCACTGGCTGTTGTCAGAAAAATCTCACTGGATTATTACAATTAACGGCAAAATGAATGTTTGGAAATGTAAACGGATATTCCTACTGAACAATACAGCAAAAAGATAGACATAACCAGTGTTGTGGGTAACGTATTACAAGTAACGTGAGTTAAGTAATCAGATTACTTTTCAAGTAACTAGTAAAGTAACAAACTACTTTTTAATTTACAAGAGAATATCCGAGTTACATTTTCAAATAAGTAACGCAAGTTACTTTTTTTTTCAATTTATTGACAGCTCTCCTGTCCCCATGCTGAGAGAAATCAGAAGATCTAAAATAAATATGAATATGCATTAATTCATCTCACTCACAAAAAAAACAAAAAAACAGATTCAGTATTCCTCAAAAATGAATAAAAATAATGCAACTCATAATATGACGCAAACCTGCAATAATGAAATGTTAACACAAATATCCTTTATGCATTTAATACCATGCATTGCTTCTGAGCTTCGAGGATTCAGTTCAAACGTATAATAAGTAATAATACTCTGAGACGAACATTATGATGTCGTCTTTGTTAATTGCTGCAGTGTGTTGCAATGTATCTTCTGCATCTTTATGTACTTTTCCCTTCAGCCTGAGCCGGCAGAACTTCAATTTGTGTGTGTGAAAAGGCCACAAAAATTTAATTGCAAATATTAACTTTTTATTTTTAAAAAACACAAAACAAAACAAAGCCTGTTCATATGTTTAAAAGTAACGCGCATTACTTTCCATAAAAAGTAACTAAGTACCGTAATTAGTTACTTTTTTGGGAGTAACAGGAATATATGTAAAGCATACTTTGAAAAGTAATTTTCCCCAACATGGAAATAACTGACTGAAAATCTACTTTTCTAATCATTTGGCCACACTAATAATCCCTAAAACCCTCCCTATTTGTTCTCTCTCTTCCCTGTTATCCTCCATTTTAGTGCTTTCTAATGGTTCTCCTGCTCTTCATCCTTCACCACACGTTTAAGCGCTCAGCATTCTGATCAGAGTTTCTCATTGTTCCCCGCTGTTCTGTCATTCACACGAAGCCTAAATCCCTTGTGGAGCACCCGTCTCCTCCTCCTGTCTTCTACTCAGCTCCTAATCACGATCTCTGCCCGCGCTTTCCATCAAAAAACAAGCGCTTTACTGACAATCAAAACGCCTTTATTATTGACATGTGGTTTGATCAGAGTTTCTCATTTTCCCCGCTGTCTGTCATTCACACGAACGCCTAAATCCCTCGTGTCAGCCCCGTCTCCTCCTCCTGTCTCTCTCAGCCTCCTAATCACGATCTCTGCCCCGCTTTCCATCAAAAAACAAGACGCTTTACCTGACAATCAAAACTGCATTTATTCTGAATGTGGTTTGTGTCGTTGCATTTGCACACAAAGACACGCTTCAGTGATTTATCCTGCAGTGTTTCTGTTGAGGGAGGAATAATCTGTTTTTCCCGACTGATCGGCTGAACTTCAGCTCTTAACAATCAGCCGCTCACAATCATTCAGACCGTTTCAGGAGTCGAGTGGGATTTGAGCACCGACGGCAAAAAACATGACAATCAGCAGTCAAACACACAAACTAAAACTACAAGATCTGACTGAAATATGAGCGCAGTAAATCTGGAAAACAGAGTTTGAACATGATTTTCAATGTCATGTACTGTAACATTTAAAACATTTACTAAAAAAAGAGGATACACTTTAAATAAGGTCTGATTTCTTAAAGGGGTCAATATGATGCGATTTCAATTGTTCCTCTCTTTGGAGTTTACAAGCTCTTGGTGCATAAAGAAAATCTGTAAAGTTGCAAAAGACTTAAGTCTCAAATCCAAAGAGATATTCCTTATTAAAGTTAAGAGTCAGCCACACCTACTTAAAACTGCTCATTCTAACATGCCCCCACATGTTTACATCACTATGTGGGAAGATTTGCATAACACCGTCCAAATGTTCACGCAAAGAAAGAGGCGTAACTTTATTCTCGCTGTAGTATTGTGCTGCCGCCGCGCCATGTCGTGAAGACGCTGTGTTGTTTCGTTGTGAAAGCGAAACTACTTTGTTTGTTCTTCCAAAAGAGGACAACTGGAAATCAGTGGTTAAGTTGTAATTACAACACTGTTCCAGAACACTTCAACCCAAATATTCAAGATGTGCGCAGCCATTTTTATGGAGACTGTTTTCCTATCCTGGCAGAGAGTAGTACATGCGGCTTGTTTGACTCACAGATAGTAAGTACGTGTTATATTTAAAGAATTTGCCACTGTCGATTCAAACGTGAGTTTTGTGTAGAGTAGCGCTTGTTGTTTGTCTTTTCTTCGATCACAAATGCAGACATGGTTTTATGTTTACCGCGGCGCACGAAAAGAAATACATAATGTTGTCTAATTTGGACCATTAGTTGAATGCATACACTAAAATTATAATAAATCTTACTATGAGCCACTTTTTTCATCAACTTTAATCTTGTAATGGTGTTAAAGTGGTCATATGATGCTGCTAAAAAGAACTTTGTTTTGTGTATTTGGTGTAATGAAAGTGTTTATGCGGTTTAAGGTTAAAAAAAAAAAAACATTATTTTCCACATACTGTACATTATTTGTTTCTCCTCTATGTCCAGCCTTTCTGAAACGCGTCGATTTATACAAAGCTCATCGTTCGGAAAAGTGAGGTGTGCTGTGATTGGCCAGCTATCAAGTGCGTTGTGATTAGCCGAATACCTCAAACGTGTGACGAAAATGTAACGCCCCTCACCATACTGTTGATGCCATGTCTGGCCGGAGCGACGAGACAAAAAAATTAAAACCCATTATAAACAGGCATGGTTGTCCAGTGGGGAACATAAATTATGAAAAATAAAACCATGTCTGCATTTGTGATCGAAGAACCGACAAACAACAAGCGCTACTCTACAAACTCGTGTTTGAATCGTCAGTGGCAAATTCTTAAATATAAAAAACGTACTTACAGAACTTGCAGTCAGAACAGCCGGCATTGTAGTCTAAAGTTACTCTCCCAGGATCAGTAAACAGTCCTCAATAAAATGTGTATTTTTTTTTACGGCAAATCTAAAGTTGGGTTGAAGGTTATGAAAAGTGTTGTAAATACAACTTAACCCCTTATTTCTAGTCGTGTCTTCTTTTGGAAGAACAAACAAAGTAGTTTCGCTTTCACAATGAACACAGCGTCTTCAACGACATGGCAGCGGCGGCAGCAACAATACTACAGCGCGAATAAAGTTACGCCTTCTTTCTTTGCGTTAACATTTGGGCGGTGTTATGCAAATCTGCCCACATAGTGAGGTAGATATGTAGGGGGCGTGTTAGAACGAGCCGTTTTAAGCAGGTGTGGCTGACTCTTAACTTTTATTAAAGAATATCTCTTGTGTTTTGAGACTTTAGTCTTTGCAACTTTTTTACAGATCTTCTTTATGCACCAAGAGGCTTGTAACACTCCAAAGAAAAAGGAAAAAATGGAATCGCATCATATGACCCCTTTAAATAATTGTCATATTGTTCATCCCATTTTTAAAATAATGAAATTAAATAAAGTGAATTAAGATCTTGTTCATATTGCACATCCCTACTTTGGGTCTAAAGGGTCTGTCATTCTTTTTCTTTTCTATTTTGTTCACCTAGTATAAAGAATATCTTGTAATCATTTTAATAATTAAATTTGTTAATAACTGTATTAATTTAATTTGGCTGTATGGCTCAATAAACAAAATAAAATGACACAAATAAAAAAATTTAATGAAACTATAATAAAAAGAAATAATTATAGAATAATGAAATCATAAGATAGACCAATGATTAAATCAAATTAAATTACATAAGTTAATTTAATAAAATGATAAAAATAAACAAAATGTAAATAAAAAAAAATTATAAAATAATAAACTTATAAAATAACTGAAATTTAAAAACACAAATACATTGAAATTATAAAATTAAAGTAAATGTTTAATAAATTTAAAAATGTAAATAAATTTAAACTGGCTGTACTGCTCAGTAACTTGTAAAACAGTCTTAAAAGGTTGGCATCAGCTGGAAATAATAATAAAAAACAAATATCGTAAAGCATCATATTTTTGCCATACATTGCTCATCCTTGTGTAGTAGTATGTCACACTGTTTTGGTAAGTAAAGTTGCACATTAACAATGATCTCCTGCCGGTTTGTTCCTTTGACGCTGGCTCTGTTTACGCTCAGTGATGGGACGGTGCACACAGGTGGTTAAAAAGGATAGTGTGGGTTTGAGTATCTGGAAACGGGATTAAGACGGATGAAGGTGTGTGATGTTCTGTGCTTTATTGTCTTACATGAGCGTTTTATGAATCTGTTCGATGCTGTCCTCTAGCTCCTCTTTCTGGTCGGGGACAAAGCGATATTCAGACACGTAACCTGGCGTGTGTTTGTACGGGTCGTAATCTCCGAGCTCAGCTGTACGAAAAGACAGAGAGACACAGCGGCATATAATGTAATGCTGGAATAATAATTCAATATTTAAATATGATTCATAATTAGAATTAAATTAAAATAACATGAAATTATAAAATAATAAATAAAACAAAACTAGACAATTAAACCAAAATAAACTATAACATAAATCAAATTAAATTATAAAAAATAAACAAATGAATAAATTAATTATAAAATAAATGAAATCATACAACACTAATAACATGAAGAAACATAATGACTCTAAAATAAATAAAAGAAAAAGTAAAGAAATAAATAATTCTCAAAATAAAAAAAATTTAATTATAAAAACTTTATAAATAAATTGAAATTATAATTTTTTATTAAAATTTAAACAAAATAACTGAATAAATAAAAAATACAAATGAAAATTAGAAATTAAATTAAAACTTTAAAACTAGTTATATAATTCTAAAAAATAAACAAATCATAACAAATATACTAAATACAATTATGTAAAGCCACGCATAAGTAAATTTAAATAAATAGTTAAAAATAAAAGATAAAATTATCAAAATATACCAAACAATTTAATTTAAAATTCAAATGTGTAAAATTACAACTATCACACCATAACATTTTACTCTAATGTTACAGCAAAATATGAATCATAAAACAACTTATTTTAATAATCTTAGAGAGCATCTTATAAAACAAGCTGGGAAGCCTGTAACTCATTTGCTGACGTAAAAATAACTAGACTGACATGACATTTGCTGTATTAAATTCCCTGGAACAACTTGTGAATTTGTACGTACATTGAATAGCAAGCGCTCCCAGCTGTGCGCTGATGTTAAACGGACAGGGAAGCCTCCCCTGCAGGACGTCCTGCTTTACCTGCAGGAAGAACTCATACCTGACAGAAGACAGTAAAGAGCATTTAGCATGATATTAATGAAATGACTGAATGCTTGCATCTCTAATATCACTGTAGTGCTCATTTATGCTCACGATGCACAGAAAACACACCGTGTAATTTCTTCTTTTAGTTTACAAGGATCTTCAGCATAAAATTTCACCCCAAAGTAGAGCGTGAACGGAGGTCCAGCTGGAAAGAAGAAAAAACCCTTTAACTCAAACACACAGTGATCTATCTTCTAGATAAAGTCCAGAAAATAAATACAGGAGATGAATTTACTGGTAACACTAAACCCAGTAAGTCCTAACCAGATGCAACGCGACACTGTCCGCATCAACTGATTTGTCTGTACTAATTTAAGCAAAAAAAAAAAAAAAACCAATCACAGCCGCAGAACATGATTTTAAAGTAGAGCTTTTAGACCAATGAGTTTGAGCAGTGGGCGTGGCTACACAGCCTGCTGGACAATGGCACCCAAGAGACTGACTATTAAAATGTTCACACATTAACATGGAACAGAGAGGATTAATTGTTTGTCATTTTATCCTGTCAAGCCTGGTTAAGACAAATTATAAAAGTAAATGAATAAAATTATGAAAATAAATAAACACGTAAAATAAAATGATTTTAAAAAATGACATTATAAAAATAAAATGAAATTAAAATATGTAATAAAAATGAAATTACAAATCTCAAAGCAAAATGAAATTCATAAAAGTAATGAATAACATGAAAAAATGACAACAAAATTAAAATTATAATAATAAAATGTAATATAAAATACAGTGAAATTATAAAAAATACCATAATCTATAAACAAAATGATATAAATAAAATGAAAATGTAAAAATATTAATATATACATAAATAAATGCATAAAATAAAACTAAAAAAATTGTAAAAAAATTTAAATATGTAAAAAAATGAAAATTAAACAAAAAAACAAACAAATGAAATTTAAAGTAAATGAAGAAACATGAAAACAAGGTAAATGACCAAAATAAAAATGATAAAATAAATGAAAAGGATAAAAAAATAAGCTATTAAACAAGATATAATAAAATGAAAATGTAAAATATATAAAATTATACATTCAATAAATGCAAAAAAATTAAAAACGATAAAATAAAATTGATACAATAAAATAAATAAATAAAATGCTATTAAAATATGTAACGAAAATTAAAATTATACAAAAAACAACAACAAACAAAATTAAATTATAAAAATAAGAATAAACATGAAAAAATAAATAAAAATAAACGATAAAATAAATGAATGATAAAATAAAGTGAAAAAAAAAAAAAATTTAAAAACTATACAATCTTTAACAAAATGATATAATTAAAATGAAAATGTAAAAATTTATAACTATTATACATTAAATAAATGCATAAAATAAAACTATAAAATAAAAGGAAATTATAAAAATAAACAAATCAATTCAATAAAATGAAAGTGAAAAATATATGAAGAAAAATGAAATTAGCTGTACTGCTCAGTAACTTAAAAGTCTTAAAACCAACCTGAAGAAGTACTGTGATAAGACTGTGGATCGAAATCTTGCCTTAAAAAAACCTGATATGATATTTTTGCCGTATCGCAGTAGTGCGTCATCCTGCTTTGGTTTGTAAAGTTGCATGTAAACAATTATTTCCAACCAGTTTGAGCTCCTCAAGTCAGGTTAGGAAACACTGCCAGTGTTACACAGATTACATGCACGGATAATTAATTATAGAACTTATAAATAATCAAAGCATTATCGGTATTTTAAGCAGTTGCACAAAACAATTACATGTAGAATTATGCTCTACGTCTAATACAATCGAATATAAAGTGACCAATTTACCATTCTGCAAAACTACCACACCTGAACCAGCTAGTCAAGCTTATTTAAGATGCATTTAAAACAATAGGGTTAGCAATATGTGCATAATAGAATGCATTAATTTCCCAGAGGAGTGAATCACTGAATTAAACAAATGCGTTGTAAACTCTGCCCTACATTCACGTCAGTAAATATGCATGTGCAACTAAACACGCAAACATAATTGCATCCATTACTACTTATTTAGACGGGCTTAAGTGCATAATTACTTCCAAATTATCATCTCAAAAATGCAATGTGAGTTTTATCAGGAGGCCTTTAGAGAATCATTACAGATCCATATTTAATCTTCACCGAAGATGAAGGATAATCATTAGGTCAAAGTGTTTAATCCCATGATGCATTATTGACCATCTCGGAAGATTTCTGAGGAGTATTTCAGTAGAAACCAGTGCATACTTACTTGTTATCAAATCTTTATGTTCAGCGAGTGTTTTCCAGGGATCGAGCCAGTACTGTAAACATAAGAGAGGAGATGTGATCAGATCATAACATCATAAATGAAGCACTGTGAGTATTAATGCTTTAGTTTTAGGCTTGGAGCTGCTGAGATGTTCAGTCATGCAAGCCCTGGCATAATATGAGGCCTGATAAAAGCGGCCTCTCGAACAGACTCGTTAAAAATGAGTGTGAGAGTCACTCTGGCCTCCATCAATAAAACATGAAGCTGCAGCACGTCAGAGCATGTCATCCGGAGCGCAACTACATCCTAACGTGTGTAATCTGTCATTCTTCAGCTGATCCGCATGAAAAGATTCCTGACTTTAATCGAACGCTGTATTTGTGCGGGTTTTGATGCATAGAAGCTAGGGATGTAACGATTCACTCAACTCACGATTCGATTCACGATTCAATTCGATATTTTGATCTCACGATTCGATATTTTGATTTCACGATTCGATTCGATATTTTGATCTCACGATTCGATTCGATATTTTGATCTCACGATTCGATTCGATATTTTGGTTTCACGATTCGATTCGAGTCCTTTTATTATTGCTTGGACAAAATACTGTACGTTTCTTTGTGAAATTGAAATATAACACTATAATAATATACTAATATAGCACTGGCATATTATTGCTCTTTTGTTGGTTTTGATTGCTTCAATTGTCCTCATTTGTAAGTCGCTTTGGATAAAAGTGTCTGCTAAATAACAGAATTTAAATATAATGTAAATGTAAATAAAACTAAATTGAAATTTTAAAACAAGTCCCAAATCAAATAAATAAATAAATAAATCTCTTCATATAAACAAACTAATGCTTTGTCTGTGCTCTTTCCATTTAAAATTAGAGGAAACCACTGCATTTTAATCATGATCCAAAACAAAGATGCTGCATACATGTAACGAGCAGTTTTTAATCTAAATTAGATTGTATAATTTTCGAAATTTGAAGCAAAAACAGAATGGTTGGATTCAGTTTTGTGAAACTATGCATAAAAAATATCTGCATGAAACCGAAACAGCAGAAGCTCTGAATGAGAGGCAGATTCACTCTCTGCCAGCAGGTGGCGCTTAAAGCGTTTCCTTGTTTTCCGCTGTAAACAAAGCAGCGCTGAATTTATGAACTTTAATATGCGTTATACAGAGGCAAGATGAAAAGAAAAAATACCATCGAAAGACAGTAAGTTCCCCTCAGACATACATTCATATAAACTCCTTCCCCTAATTGAATCATGATTTGTTTATCATCTCAACCGATTTAAATCGTCACAAATTTAAATCAATTTTCAACCGGCTCGCAGTTAATCGCTACATCCCTACATATGAAGCGCCTTCGTGGAAGCACTGTATTGGTTTTGTCATAACCGCTGATACAACAGACCTGAAAACGGACTTAAAAACTAATGTGCAAAACTCCCCTCATGATGCATAATCAATCCGTCATAAAACGCAATTTAACTGTACATTAACAACGGTGTCAGGGATTTGTCACATTTTGAACGAATCAATCAAAAGTAAGTCAATACACTTAAATCAAATGGTAATATGGACTATTATGCATGAATATTAAACCGCAAAAAAGATAATTTAAATATTATCTGCAGGGATGAATGTGCAGACCCGCGGTGTGGTGGTCGTTTACTACACACATACTGAAGCGATGTTTTCAGCGTCTGCCTTCTCACTAAATGAAGACATAAATACTAGTGCTGTCAAATGATTAATCGCAATTAATCGCATACAAAATAAAAATACATTTTTGTTTGCATAATATGTGTGTTTTCTGTGTATTTATATTGTAAATACACATGTCAATTTTACATGTCTATAGTTATATTGATATAATTTATACTATAAATAAATATATTTAATATATACATTTTTTGTTTTTAAATATACTGATACCTGCTGTGTGGGTATATTATATATACATAATAAATATACACAGAACACACATGTTTTATGTAAACAAAAACTTTTATTTTAGATGCCATTAATCACGATTTGACAGCACTAATAAATACTTAAACAAGATCTCCAGAACTGCTCTTAGAATCTCTTCAAGAGCGTTTGACCGTTACCTTCATGTCATATACACACAGAAACAAATCTCTTCACGGCAACCCGTCAAAATAAAAGTTCGGTTTAACTTGAAGAAACTGTGACAGAAATATATTAGCTACTACAGTAGAAGCCTAGAAAAAAAGTAACCATAGGGCATATATGGCCCTGACTAGAATATAGGACTTAGTACTACTACTAATAAAATTATTATTTTTAGGGAATGATCACACAAATTTTCTTCCGTGTTTTAATTTTAACAGTAAACATCTGTTGTGATCACTTTGTTTGCCAAAAAATAAAAGAGTTTGTTTTTTAATTTTGATTGAAATGAACAAGATAAATAAAATTATTTTTATGCCATAACACCGAAAAAAAAATAGGGCTCTATTGTTGTAAAAGGAAAGATAAGATAATTCAAATTTAAACCATTAAAAATTATGCTGAACCCGTTAATTGCATTTGCGATAATATCGCGATATGAAAATACGCAATTTTTCAATCGCAAAGGCTGCGATTACACTCGGTCACGTGACACGCGAGGGTAAAGAAGTGTGTTCGACTTGAAGATCGATCGGTGTATGACATCAAAGTACGGCAAGGGAAGCCTAAGGGACGTCCGCCTCTATAGCTCTCGCAGTGCTTTGAGACACACCGATCTTTCGAAAGCAGCGCTGCTTCAAGTCGAGCTCAGGGCCATCGCAGAAAAGAAAAGATAAAACGGTAAACAGCCAAGGACTACTTAGAAGGGAGATGGATCAGTTTCGTGAAGGGAAGAGAACGCCAGCATGCTGGGTCATTCAAAAGCTAAATCCAGAAAATATGTCGAGGCATATCTTGCTCTCGGCTTCACTCACCGTGTCTATACCGGACGCTACAGTTGTCGCGTCGCATCGCACCGCCTACACTGGACGCTACAAAGCGACCATTGCAAATCATTTGGATTTTGTGTCAGTATGTCATAAATAGAACATGGCATCAGTTTAATGTTGGGTTTTGTTGTGTCGCGCCCAATACAGTCTACGGTCGCTTCGCGCCGCGCCGCATCTAGTGTACACCACAGCGTCACTGGTTATAATGGTTCTACTGTATTTTGCCGCTCGCGTCCAGTGTAGTAATAACAGAGTAAATAACAGAGATAGAATAATAATAATAATAACAGTTATTCTCTCTATGCTATTTTTCAATGTTTCAAGTGATGCAGGTTTTTTTTTTCCTGTAGGTTTTTTAAATTAAAAAAGCATTAATTTTTCATTTTTTTTATATTCAGATTTTTTTATAGGTTAAAGGGGGGCGCGACCAAAAAAAGTTTGAGAACCACTGGTCTAAAGTTAACAGACCGTGTTTAGTGCAGTCCACATGTTTATTACAGTGACTTTGAATTACCTAAAGTAGTGTGGTAAAGCAACAGATTTATTTTTGTTTTTATATTTCTGCAATCTACTTTAGTTTCATATTAATGTTTACACCAGGCTTATTTGTCAGTGCTTTATGTTGTCATAATTATTACATGCTTACAAGGTTGGAAGTTCAACAAATCAGTCAATATAATGTGATTGTATTTGTTAAATAAAAATGTCATTCATATCAATTCAATTCATGCATCACCTAATTCCATCGTAACATATAGGCCTGGCCTACAAAAAAGAACATTTATGTTTAATATCTAATATTGTGTTGGTCATACTAAACAATGATTTATAGCTTATCTTTGTTGAATAATACAGAACAAAGAGCTTTAAAAAAAAAATTTGCTTATTAAATTGCAATCGCAATATTGGTAAAAAAAAAAATCGCAATTAGATTATTTTCCAAAATCGCTCAGCCCTATTTAAAATGGAATTTAAAATAATAATACATACAACACGCAGTGAACTATTCAGTATGAATAAAACACTACACGCTCCATAATGCGCACACCACCCTTATATAGTTAAAAATGGGAAAAATTATACTTTTCTCTAAAGTAAGCATATGCAAATCCACAAGTTTTTCTCCAGTGTTTTATCACCTTTAATATAAACATATACCTCACTGTCACATTCTAGCCTTGTTATACTTATCTTTCAATAAAAAACTCAAATTTTATGCCCTTAATGTTGTGGCAGTTTTTCCCCATGGTATCGAATATCAATATTTTCCAAGGTATTGTTTCAAAATTTGGAATTCCAATGCGCTAGGACGATGCACAAACGAAATGCACAAAACTGCCAGCAAAATTAAAAGCGACGCTGCCATCAACTATGAGGGCATTTACAGTGATTTGCTCAATTCAGCTAATTAACATCTCACAGACTCTATAAGGAACACAGCCTGAAGATCTTCCTCATGTTTTCCACACTTGTCAGGTGATATTTCAGTGAAGTCAGGTGGGAATGCTATCTGGCGTCGCCTTGCAGGCAAGATTTATATGCCATTTAATGAATGTGCAAATGAGCATGCATGAAATACTTTATACGAGCACAGCAAACACGGTAAACTCCCGCTGAACCGCATTTACATAGAGACAAAGCAAACAAACATACGTGCAAACAATAGGAAATGAGTGAAGGTGTGTGTGCAGACGGGAAGAGGATTAGTGCTGCACGTTATTCAATTAGAAAACGATAATTGAGTCGCTAAGACTCGTCTAATAATCCCATTAGAGCAGCTGCTGTGCTTCACTGAACTGAAGAGCTCAAAACAACAGAGTCTTCATTTCCAGTCATGG
This sequence comes from Sinocyclocheilus anophthalmus, assembly GCA_018155175.1. Classification (NCBI taxonomy): domain Eukaryota; kingdom Metazoa; phylum Chordata; class Actinopteri; order Cypriniformes; family Cyprinidae; genus Sinocyclocheilus; species Sinocyclocheilus anophthalmus. Next base: position 89,307 of record JADLZN010009209.1, read on the forward strand.
CAGATGATTTGAACAAACCTTTACTACTTTACTAAGTGAATTTTCACTTGGTGAACAATAAAAAGGTCAGAGTTTAAAGAAATAAATAAGAGTTTGATAAATGTTCGAAAAATAAGGTTTATGCGCCAAAAGCTGAGTGAAAGAGCACTACTCGTTTGAAGAAATGTGGGTATTCGTATAGAATTTTATTATATTATTAATGTATTAAATGTATTAAAGGAGTAATGGAATATAATTACAATATTTCCTGTGATCAAGCTATAACGTTTGTGCATTTATTTTATACTAAATGTATTTAGACTACTGTTTTTCATAGAAATACCTAGAAAGCATGTCGTTTATTTCTGCCACCATGTATTGAGTCTATAAGTGTGTCTTTTAACTGTGGTTATGTTGCATTTCAGGACTACAAAATTACTATATTATTAATATTATCAGGCAACACAAACCTGTTTCTTGATTTGAAACAATATCACTCATTAGATCAACTAAGAAATTCATTTTATTTTGTCACAGAAAAGTGACTGAAAAAGTGTATAGAATTCAAAAATGTGAAGTGTTTGGACCATAAAGAGTAGTTTAAACCACAGTTAATGGTCTGGTTTTTACAACTTTCATTTAGGAGCAAAAATCTGCCTTTAAACTTGAAAAAAATAACATTGACATTTATCATTTATCGATATCGACTGATATGAAAAAAATTATTGTGAACTATTACTATTAATGCTAATTGAAATAAAGCAGAAGTAATATAAAACATGAACATTCGATGAAAAACTTAACTGTAAATTAGAAATGTTGTCTTGACAACTAAATCAAATTAAACAAATGAAAGCTAAACAGAAACATGCAAAACTAATAAAAAAATGAAAAAAGCACATAACAGTAACTTAAACCTACTGGAAATGAAAACTGAAAACATCAATAAAAGCCGATTTAAAATATTAAATATCATTAAAGTATATACACAATAGGGTTGTGACGGTGAGGACATTTTCCCACCGGTTAATCGATGTGTGACAACAACGGTAATACCGGTATCACCGCGGGGGCGTTGCCTCTTCTCCTCGCTTTCCTTCGCTTTTAAATAGCTTGTAAAAGCTGCGTGCGCATTTTACTTTCACTTTCGAATTAGCGGCAATTCGGTGTCAATTGTTTGAAAACAACAACAAAATACAACGTCAAACTCACTTTAGCCTATATATAAAACATAGAACTTTTATTAACAAAAAAATAAAAAATACACCATGCTATAGGGCAGGCTATGCTAATTTAAAATAACAAATAACTTACATAAAGTTGGTATACAAAACTGGAAATAAGTAAATGTATAATATATAAACAAATAAATAAGAAACGTAGAATGTTTATTAGCAAAACGAGTAAGAAAGCTTGGAGGCACGGCATACACCTTGATGTCAAATAAAATTAATAAATTACACAAAGTTTAAAGTAAAAATCAGCAAACAATGTGGAACCAATTAAATAAGAAACTAATGTTTAAAAAGACTTCCAAAATCATCTTAGATAAACGGCAAAGTCAACAGGCTTTTCAAAATCCAAAATACTACCAAACAGGCGCCTTTGCATTTCGTTTCGAAACTAAATCATCTGCATCTGCGATCGCTTTCCGTCTCGCTCACTCGTCTTGTCCATCTCCGCCTCACTCGTCTTGTCCGCTCGCTCACTCGTCGTCTTGTCCCGTCTGCGCCTCACTCGTCTGTCCGTCCTCGCCTCCCTCGTCTTGTCCATCTCGCCTCACAGCGTCTTGTCTGTCTCGCCTCACTCTTCTTGTCTTCTTGTCCGTCTCGCCTCACTCTTCTTGTCTGTCTCGCCTCACTCGTCTTGTCTGTCTCACCTCACTCTTCTTGTCTGTCTCGCCTCACTCTTCTTGTCTGTCTCGCCTCACTCTTCTTGTCTGTCTCGCCTCACTCTTCTTGTAATCCTTCTTGTCTGTCTCACCTCACTCTTCTTGTCTTCTTGTCCGTCTCGCCTCACTCTTCCTGTCCGCCTCGCCTCACTCTTCTTGTCTTCTTGTCCTACTCGCCTGCACTCTCCTTGTCTTCTTGTCTCCTCTCGCCTCACTCGTCTGTCCATCTCAGGCTCACTCCCGTCTTGTTCTGTCTCGCCATCCCTCTTCTTGATCTTCTTGTCCGTCTCAGCCTCACTCTCTTGGCTTCTTGTCCGTCTCGCCTCCTCTTCTTGTCTTCTTGTCCTTACTCGCCTCACAGGGTCGATCGTTTACCCCCTTGTCTGTCTTGCCTCACTCTTCTTGTCTTCTTGTCCGTCTCGCCTCACTCTTCTTGTCTGTCTCGCCTCTCTCTTCTTGTCCGTCTCGCCTCACTCTTCTTGCCCATCTCACCTCACTCGTCTCGTCCATCTCGCTTCACTCGTCTTGCCTCACTCTTCTCGTCCGTCTCACCTCACTCTTCTCGTCAGTCAGCTCGACTCACTCTCCTCTCCTCTCCTCACATCGTCGTGGTCCGTCTCGCCTCATCGTCTCGTCCGATCCTCGCCCCTCGTCCTCACTCGCTCGTCCTCTCGCTTCACATTCAGGCTCGCCTCACTCTTCTCGTCCGTCTCGCCTCACTCTTCTCGTCCGTCTCGGAAGTCGAGCAAGTCGCCTCACTCGTCCTCGTGTCACAGCTCCGCCTCACTCTTCTCGTCCGTCTCGCCTCACTCTTCTTGTCTTCTTGTCCGTCTCGCCTCACTCTTCTTGCCCGTCTCGCCTCACTCGTCTCGTCCGTCTCGCCTCACTCGTCTTGTCCATCTCGCCTCACTCGTCTTGTCTGTCTCGCCTTACTCTTCTTGTCTGTCTCGCCTCACTTTTCTTGTCTGTCTCGCCTCACTCGTCTCGTCCGTCTCGCCTCACTCGTCTCGTCAGTCATGCCCCCACTCGTCTCGTCTTCTTTTCGTCTCGGCTCGCCTCACTCGTCTTGTCTTTCGCCCACTCTTCTTGTCTTCTTGTCCTTCTCGCCTCACTCTTCTTGTCCGTTCATCGCCTCCTCTGATAATCTTCTGGTCCGTCTCGCCCTCACTATCGTTCGTCCGTCTCGGCCTCACTCGTCTCTTCCGTTCCACCTCACTTCTTTCGCCTCATCCGTCTCGTCCGTCTCGCCTCACATCGGCTCGTGCCGTCGTGCCATCACCTTGTCTGTCTCGCCTTACTCTTCTCGTCCGCGCGCCTCACCTCGCTCGTCCGCTAGTCTCGCCTCACGCTTCTCGTCCCGTCTCCCTACTCTTCTCGTCCGTCTCGCCTCACTCGTCTCGTCCGTCTCGCCTCACTCGTCTCGTCTGTCTCGCCTCACTCGTCTAGTCTGTCTCGCCTCACTCTTCTCGTCTGTCTCGCCTCACTCTTCTCGTTCAACTGCATTGAGCAGCCGCATTCAGTTTTTAATTGTAGTGTCTGTTCTTTTACTGAACTAAATGATTTTTATTGCTACAAGAAATCAAAACGACGGTGGGGGTCGGTGATGCGGTGGACTAGTGACATAACCGGTGTTGCGGCTTAACACCGGTATAACCGTTAGCACCGTCTATCGCGGCAAGCCTAATACACAACATTAAAATAACACCTTGGCAACTGTATAGTAACTCCCTAACATTGTGATGACCCTAGAATCATGTTGTGTTTGCACAAACAAGCAGCTTAAAAGTTCGCCCAGAAATGTAAATAACTAGTTCATAACAAGAAAGCAGTTTGTCCTCCTATGGATGCAGACAGGTGTTTTATTTTAAATGTATAACAGCGTGTTAAAAATGTCTCCACTGAAGGAATTCTCTGCACCTTAGGTGAACCATCTATGAGTCAAGAGTGAGTGTAAAACATACCCACACAGCAGAAACCACCGCACTACTGTGTAAATTACACCCAATTTTTATCTCCTGTCTCTTTTTACCGTAATAACCGTTCATAGAGCTGACAGATTTGTGTAAATGTAAGTTGTGGCGTGCCTCTCGCCCATTGCATGCTTAGCAATAAATCCAGCCTCGTGGGACAGGGCCCGCAAGGCATTGTGGGAAACACCTCTGTCTTTGGTCGAGCTGATGAGGTAATGACTGTTATGTTCTTTCACAATGCTGCACTTTGCCTTACCCAAAATTTGGTCCCTGGGTAAACCTAACCACCTTTACCTCAGACGTGAGCCTTAGGACATTATGACCAGTTAATGCCTTCGCAAACTCTCTTAAAGGAATAGTTCACCCAAAAATGAACTCGGCCTCATGTCATTCCAAACCTGTTTGACTTTCTTTTTTCTCTGGACAAAAAGATATTTTGATGAATGTTGGAAACTCAACAGATTTGGTTCCCATTGGCTTAGATTATTTGGACAGAATGTACAATGGAGAAAGTGAATGGGAACCAAAACTATTCAGTTACCAACGTTCTTAAAAAAAGAAAGTTATTCATGTTTGGAATTAGGGCTGCACGATTATGACAAAAATCATAATTGTCGATTATTCCCTTGAAATTGTAATTGCGATTATTAATTACGATTATCACAATTTACACTGAATGATGTTTATACCATTGTTTAATGCAACTGCATGCCGTATTTTTATATGAAAATAAACCAGCTGAAAACACTCTAACTGAAAAACCTTTAGTGCTTTTCTATAGTATTGAGCCTCAAATGTCAACTATACATCGGATTGGTTTCTTCTTTAATTTATAAAAAAAGTAAAAATATGAATGGTATTATAATATTATACTAAAACTAAAACAATGGAAAAACCCTTAAGATAACATGTAGAAAGAAAAAAAACATATCTTTAAGCGTGCAGAATAACATAAATGGACTTTGAACGATTAATTGCCGCTTGAACAGATTACTTAATTGTGATCCATACTTGTAACACGTTGAAATCGCTTATGGGCACACCCTATGTGGAATGACATGAGGGTGAGTAATTAGGTGGACTATCTCTTTAAGTGTTTTTTTATTTTATTTTTTAAAGCTTTTATGTTGCATCATACAAGGGTGAGTAAATGATGCCAGAATCTTCATTTTTGGGGTGAACTTTAAGAGCTGACATGGGATAAAATCTTCAAGAACTCACCGTTTGATGACTGCGGTCGCAATAGCGAAGCCCAAAATACTCTGTTTCGGCGAGGTTCACGTGACTGAACACATAATCCAGCACTACAGAGCCTTTGGTTGATTTCTGTGGAGAAACGTGAAACATGCATTAGAAATCTCATCGTGAATATACTGTTTTCAGACTGCAAACAACATTAATTAAAGAGATAGTGCAACTTTCATGAAAATGTACCTATGCTCTGGCCATTAAAAATGTAGATGAGTTTGTTTCTTCCTCAGATTTGGATAAATGTAGCATTGCATCAGTCTCAGCAATGGATGCTCTGCAGTGAATGGGTGCCGTCAGAATGAGAGTCCAAACAGCTGATAAAAACATCACAATAATCCACAAGCCTCACCACTCCAGTCCATCAGTTAACATCTGGAGAAGACTGGAGTGGTGTGGATTATTGTGATGTTTTTATCAGCTGTTTGGACTCTCATTCTGACGGCACCCATTCAGGATCAATTGGTGAACATTTCTTCAAATCTGTTGAAGAAACAAACTCATCTACATCTTGGATGGCCTAAGGGTGAGGAAATTTTCATTTTTGGGTGAACTATTGCTTTAAAGTTACAACCACAAGCTTGACTATATTGCATCTCTCCCGAAAGTGAGAGGAGGGTTTGTGGCTTTGTTCTGATTTAATACAGTGCTTGACGGTTTACTTTCAACCACAAACCGCACCTATGATAAATGACCCGTGCACACACTAGTTACAGCATGAAAACAAACCGCTAATGCCAATAAAGCCGAGAATGACTAGGTAAATACAAGTAAAAAGAGGTCAGATAAAGGAAACACGATGACTAATCTGTCTGACGATCCTTTCCTCTTTTTTTATATTATTCTACATCTCCTACAGTTGTTTGATATTTCTGTCCAGACACGCTGAGGTGACCTTTATCTGACATAAGAGATTATCACTCACAAACACAGCTGTGATGTGAACTGACACCAAAGTCCGTCACACCCTGAGAATGAATTATAGGCTTAACTTTCATTAAATACATAAAAGGAAAAATGCATGAAGATACTAAACTTTTTAAGTAAACGCTTTGTTACAATTAGAGCCGAGCATATCACTGCAGTTCAAAAAGGTAACCTTTTTGGGTTGCCATGATTTTTTAATGTTGTTGAGAGAAGTCTCTTCTGCTTTAAATTGATGAAACATACAGTAAAAACAGTAATAATGTGAAATGTTATTACAATTTAAAATAGCCGTTTTCTGTGAATAAATGTTCAAATGTAATGTATTTCTGTGATGCGCAGCTGTATTTTCAGCATCATTACTCCAGTCTTCACATGATCTTCAGAAATCATTCTGATATGCTGATTTGCTGCTCGAGAAACATTTCTGATTATTATCAATGTTGAAAACAGTTGCTGCAGCTGAATATTTTTGTGCAAACTGTGATACGTTTTATTTTTCAGGATTCTTCGATGAACAAAAACTTCAAAAGAACAGCATTTATTTGAAATATAAATCTTTTGTAAATGCTTTACTGTCACTTTTGACCAAATTAATGCAATGTTGCAGAATATAAACTCATAGTGACCTCAAATTTTGAATGGTAGTGCACATCAACATATGTATGCCTTTGCAAGCAGCAAATCAGCATATTAGAATGATTTCTGAAAATCATGTGAGACGGAAGATTGCGAAAAATACAGCTGCGCATCACAGAAATACATTACATTTTACAATATATTCACATAGAGAACAGCTACTTTAAATTATTATAATATTTCACTGCTTTTGGCATATTTTCAATCAAATAATTGCAGCCTTGTTGAGCAGAAGAGACTTAAAAATAAATAATTCAAAAACATGAAAAAAATATTACCAACCACAAACGTTTGAATGGTAGCGTATGGTTTTTAAACTAAACCGGTGCGGCATGAGCATCCTCGTGCTAGTAAATTCATGCAACAAGTACGTTACCACCAATAAAAGCTTTACTGTGGTCATAAATCTTCAGTGTTTATGTGACATCTCTGCGGATAGTTGTGCAACTGCAGCTCAGACGTATGACACACGTCAGCTCATATGACACACGAAGAGTGAGAGGAAACCTGCAGGAGCTTCTGCCCGCTGGGAGAGTGTGTGTGTGTGTGTTTGCTGTAAGAACACACACACATAAAACACACAAAGGGACGTATGTCATGATCTCTCCTGTTACACGCTGCAGGGTGAAACACAATGAACTTCTCATCTGAAACACTATATACAGCAGCAAACCCACAGGACTGAGAAATCACACACAAGATCTTTAAAAAAAAACCTAGACAGCAATCCGATTAAATGGAGAGCAAGTGGAGAGGTTTCTCCTAGGAAAAAGACCCCAGCAATCTTAAAAATGCCTCCAGATCCAAAAGTCTGAATATGAAAGACCTCAATATGATCTCAAACATTTCTCATCAAATGCTCTAAGCTGATCCACATTCACTTTATAGCTACATAACCACACTGTATGACAACTATTGACTCATTTGGGTTTGTTTTTATTAAAATATTTTTTTTTTAAATCAATCAGTCAATCACATACTCAAGGAGAACGCTATACATCAGTTCCATGCAGTGATGCCGCTGGGTTATCTGGGCCAGAGCTCATCTCAGATAGTCGAAAAGACAGTGGAAAAGTGTGCTGTGCTCAGATGAGTCCACATTTCAACTTGTTTCCGGGAAAAATGGATTTCGAGTTCTCAGTCTCAAAGACCAAAGGGACTATCCAGATTTTCATTAGCGACAGAAGCAAAAGCAAACGTCTGTCATGGTATGGGGATGCAGAAGAGCAAACAGCATGGGTGACTGGCATATGTGCGAAGGTACCATTGACATGGAGGCATATATTGGGATTGTACAGAGATATTGTTACGACCTTTTAAAATTGTCTAGGGTTTAAAGGAGCAACATTGAGACTGTGGCAAAACTGAAATAATGGTGGAGGCAAGAGACAATACAAGGACAACAAACTGCCAAAGAAGGGCGATTTAATGTACAAAGGAGTGAAAAACAATAAAAGTACAAAAATATAAATCAATGAAAAAGCAATATGTACAAATTTTTACAATTCAAAGGAACAAAAACTAAACAACTATACAAACCAACCCAAGAGAAAGGGGATGCCAAAGAAAAAAAAATCTTATTCTTTTAAACCTCTACCCTAACTAAAAGAAAAGAAAGAAAAGAAAACAAGATCTTGGGGTATACTTCCCCACTCTCAACTAACGAAAGCAAATATACAGGGGGTGGGGTTCACCTCTTACCTGGGGTGTCTATACATCGAGTTACCTAAGTGTTGCACAATGGAAGTCACGTGACATCTTCCCTATCCACCTTCCTCTTGAGCAAAGAGTAAACATCACAAAGCGTAATCTCATCAATGCTCAAAGAGCAAACACCATCAGAGTAACACAAAACCGGGAAAAAGTTACAAAACGAAATGGCAAATCAAAAGGTGGTAAGGATAAAGAATGTAAAAAAACAGAGGATTTTGGCATAAACAAATTGCAAATAGAGCAGGTCAAAACGAGTAAAGTGACAGCAAAAAGGCAGGGAGAAAAAATAGCCAATTATTCCTTTCAGTGTCCTTTTTTTTTTTTAAGATAACATTCTTGATTTGATTGCATTTTACAAAACGCCCCAACTTTCTGGGGTTGTATAATTTTTTTTTTTACTTTGGTTTTCACAGATTTATTCAAACATACATTGAATAATGTAGATAACAGGTTAATGGAAGTAACTGAAAACTCAATAAGCCAGAAATGAGCTAAATTTGAGCAATAACATACTCTACAGGCATAAAGTCAACTTAACTGTTTGAAATATTACATGATATATGGTGAATTCAAGGTTTATTAAGGACGTTCTTCTATAAATAGTTTTCACTGTGGATCCTGACTGGAAGAGATCAGCGCTCACAGTTGATGTATGCATGTTCCCACACTGAAGGTACCCGATGGCGAAATATCTATCAAAGCTGAACACGCAGAGCGAACACAGGTACAGCCTTACCAGGGAAAAACCCCTCATTGTGTGTGACCTCTGATGTCAGCGTCGTAATTCAAGTCCCAAAAGCCCAACGGGAGGAGAGCTGAACACGGCACACCGCAAACACACGGCTGTCTCCAACCATCCTCCTAAAACATGCCCTCCGCATTCCTGCCGTATCTCTCTTCCCGACAAGACTTCTGTGCAGCTCAGGGTGGGAATGGTAAAATAACAGGGAAGAGTGAAATGAATAGATAGGAAATGGGTTTCCTTGTGTTCAGAAACGCTGCTTGGCACCAGCACTTTTCCCACCAACTGTAGATAAAAACGAGCAAAGCTTTCCTGTGCTGAGAGTGAAACCCTATGCCCACGTCGGTTTATTTCCATCCGATGGAAATGCTGATAACAAAGCTGCAACAGATTAGTGTTCAAATGCATTATCACGTGTACACTAATAACAGCTTTATTTTGAGTGGCATGGGGGAAAAAACCCTTTACAGCATTGTTAGGTGGTATTAGGAAAAGATTTAAAGCCATGCAATGCATTTAAAATCCAAATACAGAGAAATCAACTCTATCCGATAATCAGGAGAAAGAAAATGTCCTAATATCTGAACATTACTCACATTTTTTAAAAAAAGGTGCCTTATATACTGTATACTTTCCTCTATAATATTTGTATCATAATATTTTAAGTAATAATATTCCATAAATGTATATATTACTATTATTTTATCGTATATTTTATTAGTGTTTTATTATTATATATTATATATCATTTATTATTACTAGAATAATAATACTCAATCGTATTATAGGCATATCAATTTATCTACAACATGAAAAAATATATACTGTATATACATATATGTTATATATGTTATATATATATATATATAACATATATTATATATACTGTATATACCACACACACACACAACACACACACCCACACACCCACACACAAACCCACACACACCCCCCAAAACACGTGTATATGTTTATATATATATATATATATACACGTGTGTGTGTAACTATTTAAAATATATACAGGTTACTATTAAATAAGTTGTAAGAATATTTCACAGTTACTATTTTTAGTGTATTTTGATTAAATAATGCAGCCTTGGTGAGCAGAAGAGACTTCTTTCAAAAAAAAAAACTCAACTATTCCAAACTTTCAACTGGTAGTGTATTAGTGTTATAAATATCCATAGGCATATTGCAAATGTTAATTATGATTAGTATGGCCTCTGAACATAACCTTTGTTAATAATTGCAGACTGAGTCTTGAGAAAAGTTGTGAAGAAAAAGAATGTTTCTCTTCAAACTCAAGAGAAAGAAAGAATATTATTATATCTTCATGACAATTTGTTAATAATTGCAGACTGTGAGAAAGAAAATGAGCACAAGCTAATTTAATAAATAAAGATTGATCTGTGCTAAATCGAGGCCTTTTGCATCTATTTCAGACTGTTAATATGACAGATGAACTACTGAGACTGAGATTGCAAAGATTTGTTTAGTGAAAGCAGAAATGTGTGTCTGATAACAAGAGCTAATCAAACAAAAGCCTGATTGTGGTATTTCGTCCACAAACAAATGAACACAAACGCTCTTCTATCATCTAGATGCAGCCGTTTAAAATACTACAAATGCAATTACACTAAAATCTCAAATCAAACACTACGTCAATAAATCAATTAGAAAATGTGCTTAATTGCCTTGAAAACAATGCAGAAAATGGCAACTGTCGTAAAACACGTGCTTTAAGGGGTGAAATATGACCTGGATGTGCTCTTGATTCTGGAGGTTTGACCATTTAAGACATTCTTTGAAACAATTAACTCCCTTTGACATGCTGTTCCCATAGCAACGGGGTCACTATTAACGAGACCCGCCCATCTGCTGCGGCGCTGACCGCTGGTGTGTGTGTGTGTGTGTGTGCATCAGCAGATGTTCATTCACTCCCCCAGAGAGCTGAAAGAGCCTAAACGGGTGAATCTGACGAAAGCTGTCAGGAACATGACCAGGTCACGGGAAAGAAAGAAGAAATTACATGCTGCATAAAGAAAATGAAGACAATTGACACATTAAGCCTATAATTCATCGAGAAAGAATCTTGAGAAATTTTGTGAAACAAGAATCCTTCTCTTCCAACTCCAGAGACAGAAATGATATTTTGCATAAAGGAAATTAAGTCATTTTCATGACAATTAGACACATTATTCACAAATTCTTGAATCTTGAGAGAATTATTTGAGAAAAAAATCTAGAGTATTTGTTAAAGTAAGAATTGTTCTCTTCGAACGTTAGTGAAAGAAATAAGAAATGCGAAAATGAAATGTTTTTCATGATAATTGAGAAAGGATATTAAGACATTTTGTGGAGAAAGAACCATGAGAAAATGAAAAAAGAAAATTCTTTGTGGAAATAATCTTGAGGAAAATCCTTTAAGAAAATTATTCGTGATAGAATGTGGAGAATCTTAAGAAAATTAATGGAGAAAAAAAATCCTAAGCAAATTCTTTGATAAAATATTTCTCTTCAAACTCCAGAGAAAGAAAGAAATTATATTTTTTTCATAAAGAAACTAAAGCCTTTTTCATGGCAATTAAACACATTTGCTTAATTCTTTAAAAAATCAGAAAAATATTTGAGAAAAAATCTTGAGAATTAAAAAAAAAAAACAACTCTCTCTTCAATGAAAGAAATAAGAAATTTATATTTTGCAAAAACGAAGCCTTTTTCATGACAATTAAACACATTAAGCCCAAAATTCTCTGAAAAATATAATGTTGAGAAAATTCCTTGACAAGACTACTGAGAATATTAGTGGAGAAAGAACCTTGAGAAGGTAATAGAGAAAAACATCTTGAGAAAATTCTTAGAGAACGAATGTGGAGACCATGCTTTGAGAGAATATTTCTCTTCAATTTCAAGAGAAAGAAAGAAATGATATCTTGCATAAAGAAAATAAAGCCTTTTTCATGACAATTAAACACAGTAGCCCCAAAATTCTTAATGCAAATAATGTGGAAAAAATGGTAACACTTTACTTAAAGCCTAAAGTAAAAGTAGTTTTAATGCATTAATTATGCCTTGTAATGCACCTCATAATGCATTGTACAGTCTCATGAATAATGCGCCCCTAACGCATAATTAAATTAACATTATAATACATCCATTCATTATTAAACTCCGTTATAATTATTTATGACAAGATATAATGTATTACAACACACATTGTGAATAATAATAAAGGGATTTTAGCCTTTAATAACCCTTTATAATGCATTATACATGTATTATACAAGGCTTTAAGTGTTACTAAATGTGTTGTACTTAATAGTTGTAGCTTAATCGTTCATTTAATGTAGTCCAGTTAGCAGATGCTTTTATCCAAAGATGACTACAAATGAAGACAAAGCCAATCAAAGCGAACATAAAGAAGCCCCAATGAAATGCAAGGTGCTTATAACAAGTCAGCGGTTAGCTTAACGCAGTACACGTTTAGCAAGTTTTTTTTTAAAATGTCATTATAATAAATAAAAAGAAAACAGCTAGAATACTAAAAGATTAGAGAAGATGAGTGTTATAGATGCCTTTTTTGCGCTATTTGTTTAATGTACCCCAAAAAGGAAAAAGAAACAAATAGATAGATACAAAAAGGATTAGGCCCAAGAAGCTAGTTAGATTTAAACAAGCAGTTAGTAACACGATAGAAGAAATGACAAGTCCTAAAAGTTTTCTCAGCGCCCAGTTTTATTTTTTTTAAATAAATTAATAGAATATAGATATAGAGACGTGTTCAGTATAAAGATGCGTAAGGAGATGCTGCTTATTAGTCGATTCTTGAAGATGCGATTACGATACTCAGCATGCCTGAGGATTGATGCTTGAGCAGGTCATTACAACAGGCGAGGGAACATGTAACGTAAAATCTGTGAAATGATTTTGTGCTATCTTTGAGATGAACAATAAAGCGATATCGCCCCCTCACTTGCCAGAACGCAACGCGCTTCTAAGGACACACCAACTTGAAGTAATGAATTTAGGTAAAGGGGTGCAGAGCCAGTGCTGGTTTTGTAAGCAAACATTAAGTGCCTGATTTAATGCGCAGCAGCCTACTGGTCAGCCAGTGCAAATTAGAAAACAGAGGCGTTGTGAATGACTGTGACATTGTTTTATGGATCTATTAAAAATGAATCTTGCTGGATTAATTGTAAAGGTTTGATAGAACTGGCTGGAACAAGGAGTTGTGAAGCATGTTCCGAAAGATGAAATTAATTAAAAATATTATTAAAGTCCTGAGAACAACCTAGAATAAAAAAAACAAAAACATAACCCTTAAAAGGCTATTTTTTTTAATTGCCCCCCCCCCTCTTTTTAATTTCACCTAAACAGACAGTGAAAACTCTGCTTTGAGAAGTCACAGTAGAAACAAAGGTGGAAAGCGCTGTGGTGGTAATAACCGGGTTATCTGGTCAGTGTCAGTGGGATGTGAGTGTGTTTTAATGACTAAACACAACAGAAAAGCCACTTCTCTTCTGGTTTCTGCTGGAAACGGTCCAGATATCTGAAACCCCCCATACGGCAGCAGCACAGACCCTCCCCGTTTCCATAGTTACTCAAAAATCAAAGACAAAGATGCGACACATGGTGCAGCGGCGGTTTACAACACAACACCAGCGCTGAGGCGTCTGCTTGACAAGCACGGTCTTGAGTCACGGCGTACTGTTAACCAGCAATTTTACAAGCCTTTGGCATTCTTCTGTGAATGCAAACAATAACTAGGTTACAAATGCAGGATGCTCTAGGAAAGCCTCTACATGGTACTCCAAGAATACTATGGTATTTGTCCAAAAAACAATGCAATCATGTTCAAAATCCATGAACACAAGGAAAAACTGCATGCAACATGTACAACAACTCCCACAATGACTAGAGGAAACACATGCAATCAACGCCTGAGGAAATCACACACAAATAAACACACCGAACACTGATAACATGCACTTTGAGCTCCAAACCAAACACATTAACCAAAGCTTGAATGAGGTGCCGAGCAAAACATAAAGAGTCTTTTTTTTTTTTTTTTCTCACTGACATAGACATCATGAATAAATAAAAGCATAATACTAGTTTAATTGAGAAAAAATCCACAGGAAAGCAAAATCAGCACTGGGATTTCATCTCCGACACAGATTACATTTAGAAACAATGGAGACTTCTGCAGGGGTTTCGCCTAGCTTTTCAGTCATTTTTTCTTGAGGACCAGGGAAAAAGCCACCAATCATTTAGGAAGCTGTTTACGACATCAATTACAAAAACAAAAAAAAAAAAAGGTAATTGTGAATTTTATTTCACAATTCTGACATTTTTCTTGCAATTGCGAGTTTATATCTTTAATCTGAGGAAAAAAGTTATAATTTAAATAAATAAGATTTATACACTTCTGCGATTTATTTTACCCCACACATTTTCCTGAGCTTTTATCTCACAACTCCCCTCCCGGCCCACCCACTCCACAACGTTCTCCCTGAATTGCCTCAATGAAAAAAAACTAGCATGCCTGACAAATAAAGAAGTACAATTCTACTTTCTGTGTATTTTTTTATCCTCGCTAGCAGAAACAAGCTTTCTAAAGGCAAGTCTAGATTCACCCAAAAATGAAAATTAGCCAACAAATTACTCACCCTCAAGTCACCCTAGCTGTATATGACGTTCTTCTTTCAGACGAATTCCATGTAGGCAGTTATATAAAAAAATTGCACTCTTTGCATCTTTCAGCCTGTTTTCATGGCACTCAGGCGGGTGTGACCAGTGCTTCAGTCCAAAAGAATTAACTAAAAGAGCCCATTCATAACAAACAATAAATAAGTGTCTCACCACGGAGCATGGCGGGTTAGTGAACAAAGGCCTCTGCCTAGCGATACGTATATGATGCATTTGTTAGTCCTGAAATATCCATATATCAAAACATCAATAATCACTTTTTTAAGGTGACTTAGCCGACCCAGCAGTGTGACTACGAAGCAGACTCCCCGGTACCGAGCATGACGTATGCGCTTCAGCGTCATTGCGCCAATTGCCCGCCGTCTGTGCGATCTCGGGGAAAACCAACAGTTTGTTAACAGGAAGCAACGCGAAGCCAAAGTTCCTTACTTTAGCCCCAAAGGAAAAACCAACAAGTACTCCTATTGCGCCTTATATAATATTGAAATCCTTCTGACATTCTTCATACAAATCCTCGTTTTGTACTTTTAATTCTTGACAGTGGTTTAGTTTTGATCTTCTCCGCCTGCGATTCCGCCGTTCTGCTCACTTACTGAGCGGCACGCATGCGAACCAAAGCTGACCTCATACTCGTGCATTCCCCGGAAATGATTCCATTTACCAACATTTGTAGTGCAGCCGACCAGCTACATTAACGTGATATAAGTTTTGAATATGGCTGATATTTTTCTTACAAAATAAGCCGAGGCATTCGTACAGAAGAGCCTGTCGCATTACCCACGGAGCCGAGTCCGTTTGTGAGACATTTTTTTATGGATGAAGGCGCCTTTTATTAACTTCTTTTGCGACTGAATGCCATGCCAACACCCGCCTGAGTGCCATGAAACAGCCTTGAAAGTATCAATACATTTTAATATATACTCCCACTGGATTCGTCCTGACAAGAAGGGAAGTCATAACACATCTAGGATAGCCCTTCATGCATGGGGTGGTGAGTAATTTTGATACAGCTATTTTCATTTTGGGTGTCGCAACTAACCTTTAGTAATTTGTATGGCACTTTTTCTAAAAAATTCTAGGGGAAAAAAAAAAACCTTTGGGTATATCTTTAGAAGATTATTCGAAAAAGCATCTTTCTCTTCAAACTCAAGAGAAACAAAGAAAAAATTATAAAAACAAAACAAACAGACAGAATTTTTTTAGCAATAATGAAAAATAAAGCCTTTTTAATG
Organism: Sinocyclocheilus anophthalmus; assembly: GCA_018155175.1. Taxonomy (NCBI): domain Eukaryota; kingdom Metazoa; phylum Chordata; class Actinopteri; order Cypriniformes; family Cyprinidae; genus Sinocyclocheilus; species Sinocyclocheilus anophthalmus. The sequence continues at coordinate 105,357 of JADLZN010009209.1, forward strand.
ACAATTAAACATATAAGCCCTAAATTCTTAATGCAAATAATGCGGGGAAAAATACATGATTTAAATAGTAAAACATGGTAGTATTTGTTGTTTTTCTATTCATTTATAACGGATTTAATTAAAAATAAATAAATAAAGATCATCCTGAGAATGATCCAGAATAAGAAGAATGACAGTCATCTCACATTTCTCCTACAGAACTACACAAAAAATCTCAAAAATGTCTCAGATCTGCCAAGATCCCAAAATCTGCAATCTAAAGTCAGAGATCTCATATGAACTCAAACATTTCTCATCAAACGATCTCTAAACTGATAGTACACATTCAAATTTAGAACAAGATACATTTATTTTAGAACCAAAAGATACTACACATGCTAAATTGCATACTACACAAAAACTATTGCAGTCAGGATTTCACATGTCAATTCAATGTTTCTGGTCACATGCCGCATTTCTTTGCAATTATAGTATTTGAAAAATATTTTATAGTATGTCAGATGTGCAAACTAGCTTTTAAAAAAGGGACAGAAATCTACGCTACGCATTCCAATTTTTTTCAGTGGTAAACTATGGTCTATTAATGAACTGCCCCCTATAAGCTAACAGTTTCTTAGCCTTTTTAATAATGAATCCTACAGTCTAGACGAACTGAAGGACTACTGGCCATCTGCAGAATATGATTCGGTTTACAGATCAAGAAACTGGAGACTTCATGATTTTTGCGAAACTCAAAACCAGAAATAGAAACCACGTCTCTGTGGAGCGCTACGCTTTGGGAAAGTGTCGCTGCCCCCTACGAGCAGCACAAGCAGACAGCATTAAAATTAGACTCCAGCATCAGTAATAATTCATATGCATGAGGCTTGTTGAAATACATGCGAGACTGTCGCCGCAGAAATTTAGCTGATGAACGGATGCCAGCTGTTCTTCTGCAATAGCCTTTTGATTGAAACGACTTGCATTGCGACAACGGAAGGAGACTTACCAGCCGCCATTTAGAACGACAGGAAGCCTGGAACAAACTGATGCAGGTAGTTTTAAGTGCCGCTGACACTCTGTTTTACAGAAATAACTCGGTATGATCTGGGACATGACCTTATCAAGACGAACATTAAATATAGCAAAAAAGAACGACAAAGCAGCCTGATTATTTTTGACTGTCTTCTATAATTCAAAGCTTCTTCCAAATGGACCCTTGATGTAAATTTGATGAGCACCTCAATAGGCTCAATCAGCTGAATAATTAGCGCTCTGATTGCCGACGGCGGTCCATTTAAGGACGTTTCTTTTTTTTTTTTTTTTATCTTTTTTGAACCGTCCTTTCCTGCCGCCCACGTGAAGGAATTCAGCATCTAGAAAACAAAGTGATCAGCTGTTGATTCTGTACGTTTGACAGGAGAGATCTTACGACCCTCAGTGTGACTGAAGAAAGTCGCTGATGCAGAGATTATTCTCATGTTCTTTTCTCGCTCCTTCAAATGCCTGTTAAATCCTCTGACCCCAGCTGACACACAAACACTGCTGACACTCAATCCGCAGATGGATTGTGCATGTCTGCACCATTTTTGGACAACATCAGTAGAATTTTGTGGGATTTAGGTGGATTTATATATGTTAAATGGAATTGAAATGACTACACTTGTAGCTGGTAGCTGAAAGCACAAATCATATTATTAAGATATCCAGAATTGAATTGCATTTCTGTATCTCAAACAGTTCCAATACCAAGATCATGGGTTTGATTCCCAGTGCGCGGAGATATGCAAGTAACACAGACCTGATCCAATCACTGCTGAGTTGGGGGCGGGCAAATCTGTTTGATTCGCACCAACTTCCAGTTGACGCGCCTAGATGCCCCCAACAATTAATGCTTTATTGGCTCCATCAACGGAAGAAATTTAAATAGGATAATCTATAATTCCATGGTAACTTTCTGCAAACCAACTGTAAAAGTATAACAAAATGATATGCTTTACTTTATACATTCTATATAAAAGTAGATACTTATACTCTCTATCTCTCTACTCTCTATATATATATACTTACATTTAATAAAAGTCTAACAAATATATAGGGCAGGATTCTCTTTAAATCATAATTTTTTCTCTCTGGCATTCTTAAATACAATAAGATATTAGCTGCAATAATCATGCAAGTGCAACCATGGTGTTTGCGTTTGATCACTGCACAACAATTTGGAAATCAGGTCGCCCATTGGGATCCCTGGATATCTGAAATTTACACCCTAGCAGGCATTATAAGAGAAGATGAACTCCAAAAAGAAAAGATTGTAAGAGAACCACAATCTAAAAGATCATTACAGGACATGCCAACTTTTGCAGGGGCACAAAACACACATAAACAAAGCGCATTTTTTCCATTTTTGAACGGTCACCCAAAAACAGCGTAACATAAATGCCCTACAAAGATTGCCCAAAGAGTGTCAACAGATAAAGATAAGAAATCTCTTATAAAAATAACATTAATGCATCCTGCCATCTTCTCCACCCCATAGTCATTATTTTTTACCCTCCTGTAATTTGCCTCCGAAAATTGTACATTTTGCCACACTCCTCTACAATATAGGCGGTCTTCCTTACTCCAGTAAATATAATACTGCAACTATTTAATATTTGTCTTTCACTCATTTATGTTTGTTCTTGTGCTCAATTCCCTATTATTAAATAATAAAAAGAATATTTGCAAGCCGGGGCGTATGGAAAAGTTTCAGAAATTTGGTTGATTTGACAGAATCACACACACACACACACACATGGAAAAGTATATTTTGGATATGTACACCAACCAAATACAGTAAAATTATGTGCACTTTTTTAATTTACAAAACAAAATAAAACAGTCCCTACAATTAATGAATACCTACAATTAATGTATATAAAATATTAACAAATGACTCCATTCCTCAGATTTATGAATGATGGTTTAAATTCGAGCAATATTAAGGCGATTAAGTGTGTTTCAAATAACACCTTAATACTAATTGTTTTTAATAGCAGGTTTCAGATAATTACCTGTGAGGTGAGGTTTCTCAGAGGAATGTTGTATGACAGGCTCACTGGACAATAAATATCCTATTACTCTGGCATACTTGTATTCACGAAGCAAAAAGTATCATAGGCAATACTTTGTGTTTGTTTTGAATGCTTACTATGGTGATGGCATGGTATTCTTGATAAGTATTCAAGGTATTCATGATATCTTAATATAAGCCACCACTGTCATCAAACTAATAAAAAAGTAATATAATTTAACTCTAATTTTACAGCTGGCTGACAGAAAGTTAGTGGCTGAGTAGCATATTCAGAGTGAATTCCTTTCTTAAATGGGACGTTGGCAGAGCCAATAAAACATCTCTGGGCTGTCAGGGGTTTCAGAGTTCAGGCTCATGCGAGTCTGCTCTTGCTCACCTAGTTCTAACTGATCCAAAACCATAAACCACTAACAGTCACACACACACACACACACACACACACACACACCACACAAAAAAACACACACGTCTCTATCTCGACTACACAAGACGTACACGCCAACAAAAAAACACACCAACACACATAGCTATCTCTCTCTCCTCTCAGCACACACGCCCTACACACACCGGTTTACCACACACAACAAACCAAACACATCTACAAACACTACACACACACACACACACACACACTATATCCTCTCTCTCTCACAACACCACACACACCAAACCACATCTCTCTCTCTATACTACACACACACACACAACATTCATTTCTTTTTCGCTTCTCTCACACACACACACACACAGCACACACAACACACATTCATTGCTGCAGACAACAACACCAACACAGGAACCCATGTCGAGCCCCAAGCCGTTACTTTAACCACGAAACCAGATCGGCCGGCCGACCTGTAATGTTGCACTCTCACTCAAAGGATGGACGAACTGACAGGATTGTTACTATGAGGTGAATCACATCTAACATGTACAGTAAAGACAAACTCACCGTGTCTATCTAGTCATTGTTGCCCCCCCCCCATAGAAAAGATGTTATGAAAGATGTATAGTACATGTTTTAATGCTAGTCATGTTTTTTATTTTTGTTTTCGGCAACTATTTTTTACAGCTACATTATTGTTCCAGCCACATTTAATCACAACAATGTATATACAATTAAAAATGATTATATATAAATCGTCAGTTTTGTTGTTTTACACACATGCACACAGACATTATTTCATACAAGACATAATCGTGAGATGCAAGAAACACAGACATATGGCAAGAAATCTGTAGACACACCCATAACAACAAAAGACAATACTTTATTCAACCTTTTCTGATAAGAAATGTGCGGTGCGCATTAGCAAACGCGCCTTGAGCATTTTTGACGATCGTTTCAGTCCAGTCTGCTCGTTTTATTGCTTTTAACCACAGCTGTCGTCGTTTTTTTGTCTTTCAGTGGTAGCAGATATGCGATCAAATTTATAATTTATAAATCCCCCAGGCCCTGTATTACGTTGATTCTGCCGCTTACCCACATCACAACAAAGATGAGTATTTTAATTGTCCTTATTGTATGCCGAATCTGTGCTGCGTCTTGAATGGGCCGCCTGACATTTCCCCTTTGTTCTGCCCACCTGCCGCTCACATGATAGCAGAATCTTTGATGCTTTGTGTTCGTGACGGCGCTCGCACCCTTGCCTTACCCTGTGGTTGAGCCTGGCCATGCGTACACTTCTCAGAAAAACAACCAGGACCAATCAGCAAGGAAAGAGCCCTCGATGAATATTAATTAGATTAGACAGCGGCCCCAAAAATCGACCATCGCCTTCTCAGACCAGAAGCCTCATGAAGACGAGAGAGCTGCTAAAAATATATGAGGATGGTTTTATGGCGGTACTTATATCGCAAATATATATTCTTAAGGACATCCAAACCTAAAATAAAACTCCAGAAAGGTAGCTGAATAAATATGTGACTTCAAGATAATGTTACTGACCCCATAGCTTGACTGGTTGCTAAATACAATACAGCAACTAACCCAACCTAAAAAGCAAACTTAATGCTTGCTAAAAAAGAATTGTATCTGTTATTATGATGTAGTTTATTTATAGCATCAGTTTTTACACCCCAAAATGGGTTTATTGAGTTTACTAATGGGGAAAAGCCCTGATGCACAAAACAGTTATATTATATGAGATGCCAATTGCATGACAAGACTCTACTAGTCTGACAGTTAATTTCTGTCTCTCATGGCCATGCCTCATTACGAGTGATGAGCGCCCACGCGGAGATAAAGTAGCTTAAAACGACGTTCAGACGGCACTAACAAAACATTACAATAACTTCATCCTGTTCTACTTCATGTACTGCTATAACTAGCCGTGATTAAGGCTCCTCATTCATATTATGCTGACGCTGTGAAATGTGCTTGTTCCAAGTTTAGATGATCATGTTGAAACAATAGATGTACACCAAAGCCCCATTTGGAATCCCACGAACCCTGAACACATACAATCCACGGGATTTGCATCAGCGAGCTTGCCTATTTTAGTACCACCTCAAATCCATGCCAGAGGATAACAGGACTCCATCTATCACCGGGCTTCCTCAGCCTTTGTCCTGGAGCCAGCCGGCCACACCACTCCCCAAACACCACACACTCCCTTTGCTCCAACCACGACCGGCCAAGGCCACTATATAGCGAGTGGATGTGTGTTAGGGTGACTGGGTGTGTGTCATGCATGAAGCAACATGTGGCCTTTAAACACAGCACTAATATATAATACACATTTTCCTCTCGTGCCATTCACTCCGAGCAAAAAAGCCACCTACAGATATATATTTTCACAAATGTAGTAGATAACAAAAAAAAATTACACACACATACATATATAATATATATCATGTATATATGCACTAGCCCATTATGAACATTTATATTATTTAATGCAATCAAATTTTTTGACAATGTGCCAATAAAATAATGCCCATAAAGACAATTAAGCACATTTCCTTTTCAAATGCCTTTTGTCATTTTTATTATTCTCATTAGTTCTTTCAGTATAACAGAAAAAAATTGCTCATTTTTTATTTCAATCATAAATTAAATGCCGCACAACAAACACTACCATGACATACTTTACATAATTAGCATAAAATATTTTTTTATTTTTTATTTATGTATTTGCATTACAATAAGAATATTTGGTGGTTTAAATGGGTTTAATTGTCATGAAAATAAACTAAAAGTAAATAAAATAAAATTGACTTCTTTTCATTTCTTTTCGATTTTAGAGTGAAAAATGACCCAGATTCATTCAAATATCTGATATCACCACTGTACAATGAGAACATTTCAATATTCAGGCCAATTTGGATGCACTGTAGTCTGATCCTGAACCCGTGCACTTCACAATAACAGCTTTTAATAATCTTTTTGCTTTGAAACGTGCCAAAGGTGACTATTGTTTAGAAAGCGCTGCCATTCTCTCACAGGAAACACAGTCTAAATCTGGCCAGACTCTAAATAAATGTCTCTCTTTGTCATTTGCAAACGTCAGGAGAGCATCACCTCGACTCGAGCGCGGCCTCTGAGCTGCTGTCGTTGTTTTGTGAAGAAGATGAAAACATGTGCCAGACCGGCTTCGAGTTCCTCACGCACAAATACCACAACATCCAGTCTGCGAGTCAAATCAATAGAAACTGGCCCTTTGTGTCGTCGATAGCTGCTGTTGATGTGAAACGCACTCAAGGGTTTCATGTGTGTGGCCCAGCATCTGTGCTCTTTCCCCCAAGGTCGAGCCCAAACGTGTGGCTTTATAAGCACAGATAAAACACATGTATTGCTCATTTTTAGTGTTAGTGCTAGATGTCTGATCACATGCACTAAGTATTAAAGTTGACAAAAGGGAAGAAAACGCCTAGCAACCTGCATAGCAACATCTTGGACTCCAATTTTATGCGAAAATACAAAAATTTCATTTTTGTTGTTTTAGAGGGAGTTGTCTTTTCAATGTCCTTGATGGATAGGCAAAAATGGGGGGGGAGCGGCGTCATGCTAAGAACATCCAGACAAGCGTGACAGATGGACACTTTCATCAACTTTCATCTCAGAATCGGTTCCTGAACTCGACGACCATGAACTACATGTCCGGCAATGTGCAACAAACTAATAAAACTCAAAAAAAATCAGCCAAAACAAGAATTTCTGAAGCATCCTTACAATGATGATTTTTACCTCTCCTACTCATGCAGATATGCAGACTATAAAAGCCTACTACACTATGTATTTGCAAAAAAAACGTTTGCCTTCTTTTTAACAAGGTGTGCAGCCGCCAACTCATGTACTGCTACATTACACGAACTTCCCTGTGCCCCCCTAGAAGTATCTCTCTGCCTCCACTGCTCACATTAACTAGTAATAGAAAACCAGCATATCCCGATATTGACGGATGACACTTTACTTGTTCAGCAGAGAGACAAACGTTTGACCCCATTGCTGGTGTTGCACTGCATGCTTGAGTTTTTACGAATATAATACTCTTCATCGTTGTCGAGCGCTTAAATCAAAACCGCTTTTCGTTCAGCAAGTTATCTGAGCTTAATAATCGAATGTTCTTTCCTTGAAATATTAGCACTCAAAATGTTATTATACTACAATCGTTCATAGTTTCACGCTTTTTTTTTATTTAAATGTTACTACTTGCTTTCGAGTGATGTGCAGATAGCATTGCCAAAAGGTAACATTAATTTAATGCTTTGCGAAAATTTAAAATAGCGAATATCTCCCTACAACATTCTAAAAAATATGTCATTTTGATCCTATTCAGAAACCAGGATTGGGAAAGTTACTTTTAATAGTAATGCATTACAATATCGTGTTACTCCCTAAAAAAGTAAGTAATTACGGTACTTCGTTACTTTTTATGGAAAGTAATTGAGCGGTTTGTACCGTTACTTTCTGCTGTTACTTTTTTTTAAATTCGCGACAGAGACCTTGCCCTTGTTTGTTTTTAATAATAAAAACGTTCTATTGTCTCAAAAAAAGTTCTATTTTTTGGCAAATTAGTATAAAAGCCTGTTCACACCAAAAGAGAAAGTAAATGTACTGTCCAGTACAGCTTACTATTAGAACACTAAGACAGAAAACAAATTCGCCGAGCAGAAAATGTGAAGCACAGAAACATTTTAAGTTTTTTTAAACACACTTCAGCAATAAACAAAGACACAAAAGTTTGTCTAGAGTAATTTTTGCTTATAAGTACGGTTGAACTGGATCATCGACAAAAGGTCCGCCCCCAAGCCCAAAGATATGGGATTTAAATACATAAGGATATTCTGTGCCTTATTCGTTTTTTTAACATTTGTTTATGATGCCCGGGTTACGCTATGTTGGCTGCGTCATATATTCTGATTAGTATGCATTAGGTTGAATATCATTTTTATTCATTTTGGGAAAAAGGGAATACTTGTAATCTGGGGTTTATTTTTTGCTGGTTGACACCCCACCTCGTGACGTGTGAGAGATGAAATATTAATGCATTATATCCATATTTATTATTGGTAGAACGACCGAACATCTTCTGATTTCGTCGTATGTGATTCAACCATGAGCTGACACCAGAGCTGTCAAATCACATAAATTGGCTCCGAAAAAAAAAAAAAAAGTATACTATGCGTTACTTATTTGTAAAAGTAACTCAGATATTCTCTTGTAAATTAAAAGTAATGCGTTACTTTACTAGTTACTTGGAAAAAAGTAATCTGATTACGTAACTCGCACTGCTTACTTGTAATGCTGTTATCCCCCAAACACTGTTCAGAAATAACATTTTCATAATCTAACGGAAACATTAGCATATTGTTCTTAGAACATATTGTTTTTGTTAGCTGGGATACAACTTCTGTTATCCGTCCTGCTACAAATATATCAGAAATAACAAAAATATGTTCTTTAAATTTATTAAAAGTAGGACTTTAAAGTTTTCTAAATGTTTTCAAACATTTTTTCTTGGTTATACACAAACGTCAAGGGAACGTTCTGTTTTTTTGGCCCCCTTCTGTATCCATTTTGCCATTTTAGCAAAACATTAATGGCGAAACGATTACTTTTGACTCTCGTATGAACCTTTCTAAACGAAATTCCAAACAACCACTGGGCGTATCGGTAACATTTAAACAAAAAAAAAAATAAAAAACAAAACATTTTAGACCGCCCCCCCCCCATCCAAAACTATAATCAATGTATGTTTTCAGATAAAAAGTGAAAAAAAAAGAAACAAAAAAATACCGCCTGAACAATGATTTTAAAAACGATGTTTATATACTCTCTGCTGCCTTCTTACAGACCAGATAAACGCCTGTGGCATGCTTTATACGACGAATCAATCTGAATTAACGTTACAAGAAGACATTATGTTCATAAGCTTTCAAGAACCTCTGGCCGAATGTCTAGACAAAACGTTCTGAAACAGTTACCTTTCCGTGATGAGACATACCATATCACAAAACTACAGCAATCCCATGAGACATTTCAGCTTAGTGTATAAGCCGTTTTTTAAAGCCGAGGCCACATTACGGCTTTATATCAATAATTATTCATGCTACAAGCCACGAGCATACAACATTTATTGACATTTAAACATTCTACTACATCATACTTTAAAACATCAATCTAAGGTAGTCACGGTCTCAGACAGTAGGGAATATATATAATTAGGGTCGCCTAACCAGCATCATCTGGCTATACTGTATCTGGTTCAACAGCTGTGACTGAAGCTCTATGTGGCGTCAGCCGATGTGATTGGACTCACGCCAATATGGGAAACACAACATTAAATATAGCACACAGGCAATTGCTTCAAAAATCAGTATGATGGTATATCGAACTTACCATGCATCATTACTTTTTGATATGGCTAATCTTGGCCCTGTCCGCCTCTAGAGTAGACCCGTCGGCCCGGTAGAAAGCAAAAAGGCAGTCCTACAGACCCTCGCGAATCAGGAGTATAGACTGAAATCATTCATTTTAAAAAGCATACTTATTCAACCTTATATCCCCTGCTGCCTGGGGTCGCACGTTAAAATCATTGCCTGCGCCTCATCCAGCCGAGCAGAACTCACAAGTAAAACTCTGGGGACTGAACAGAATAAGAAACAACTAATCTGAACTAGATCAGAAGATACCACAGAGTTCTGACCAAACTGCAAGACGCCGTAGAGAAAGCTCGGAGATGGTTATCAATCACATCCAGACATAATGTACCTCCTTTGATTACAGGTATCTATCCGCCTCGAGGTGACGTCATGTTTTTTTTTTTTTTTTTTTTACACTCTGATGTTCGACCCCTCTGAACTAATATGAGAATACACTCGTGTGTGAGCCTTGCCTTCTGTTTTGCCGGCATGCAGGAGAACTGACTTAAGCTGCGTGCCGAGTGGCGGCTGGGTTGTGAATCCGAGTATACGAGTCCTGGGTATAGTCCCATCAAAGCCTCCCTGAGGCTCAATCAACTGATACGTGCTCCTTTCACTTGGGATGCATCGCGTTCGTCTGTTGCTTGCCTAAGCCAGCATCAGAGCTGCATAATTGCGCTACTTAAGGTTACTCGCGTTCTCGACGTTGCGGGTGTTCATGTGCTGATCGCAAATCCTCCCTCAAGCCACGCCCTGGCTGTGGCCTCAAGACCTGTAATCGCAAAACCTGTTGGGGGAAACCCTCCGCACATCCTCTCCTCCTTAAAAACTATGCTGTTCTCAGTCATCCGGTGATCATTTATTACGTTATATTGTAAAATACAAAACATTTATCTAAATAATGATTTTTATCTGAAACAAACAAACAAAAAAATTAAATAATGATGAATAATATAATTTAATCAATTTTAAATTCAAATGCATTCGTTTAACAAATAGTTTACAAATATTAAAATCTTAAATAAATAATTCATATTAAAATGCATTATGATCTTCTTAACTTGGGCGTTTGTGGGTTTAGTGGAGCAATGTATGAAACAAAAAAAGCTTGACTAAATATATCCTTCTAAATTCATCTAAGGCCAATTCTATTCAACATTTAAATAGATTTAATAAAGGATCTATTGTTGCTCCTCCCATTCTAATTTACTACTCTCCAAATCGACGCCATAATAACTCGCGGCAAACTAAATAAATAATTTCATGTATAGTAGCCGATCTATAGTAAATAATGTTAAATATTAAATAATGTCGACTGTGCAAGAATATAATTGAATGAATTAATTCAAATGTATTGTTTCAAAAATACGTTACAAATATTAAATCTAAATAGTTCCATATTTAAAATGCACAATTATGATCTTATTAACTTGGTGTGAGCAATGTATGAAACAAACAAAAAAAGCTACTAAATATTTAAATATCTTCTAAACTTCACTGAATTCTATTCAAAATTCTAAATACTTTAATGAAGTCGTAATGCATCTTATGATGTAGATGATCTTCTTAAACTTGGTGCTGAGGCTTTCGTGTGGCAACAATAAATTATGAAAGATTCTTAAAAAAAAAACTATATAAACCCCCCCCCCCTCCCCCCCCCCAAAATATCTAAATATCTTCTATACGTCACTGAATTCTATTCAAAATACTTTAATAAAGTCTATTGTTGCTCTATTCTAATTTCTACTCTCCAAATGACGCCATAATAAACTGTGCAAACTCATAATTTTATTTTAATAATAAAATAATTTAATATAAGAGATTTATAAATAATGATTTAAATATAGAAACCCCCGATTAGCAGATTAGAATTTACAAAAAGAATAGAGAAGCCTAGTGTCTAGTTTCTATAAAAATAAGGCAAGAAACAACCGCCGGTTAGTAAATGATAATAGAGTGCAAGTCTAAAAGCGGCAAGTTTTTTAAAGAATAGAATTAGAATAGAAAATGCTAGAGTTAGAGGGTCAAATAAAAAATGAAATAAAATAATAAAAAATAAAATAAAATTTATTTAAAAAAATAGCACATTATGTTTTTAACCATTATTATTATTATCATGTCTACACATTATTGAAGAGACTAAAGCAATTCTCTGGCCTGCCGCTTGGTGTCGTTTTGAGGAAACGCAGGCCAGCTGCATCCTCTGCGACGTTACCAATGCGCCCAGATCCTGACTGACGCATCTAACAACATGCGCCGCCCGCGTCGCCTCCAGTGTTCGAGAGAGGAGCCGACGACACGGGGTCCGGCGGACGCCCGGAGCCTGCTGAGCCAGAAAAAATCACACACAAAACGAGGACAAAGCTTCCAAAACAAACCCAATGATACAGCCAACTAAACCGAGAAGAAGAAACATCCGTTTATTGCCCAAGCTTCTAACAGTATGAAATTCCCGCGCGTACATTTATTCCGGCGACAAACTCGAGTTATTTTAGCGCGATGATAGCGCGGGCCTCTACCCCATATCAATTTTTACAATCAATGAAAGAGCACGAAAATGTTTGCCAACGCAGGCTGAGACTTTTTAAATCGCATCAGTGCGTGTTTATAGACATCACGGCTTCCTGTATAATAGCTCGGAATTGATGATTCATTATAAAATTAGAGTAGTCGCTCTTCAAAAACACAAGTAGTGTTTTCTAATGAACCCATATAGCCTGCAAATATATCTGTCGTTTATGTGTTTAAGAGCTCATAAACAGCCTGCTGAAATAATCACTCATCCTATCAATATTTAATAAGATCATTATCGTTGCCCGACATGACACACACACACACACACTCACACACACTACACACACACACTCACACACACACACACACACACACACATATATATATATATATATTATATATAATATATATATATATAAATATATATACAGTGGGTACGGAAAGTATTCAGACCCCCTTAAATTTTTCACTCATTGTTATATTGCAGCCATTTACTAAAACCATTTAAGTTAATTTTTTTCCCTCATCAATGTACACACAGCACCCCACATTGACAGAAAAACACAGAATTGTTGACATTTGCAGATTTATTAAAAAAGAAAAAAAACTGAAATATCACATGGTCATAAGTATTCATATTGCTGTGACACTCATATATTTAACTAAGGTGCTGACCATTTCTTCTGATCATCCTTGAGATGCCACCGTTACTCTACGGTTCCTACAACATTCCATTTGAGTCCAGCTCTGTTGTATTGATTTATAATGATTGGACTCTCTCTAGATTAGGGGAAAAAAACCGAAATAAAGATCACTACACCGGTCTAGTATAAGCACCTTTAAAGCTCACAGACCAGGCTGTCATGTCAAGAGCAAAATGGCAAGAATCATGAGCGACCGTTAAAAGAGACTAGACCTCTCTGAAGAGGAGCCCCGCAGAGACAGAATTGTGGCCTAAGGCACCTAGATCTATGGCCAAGGCTTAAAAAAAAATTCTGACTTGCCCCCACTTAACGCGCGTTCCTAAGAGCACAGTGGTCTTTATAATCCTTAAATGGAAGACGTTTGGACGACCAGAACCCTTCCTAGAGCCGGATCCCGTCCGGCCCAGAAATACATGAGCTATGCCGGGATAAGAGCCTTGGTGCCGCAGAGGTCCAAGAAGAACCCCAAGATCACTGTCGGCCATGAGCCTCCAGAGATGAGCAGTCGGAACATGGGATGAAAGTGATATGAAATTGTCAACCACACTGCAGCCTCCACAGATCGAGTTTTTTTTTTTTTGTTTGTGCTTTTTTTTTTTTTTTGCTCTAGCAGAGGCCCTTTAATGGCAGAGTGCCGGCTCCGAGAGAGCAAGACTATCCTCAGTGCCAAGACACATGAAAGCAGCCATGAGAGTTGGCTGCAGATGGCTGAGAAATTTAAGATCTCTGGTCCTGATGAGACCAAGACTAGCAAAAGCTTTTATAGGCCTTAATTCTAAGCGCGTGATGTGCTGGAGACAAACAGGAACTAAGCTCATCCCCTGTCCAATTATGCCGTCACCAACAGTTGCAAGCATCCGTGGTGCAGCATCAGCTGTGCGGCGAGTGTTATTTCAGGCTCTGCAGGCGACAGCGACGAGCTGCCACGTTGACAATCGAGGCCGAAAAAAGTGAATGTGGCAAAAGTACCAGCGGATGGGAGATGTATCCTGGCATGAAAAACCTTCTCCAGAAGTGCCTCAGGACCTCAGACGTGGCGAAGGGATTTAACCTTCAAAGCACAATGCGCCCCCCTAAAGCACACAGCCACCCCTCTAAATAACGAATGAGTAGCCTGCAGGGACTTCACAACAAACTCTGTCGACTGCTTCTCGATAGGCCGCCCCAGCCAGAGCCTCGACCTTAAACCAATTGAGCATCTATGCCCCGATGAGCACCTAAAAAATGGGACCATGTCCACCAATGTTTACCATCCAATCCTGAACAGAATGAGAGTATCGAGCATCTTCGCAAGCGAGAAGATGGCCAGGAGGATCCCAAAATTCCAGGAGTCGTGCAAATAACCTTGTTGTCATCACTTTCCCAAAAAGCTCAGGCTGGATTATGATCAAAAGGCGTATCCTCATTGCGCTTACGGTGCATACTTCTCTGGGTTGCATGTGTTTTTGTGTTTGTTTATAGTAGATTGTTTTTTTTATGTTTGGTGCCCTTCTACTAACTCCTAAATAAGCAGCAAAGGGTCCGTGAATACATTCATTTTCACCATTGTGATATTTCAGTGTTTCTATCTTTTTTTTAATAAATCTTGCCAAAAAAAAAAAAAAAATGTCACATTACATGTGTTTTTCTGTCAATATGGGGTTGCTGTGTGTACATTAATGAGGAAAAATTAACTTAAATGATTTTAGCAAAATGGCTGCAATATAACAAAGATTCTCAGGGCTTGAACGTGCACAAACATTTTAAGAAGGTGCGTATGAAACTGTCCGATACCCAATGCTAGATATACAGAGATACATTACACACATGATATATATATAATACACACACACACGACACATATATATATATATACACACACAAACACACACACACACACACCACACATATATACACACACCACACACACACACACACACACACACAGAGTATACACAAACACCACACACACACACACACACAAATATATATAATAATAAACACAACACAATATAATATATATACACACACAAACAATACACACACACCACATATCATATATATATACACAACACACACAACTTACTATTATATGATATAGGGTATTACTGCTTACACTGTATTAAAAACTTGCCCATTTACATAATGTTCAGCTATTATGCACACTCCTCTCTAACATTATATCTCGCTTTTATATCTCTAATAAAAACTCGGTCTTATGTATAACAAAATGTGAAAGGAATTATTCATGCAATAAAGTATTTTAATATTTACATTATGTTTTATTATTCTTAAGTGGTATATTTTATTATTTTATATACTTTCTTTAATATAATTTAATTGTTCTAATACTTATATATATATATATAATGATATATTATATTTTTATAATAATCTATATATATATATTATATAATTACTGCTTTATATATATTTATGGTAATTATAGAGTATTATATTTTATTTACATTTTAGAATTTATCTATATATATATCATATAATATATATAATTATTTATAGATATATATACACATCAGAAATATCATAATTTGTTCTATTGCTAATCTTTTTACATGTTCCAGTTGCCATATTCTATGGAAAAATACTTCTAATATTTCATAAAAATATAAAAATTATATTCCGATTATATTATTTTAATAGTTGAATGTATATTTATTTATTGAATATGCTATATATTTGCATTCCAGCGAGTAAATAAATACCATCGTAAACTGGCACCAATACTTGGTTCTTCTAATAAATTAGTCTTGCTAAACACTAAATCAAACTCTACAATGTATTGTACTCTCGATAATATGCCTGATGCTATACGTCAGACTTCTCTAAAAAAGTCTTTACTTTAATAAAGTATATTGCCCATGCTGCTTCTACTGCTGCACTGCTACCTCAATGAACATCTCTATGCAGTTGATACCTTAAAACTAGATAGTTGAGTTACAGCAGAGCTCCCTGCAGGTGGAAGTTTCCCCCACCGACACCGCTTGGCAAGTGGCCTGCCGCTGAGCAGACGGATGTGAGGAAAGCGTAGTTTTCTTTTTTTTTTAACACCGCACACAAAGTCAGCTGATGCCTCATGATGCTCTTTAAGATGAAGAGAGAAAAGTATCTCGTTTGTATATTTATTACCTCTCCCTGCCTGAAGCCTATAATATGAGCGGTTGTTTAAGCTTTGACGACGCGCCAATGTGAAAATGTTCAGCTTTGGACCTTTTGACTGATGATTTCATTGAAAAATCAGGGACATTCGCTATTTAATCACCAACCTATACAAGCTTATACACGTTTGAGTATTACTCTTATGTTAGTTATTTTGAAAATGATATTCGATAGTGGATTATGATTCATAATGCTATAGGAGCATTGCTACATTTTGCTATTCTGTTGCTGGCCCTATATCTGTTTGGTTTTTTTTGCTATGGAAAACTTTCATCCTTATTTTATTGTATTTGAAGGAAAAACACGTGGACCAGTATTTTAATGAAACAAAAATGTCCTTGTGCATTCCCCATGGTCATTTTATTCCTACTTCCAATAAATTTAGCGACTTAAATATCGAGCTTTAATCAGAAAATTAATGAAAAAGGTCTGGAGCATTAAATCGTATAAGCAGTGCAAAGAATGAATAGGCCTTCCTTCAGTATTTTTCGCATATTTTTAATACAAATATGACTAAACATACCCTAAGACAAGATACAATACTTGTTGTGATTGACCCACAATATATATGATAGTCTTGATTTTGTCTCTGCAAAATCAGATATAAAATTATGAAGTTTATTCTACATACAAGAACAAATGAAGAGTTTGGTTACAAAACGCTATAAATCCATTTGATTAATTTGAGTAAAAATGTGTTTTTCTTTACCAAGAAAGTGGCTAAGCAAAACCACTATTTTCTGTTTAAAACTTTCACATAGCATAATTAGGTTATAATAACATTAAAAATTCAAACCCAGATTTAGATTTTCAAAGATTTATTATAAAATTGTATAATTTTTTCCAAAATGCAATAAATCCATGACACTCTTTTTTTCTTCAAAATGCAATAAATCAATTGAATCAATATAAAAGTAATTTTTTCATATTGAAACTGTTGAAAATAAACACGCTCAGATGTTGTTCGCATCCACATAGTGCTACAGCCCTCATGCAACTTGGTCAATACTAATATATATGCAAGGGCACTAGACTAAAAAACATTCAACGTCTAAGTGATTACGCCCCAAAAAAGATTCATGCGGTGTACTCATCTTGTTAATGCTTAAATAATTACAACAATAAAGAAAACTTTCATCACGAACAACATGAACAAAAATATCAATAAACCACAGAAATTGGGCCAAAATTGAAATTATACCTTACATTCAACTTCCAAATAGTGCATTCTCTCTTGATTTCTTTTACTTTTTGAAGTAGGGATTTCGTTGTTAATTCATTTAGTTGACTAGTGCTATATTCTGTATTAACAAAAACATTAACGGCATAAATAAAACACTTACACTGACAAGCTACGCAATAATAATCATAATTTGATATGACGACTACATACTGCGCATTCATGAACGCCGGGCGATTTAATTGCAAGTGATCTCATTGTGCCTGTGGTCAGTGATTCCTACGCCGCTCTGGTATTCAAATGCCGCATTCCATTCCTGAAAAGCACGTGATGGAGATAGCGGAAGATTTATATAACATAATCACAGAGAACTGGGCCCCCTTACCTGAAGAGATGCGCACGCAAAATCACATGCCAAGTTATCGTGCCATAGCCCTAAGTTTGTTTGTTGATCACCAAAAGTAGATGATGGAAAAGTTCAGTTAGGATAGCCCGAGGTGGTTTTTTTTAAAGGTGGTTTCGGAACGTGTGTATCAAAGCCGAACCGCCATTAATGTCTAGATTGTGCATGACAGAATGCGGGCGTGCTCTGATTGGTGTTACTGAATGGTTTACAGTTCCACCCACCCCCCTGCGTGCGATGTGCGTGACGCTCGTGATGGTGAGACAGAATATATCGCCCATTCTGCAGAGAAGAGGAGACTCGGACGTTTGTTACGCGGTTGGCAAAAAAAGAGAAATCATGCCCAGCAACTAACTGGCCCCGGATATATTGTAAATTAAAAATGACTATTTCAATATGCCGACCAGATACCGATCACCGCATGTTGGTGGAACTCAATTTTTTTTCCAAAAAAAATGAGCTCCACGGATCCATCGCTGACTTTTGCGAACCAACTCTTCCAATTCTAGCTCCGCTGGTGGTGCGTGAAACTTGTTTTTTATTTATTGAATAATGTTAATTCTGACCCCCACTCTTCTCCTGGGCCCAGATTTTTTGTTTGGTTTTCCATCTGAATCAACTCATATTTGAACAATATTCTCATAAAAAAAGACGTCGTATCTCAAGTAAATATATCTTAATTTAAGAATCTTTAGACTTTTTTTGTTTTTTTTAATTGAATTAAAAGGTAATTGAGATCTGTTGGAAGTTGAATACAAGACATTTACATTTAGAGACCATATTGACATTCAATTTATTTCTTAAATTTTCTTTACTTGGTCTTAAGCGGCTTAAAGTTTTAAATGTACCTTTATAAAACCTAGCAGAAGAAACCTGGTCGTAATAAGTAAAGTACATATTAATAAATAATGACAGAATTTTAATTTGTGATGGACTGTTCCTTTAAGTTTGCATTAGCATTTCTTCTGAGATGAATCTGGAGGAACGTCTGTCCGCTAAAACTGAACTGGAAACGCAAAGGATGTTTTAAGGTTCTTCTGAATTCTTATTGAGGTTTAATTGGGCAAAAGTAGGTTAGTTGAGACTACTTTTCATGTGCACGACTGGTTTGACCGTAACAAACTTCATTAATATTTAATCTAGGTTTGAAGTGAGTAAACATGAAGTGAGTAACAGCTTTGGCCTGTTTGGTGTATATTTATTATGCAATAAGTTGCTTTCAGATAGCTTCATGTGTTATTTTTGTGTGCGTTGTCTGTGGATTTGGTTGAACACACATTGAATTGAGTATGTAGTAAAATATTTATGTAATCGTGTTTATATCCTATATATTGTACACTTCATTGGCACTAAATGAGCAGGGATTCTTAAAGAAGGAAATTATAGATTGAAGTTTTTTAAATGGCACAAAGCATTTTTATTCCCTCCTCCCCCCCCCCCCCCCCCCCCCCCCCCCCCCCCCCCCCTTCCGCCCCCTCTATTTACCGACCTGCGTTTCCCACACCCCCGTAAGAAAAAGTGCGGACAGTTTCCCATTGAATTGCTCCACAAGAGAGGGACTGACCAACAAGAGTCTCTGCCAATGTCCATTTTTCAGCTCTCAAAGACCCGAAGCTCATTTACATGAAAAAAACCCTTCCAGCGTATATATAGAGAGAGAGCCCCCCGTCTGTTTTCTATTCACCGCCTCAGTTTGAGAACGCAAATCACAGCCACTTATAGAGCATGATTTATTATTCACAAAGGCTTATTCAGGAACTCTTGAGACTGTAATTGCAATGATAACGTTGTACAGTAGCAGTAAATGCACAGTAATGGACAGTATTGCCGCTGTGAGCGAATAGTACGGAAGAAATGTTATTTGTTTAAAGGGGTCATATGATGCGATTTCAATTTTTCCTTTCTCTTTGGAGTGTTTTTTTTTTACCCTAATAAAAGTTATAGGAGCATTAAATAGTTAATAAAGAAACTTCATTCTAATGCTCATTATATTAGCGTTAGCCGCGCTTATTCTAACGATTAACTACTCTAATAACAACGTTCATTTCAATCCGAATTTCAATTAAAATATTGAATAATATTCATAACAGAAGCGGTGTTTCGCATAGACTTGCACTCTATTTGCAATTTCATTCTTTGCCAGCAGGAGGCGCTTGTAGAGCAGGAGCGATAGAGGTTTCCCCGGTAACGGCTGTAATCAAATAAGCGCTGCGCTCACAAACTGCTCAGGCGTTACAAAAGATAAAGATACAGGCAAGATGAAATGAAAATGACATCCATAATTTTCTGAAGACAGTCGGTATCCTTCAGAAATACAGTGATATAAAAACACCCGCACCGTGTTTCGACTGTGACGCGTGCAGTGGTCATGTTTATTCAACGAAGTCAAAGCCTTTGGGAAAATCTATTTGTGCAGTCAGTTTTGATATGTGGGGGGGGGGGGTGGTGGGCGCCACAACTAAATCCATGTATGGGAAACACAAGATCTAAATATAAAAAATTAAAATGAATCTTACCTGCTTGAACTCTTTCATTTGATCCGGGTGTCTGTATTTTAAAGTGTTTTGTTAGTTTCGTGTGTTTCCTCGTTTTGAGGTCGCCACGTCTCAGTGCTTTTATGAAGAGAGTGCAGCAAGAACCGGGTTGACCGGGTACTCTGTACCACCAGTACTTAAAAACCTGGTACCGTAACGTTTAAATTTTTTTAGTATCGACTTAGGTACTGAAGTAAGGTCTGTCTTTGACAACACCTAATCAAAGCGAGTTTGAGCAAGTGAGAGTGAGGTGCTGGGTATCCGAGGTTCGATAATTTTTAAGGCACGACCAAATTGTCTCGATACCACGAGTATCGAAAAAGTCTGTCGTTCGGTACCAAATTTCGATACCTAAGGGGTTAATCTCATCAGCGTCAATCATCAGAGCCAATAAGCCTGCAGCACATGCTGGTGCGTTTGACTAGAAGAGGTGCGGCGCGGATCGATCAATAAGAGGAGAGAGGCGAAGATGCGGAATCGAGAATCTCTAGGTGCTTGAGCGTGCCACGGAGCAAACACAGGACCAGGTCTGCTCTCTGAGCTTCTACCGTGGTACCTGTAATACCACAGTATAGAGTTAGCGCGGGGGGCAGCGTGTGGACGTTCTCCCCAATCATCATATGCAAGATGTCCGTTCATACTAAACGTGACCAACGACGACCACCCGACAAAGGCGCATGCATAAAGCCGAAAAGCGCGTTATGTTGCCCATTCATGCAAACCTGGTTAGGCATCTGCCTACATTAAGACAATAAGACGAAGGATTTTATTCCGCTTTAATCAAAATCACTTGTTAACCACCATCGATGGTTTGTAAATAACTTCCGCTTGCCGTTCCTTCTAACCGGGCCGGATTTATTAATGATTCGGCCGGTCGGACATTACGCATTGGGATTCAGGTATTTAGATGGTACGCAATTGCTCAAGACATTTGAGAAATAAATTAACAAACAATAAAATAGGGTTTAAAAAAAAATGAACCCAAAAATATTCAATTGGGCTTCAACCTTTTGATGTAGGCACGGAAATCGGCTCTTTCTTTCTCCCAAAGTCTCTTCACAGACTGCACACAGCATGGCCAGAGACGTTAACAGAAACTTCTTGTCAGTGCTGTGCTGCACCGAGAATATTTATCATGGTATTAAAATTAGTTTCGCAGCTGAAAAAGGAAAAAGCTTTACATGGACATTTCCAAATAGCGAGGGTTCATTGGCCAAGGAAGGAGTGTAACTTAAAGATTCGCTATTAAGGGTAGACATGTGCTGAGAGACGCACTCATTAGAATCATAATAGACGAGAGGTATTCACCACACTTAATCTCCTCTATATCCCCTCTATACTTAACAGCATTGTTTTTAGACCCCTGCATTATAATGCGGTTAGCCTTGCTTAGCAATTGATCAAGCCTATGGATCACGCTCTCTCTAAAACAACGTTTTTTGGGAATTTGCCAGGAAGGTTTGGGATGAGGGTGGCGTTTTTTTAAAAAAAAAAAATTAGGTAGTTCAACCACACGGAGATTTCCAGGACGGAGGAGGAAAACATATCAGATGTCTGATGAATGAAACAAAGATATGAACAATGTCTTGATGTGTGGTTGAGACTCCAGGACGTTACAATTATTAGAGAAATAATGCACTCCCGGAGGTGGATATGTGGCCTCGACTATATGGTATGGTCTTTCTCAGTTCTCAAACAAATTAAGAACTATTTGATTTTTATTGACTGAACGCAAGCGCTTATTCCGATAGAAAACACTGTATCGGTTTCCACTGATTAAGAAATATTTTTGTTTGGTTGGGTGGTAATATTAGGTCTATTATATTAATAGGGAAGGGGGCCCAAAAATTTGTTTTTTCAACTTCACGAAAATAGGTAAATCCGGCCCTGCCATCTAATGTGCGTTTTGGCCATATAATGTTGCTGAAATTAAATATGTTATACCTCTGAGTCAGAGCAGCGATCATAGAAAAGAGAGCACAGGCAGACAGCGCTGGAAGCTGCTAATGCTCATCAGTAAATCAGTGGAAAATAAATAGAAATCATGATTCTGTCTGAGCTATGCGTTTTAAAACGAACACTAACTAGTGTAAATGTAGCCTAACAGATGTGTAAACTGAAGACTATTTAAGCTTTATTAAAACTATTTGCACTGAATTATTGTGTTGGTTACATTTTGTTCCTTTGTGCAGTGGCTCAGGAGATGAGTCTTTGAGTTTGTATAAACATCAACAAGTTTTTTTTTTAGATAATGTAATCTTGTTAAAATTGATTTCATAAAAGGGTCTATCGGCAAAGTGTACGTCAGGAAAAACCGGTATCGATATCGAAAAATTTTGAACGATACCCAGCCCGAGTGTCGAGAGCGCTTGGTGTTGACGTTTTCTCCGATACAAATGCAGACATTTGCCGATAATGCAGAAAGGTTTTATGTTACGCGGCGCGATGCAACGCGTAAAAAGACAGTATGTCATTATAATCAGTAATTATGTCCTTACTGGATGCAACAAATGCCTCGTTTAGAATGGGTTTTTAATGTTTTTGTCTCGTCGCTCTGCCCGGACAGGGCATCACAGTATGGTGAGGGGCGTAACATTTCCATCACACGCGTGAGGTATTGGCCAATCACAACCACTGGATAGCTGGCCAATCAGAGCAAACCTAGCTTTTCAAACCGATGAGCTTTGTAAAAAATCGAGCGTTTCAGAAAGGTGGGGCATAGAGGAGAAAAAATAATGTTACAGTATGTGGAAAATAATGGTTTTTTAACCTTAAACCGCATAAAACATATTCTATTACATCAAATACACAAAATAATGTCTTTTTAGCAGCATCATATGACCCCTTTAAGACCGAGATTGATGCACTTTTGTTTATTGTATTCACTGAATTTGGACATAATGTATGCAGCAAATATTTAATGCTTTGCTTCTTTTAGTGTACAAGAGAGTTTTACAAAACCCTTTATGTCCATTCCATTTTGGTGCAAATGTAGCCTATGTATTGTGTTTTGGCTTCAAAACATCTGTGAAAAGACAAATCGTGTCTATAGAACTTTTTCACAAAACACAAGCAGAACAAATTTCGGTGTAAATCGAACGTAAAACCATTTGTAACCATTGAAAGTTTGCTTATTCGTTCTCACCCCCCCCCCCCCCCCCCCCCCGTCAAGTTCCATTATTGTGCAGGCAATTGGTTATTGCATATTTGTGGAAGTATTGTATACTTGTGCTCCTTGTGTGGTAAATTTAGGAAGAATTGTTGTGTAATCTGTAATCATTATGAACGAATGTAAATCATGTATATTAGTCGTACTGTGTGTCTATGTGAAATGTCAGACACTGTGTCTTTAAAATGAGGCTTGTTTTGTACATAAATGCACTTTTTGAAATGTGGTTGGATAGATTAGGCCTATATGATTGCTTAGATTATAGAAATGCTATAGACTTGTGCATCTCTTGCATGGAAAATTTAAGAATTGGACGAATTGCTTTTGTTCTGTATTGGTCATTTGGAAGTCGGTTTGGATAAAAGTATTATATGAGTACATGTAAAATGCACGTGATTATAATTATTAAATTATTAGATGTAATTCATAATTATAAAATTAGCTAAATGTTAACTTTTTTAACTTAACTTAATGGATAGTAAATGTGTAACTTAACTTACATTTTTTATTTCATATTATACGTTCTAAATTCCATTTAATAATTAAGTGCCTGACACGGCAAATAGGGATGTAACGATTAACCGCGAGATTAAAATGAATCGGTTGAGATGCTGAACAAATCACGATTCATTTAGGGGTAGGAGTTTATATGAATGTATGTCTGAGGTGAACTTACTGTCTTTAGAAAAGTGTAGATGGTATTTTTTCTTTTCATCTTGCCTCTGTATAATGCATATTAAAGGTCATAAGTGCAGCGCTGCTTTGTTTACAGCCGAAACCAAAGAAACGCTTTAAGCGCCACCTGCTGGCAGAGAGTGCATCTGCATCTCATTCAGCTCGTCTGCTGTTTCTGTTTCATGCAGATATTTTTGTATAGTTTCACAAAACTGAAGTCAAAACATCTGGTTTTTGCTTCAAATTGAGGAAATTTTTTTTATACAATCTAATTTAGATTTAAAAACTGCTCATGTTGCATATTTTGCAGCATCTTTGTTTGGATTGTGATTAAAATGCAGTGGTTGCCTTTAATTTTAAATGTTAAGAGCACAGACAAAGCCTTATTTTGTTTATACGAAGAGATTTATTTTATTTTTGTTACTTATTTGTTTGATTTGGGGCTTGTTTTAAAATTTCAATTTAGTTTTGTTATTTACATTTACATTATATTTAAATGTAGTTATTTAGCAGACGCTTTTATCCAAAGCGACTTACAAATGAGGACAATTGAAGCAATCAAAACCAACAAAAGAGCAATAATATGCCAGTGCTATATTAGTATATTATTATAGTGTTATATTTCAATTTCACAAAGAAACGTGCAGCATTTTGTCCAAGCAACAATAAAAAGACACCTTTTCATTTATAATTTGCGTTAAATCTCATTTTGTTAAAAAAAAAAATCGTGAATCAAATCGTGTTGAGCGAATCGTTACATCCCTTACGGCAAATAATTAATTCTATGCAATATAATTATTAATTGCATATCATTATTAAATGCTTAATTGCATTGCATGCAATGTTATGTGTGTGTACTCTTGCGCACCTTTGCATGGAAAGTGTAATAAATGGAAGAAGCTTGTGTTGTTGTAAATTAGTCATTTAGAAGTCAGATTAGAAATGTATTATTTATAAAGGTAAATTATCATTTTAAAATGAGATGTTATAAATGATTTTTTCAAATGTTATAACATTCTAAATTACATAATTTAATCACTTAAATAATTAAAATGAATTTATTTTATTAAAAATAAATGTAATTAAATCAACTTACAATTAAATAGAATTAATTACTTTATTATACATTGAAAAAATTACAATTTAATAATTTGTGAATAATTTAAAATTTTCTTTATGTATCATATGCAATTATTCATTGCATACAATTATTAAATACATATAAAACATTCTACACAACAATTATTAAAGTTATTGCTTATCAGCCTATAAATGCATGCAATGTCAGACATCATGTCTTATAAATTAGGCTTGTTTGTACATATAATCTTGCTCTTTTTGTTGTTGTTTAATGGGTTTTCGGATGTTGGTAAAATTTCAGTTGCATCTGTCTGATTGTTTGTCCATTTTAACTTTGCTTTAATGCACTGAACATGCGTCTTCTATATGCTACGTAATTAGGCTGCCAAATTGATCCATTTATCGTATACCTGGTCATGTGACCTTCAGCCGTTTTGACCCATCTCTGCATCTCCAGCACCCCGTAAGCCCGGGGCGCATCGCTTCCCCCCACGAGAGCTTTTAAAGCCAGTCAAGGGAAGCAGCTGTACAGTGGGGCAGAAATCTGGCCAGCCACCATCAGCCACTGCACCAACACCGGCCTGGGCTGGCTGCCTTCTGATTGGCCGAGCCCTCGCCATGTGACTCAGGGCTGGCTGGATGCTCTCCGGCAACAGACACAGTTGATGGGTTGCTGGGATGGAGTCTGTCACTGGTGCAGAATGGGGTAAGTCTCTGTTTAACGCCCTGATCTCTCGATGCAAGCGTGCAGATGCGTTGTCTACTGTGCCGGCTATTCAGCGCAGAGGAAATAATAGCACGTTTGTGCGGTACAGCAAGGCGGTGCCATAAGCCTTTTGTTTTGATGGCTGGTTATTGAGAGGGTGTGTGTGGGGGGGGGGGGGTGCATAGATAGGGATTCTGGCTTTATCGTCGGGACGCATAAAAAGCCTCTATTGTGCTGCGTGAGCAGGCTGATTGTTTATAGCGATGGACACGGATTCCACACTAAATGTAAGCAGCAATTGCTCCTGTCAAGATGGAGGGGCTGTTGCAAGAAAAGCCTTTTTTCTGATTTAGCGAACAAAGCAGATGTTTAATGCTGGATTTGTTGGTGCAAAACACCATTTTGGCTTGGTTAGATGGTGCATGTGAGACCTGGATGTTGTCGGTCACCGTGTCTTTGTGCGCGGAGGGAAGGGCATCTTGACTGCAGGGAATTTTAGCATCTTGCATTGCTGGTGAAGAGGTGACTGCTTTAATGCATCATAAGCGTTGCATGCACAACACTGCACCTCTGGTGAATAAATGCATGCATGGTGGACATTTGGAAGACGGTTGCAATTGTGAAATAATGCAGACGTGTGAAGGTGCACACATTCGTATTTTTGAGGAAAGTGTTTAAATATTAATGAGTCTTTCTTCTTTTCACTCCTCCCTGTTTCCTTTTTGTTCTGTCTCATACCTCGAGCCTTTTTGCTGAATAGATGTCGACCATTTTGCTCTGTCTGCATGCCAGAGAGAGGTTTTTAGATAAATATATTATTAATTGCGTCTCTTCATTACAGTGGATTTATAAACTATAAAATTGCGAAGCTGCACTCAGCAAGATTAATATTTGTGAGCATAATATTTCAACTTGAATGGCGTTTGTTTATTCACAAAATGTGTGTCAGCAGATTTCTGTGGCAATCGGACTCCTTCTGCCCTCATAACAGCCAAAGTAGTGCAACGTGCTGTTTGGCATTAAATCATATGCATCCATGCTGGTTAATTAGTCTTGTTGCTTTAATAGCGAGATCTTCATGTAATTATGTGGATTTTGCAAACCAAAGATGTTTTGGATCGAATTATTTGCATTCAAGTTCTAGATTTTTGTCAGAATTGCCTGGATTTGATTTCTTTCAGAAATCTGACAAATCTGTAATACACTAGCAAATAGGAACATCAATTTTTTTTATATATAAATTCTGCTTCCTAATGGCAGTGGATGCCCTGGAAACAGTGGCAGAATCCATAGCGGAGTCACATTGATTGGACACAGCTGCAAATTAGCCCTGACACATAGACGGGCTGCTTGTAATGTAGGCTGTTGGTGTTGGTTGATGTAAAACTAGGTTAATAATCTGGTGAAAGTGGAATGGAAGGAATTCAGTTTATTGTGCACGTTATGAAATGGTCACAACATGCACAGTCACTTTTTCATTTGACATTTTTGCCCTGTGCAGTTTTTATTTTGGAAGAAACTGTTTTTAATGGCAAATGCACACAGTTGCATTGCTCCTAAGTATTAAAGTTCAATGTTTTTTTTTTTGCATGCATGCATGCAATATCTTCATTCTTTGTTTTTCCTTTCTCCTTTCTGCTAGGAAGTCTGTATTTTGATAATGTTGCAATATTTTACATCACAGGCCATTGATATTCCTAATGCTGAGTAGCCAATAATTTGGTATTTTGGCAGAAAACTAGTTTTCGAAGGCAAATGCACATAGTTGCATTGCTCATAAGTGTTAAAAGTTCTATGTTTTTTCTTATGCATGCAATATGTTCTTTTTACCATTACATGTTTTTGCTAGAAAGTCTGTATTTTGATAATGTTGCAATATTTTACATCACAGGCCATTGATATTCCCAATGCTGAGATATAGTAATGTGTTATTTTGGCAAAAAAAAAAAACACGATGTTTTAGAAGGCAAATGCACATAGTTGCATTGCTCATTTGACTCTTGAAGTTCAATATGTGCATCGTCTTGCAGCACTTGAATGATTCCTCAAATCAAGTGTGTTGTTGAGGAGAGAGGTGCTTTTAATTTACTAAGTGATCAGACTCACAATTTTCACCTGCTGGACCAGAAAACAGGTTCTTCAGAAAGTGCAAAAATATGTTTTTTTCCCCCAATTGCACGCATTAATGTGCAGTTACAGAAATCTAGAGTCATGGTTTTGCTGTTGATCTTTATAGCATGTCAGTGGTAATTTAGTGGCGATGTGCTGATAGATTTTTCCACTTGGTTGATCAGTCCTTCACTTCAGGATGGAGATAAAAATAGGAACTTCATAACCGCTGCTCCACTCTCTCGATTCACGTCGCTTTGCCTCTCAGAATCGTTTGCTTGACTGGACTCACTGCATGGGTAAAAAATGGCCGGCGGGCATCGGCTCTGCCATCCATCCACACAACGCGAGGCACGTGTTTTATCGTATTCTTCATCAGTGTCATTACCTACATGGCAAATATCAGAGTTCAGAGGATGATGCTCACTCATGATTGACTCTTGACACTGATGGGCTTTTACAGAGCAAACGCAAGAGGAAACCCTCGGGCCAAACCCTTATACGTGTATTAAGAATCATGTTATTCTTTTCACTTTTGGATGCAAAATCTTCTCCCCTTTGGCCTCTTTGTTCTGCTTGAGGAGCGGATATACAAATATAATGAAATATATTCTCATTATATATATATATATTATTATATATATATATATATAATATAGTAGTAATTTGAAGAATATATTTCCATTATATTCCTTGGCTCCTGTGGATTTTGGTCAAGCGAAATAATGAATAACCATAGAAAATTTATAATCTACATATCTATATCCATCCAAAAAAACATGCAGTGAAAAGGATATATATTAGTAGATATATATATATATATATATCTATCGTATATATATATTATATATATATATATTATATATATATAAGTGAAATCATATTTTTTCGCTTGTATTATTATTTCTGCTTGACCAAAATCCAAATGAGCTAAGGATATAATTGCACAATATATATAAAACAGTTTTGTGAATAACAAAGATGCATATACTTGTATTGTGATCCATATACTGTTATATCACCATGTCACTGCTGATTCTGCAGTTATTTTTGTTAGCTAAAATTTTGTCAACTTTAATCATTCTTTGATTTTATTGTTATTTCTGTTTTATGCCGATTTTGTGATTATTTAAAATATTTTTAAAGCACTTTGAATCACCATTGTGTATAAAATGTGCTATAAATAAACTTTATGCACCTGTTGTCCATCCTGCTCTCTATATTTTGACATCAGCCGTATTACTCGAGCATCACTCCGAACCACACGTGATCGTTCCTCTGTTCTTGGGTGTTGCAGGTCAAGAGATAGTCCAAGATGGCTGCAGCATCTTATGATCAGCTGCTGAAGCAAGTGGAGGCATTGAAGATGGAGAACTCCAACCTGAGACAAGAGCTCGAAGACAACTCCAACCACCTCACCAAACTGGAGTCGGAGGCGTCTAATATGAAGGTATAGCATCTGTTTGTGTCATACAGCAGCCTAATTGTATTCTTGAGAACATGAAATCAAAAACCAGCTCTGTTAACCTACTGAGCACGTGCTTCTTGACTCATAGAGCACCACAGTGATGGTATATTTTAATAGGCCAACCTGTAATTAGCATCACCCTGGTTCCTTTGGCTGTGAAGGCGACTATTAAGTAGAAGAGTTTACCTGTTTGATGTGATGGATGCATAAACGTAAATATAAATGATTTGTTTAATGTCCCCAACAACCTCTATAGTCCAATCTAGCCACTTGTTCGTTTTCAAGACAAGTAAAAGCTTTAAAAAAAGCACAAGGTGGAATTATTGATATATTTTATGTCGTCGAATAACACATGAAAAGATCTTGAGCTTGTGTTCGCCACAAAAACGTCAAAAAACCCAATGATTTCAAGGTGATAGAACCGGAAGTGCTAAGACGCTTGTTTCTGGGGTTTTTTTGGCCTACGCAAATTATGTGCATAAATTATTGTGGCACATTATTCTGGAGAATGAGATCATTTTTATAATCTTTTATTGTGATGTAAGGAAAAAATAATATTGACTTGAGAAAATTGGTTAGCCATATATATATATATATATATATATACAAGCTGAAGTGGCATTTGTGCTTATTTCATTAAAAAACAGGCAGAACAAATTGGGGAAAACACATTTAATTGTAATGATTTATTATTGTTATTTTATATACACATTTTAAAAAAGTATCAATAAAAAATAAGGTGTTGCATTAAAATAATAATTTTAATATATATAATATGATTTAAATAAAATGTATATAAAATAATAACTATAAATGGGTATAATAATAAACATACTTAAATTTAATGAAAAAAACTGTATGATTAGAATACTAATTTAGTTGTTTTTCTTTGAATTCAAATGTTAGAACATAGAGCTTTTATTTTGCCGGGAAACTTGCTTCTCTTTTGTTAACAACAGATATTTAAATTATTCTCTGTACAAACATGAACAGATGTTTGGCTCATGTCGCATTTAATAAATGCACATTATGAGGTGCATTCTTTGCAATTTTGATAAGCGCGCTAAATCATATCACTTCTCATTGTTAGAATTATTAAAAATACAGCTCAACTGGCGAGTAACATTGTTTTATATACTCACATTTGGTGCTTGGCGATTTGTTCACTTTAGGCCCTGCCTACAACAATCTGAAAAAAACAGTGCTAGTAAACTAGAACAAGACTACACAACTAGACTACAGTATGTTTTGCTCCTACCTTTAGTCAATTTGTGTTCATCCTCAAAGGGTTTGTATTTAAACGCCTCAGTTGCAGACTTTCAAGACTAAAAATGTCATCCTCCGCCACTAAGTACCCTTTCTTCTCGCAGCTCCTGACACCAAAGGCAGTATTCGCAGGCACTTCTTTGAGTCGAGCTTTTGAAGTGGAAGCGGCAGCCTGCTAGGTGGGCATTAAGAAATTGGATGTGACCTGGCAGTCTCGGGAGGGAAGACAAAAAAGGGTTTTTGAAAGAACTTAAGGCCCAAAATGTACGTGCTGAGACATTAGAAGTTAGCTAATGTGCAAGTTTTAGAGCGAGACTGTCAGCCCGGATCGTCTGCCCGATTTCAAGACGAGGTTCAAGAGAAAGATATGTGCCGATATTTTGGGCTGAATTGTTGATCAGCTCGTTGAAACGGGTGGCTGTCACATCTCGTGCTGTTTAACACGTGTGAAAGTCTCTTAAAGGGAGTTTATGTCACTCTGAAGATGTGAGATTGGTGTTGCTAAGGAGGAATCTTTGAAGCGGAAGCAGATTTTCTGTCCGTGTGTTCATACGTGGTGAAGCCCTTAAGGGGGAAGAGAGGCTTTTTTGGTTGGTTCAGTGAATATGATGGGGGGGGGGAAAGGATGTAACAGCAGTAAAGGTGTTTATTTTAACCGTGAACAGATCAGTGATTGTTTTTAATGTTTAATAGCATCGAGTTTGCTGTATGCTTTGCTGTATGCTTTTGACTTTCTTAATGTGCAATATACATTTATCTACAGGGAATTGATTGGTTCATGAACATGCTTCTGTTTCAAATATATAGTCATAAATATATTCAATAACTAATGCTCATTATTGTATTAACTGGCTGCTGTAGTAACAGTAGCCTTAAAGAGATTGTCCACCCAAAATTTAAAATTCTGTCATTTACTCACCCTGTTGCAAACCTGTACAGTTTCTTTCGTCTGGTGATCAAAAAGAGAGATTTGAAGAATGTTGGTAACCAAACAGTTGAATGTCCTCATTTACTTCCACATTACTTGGTGGAAATCAATGGTTACCAAGATTCTTTAAAATATCTTCTTTTGTGTTCAACAGATGATAGAAACTCATACAGGTTTGGAACAACTTAAAATAATGCACAATAATAGATAAGTTGTTTAGAAAACATGCTGTTTTCTTTTATTTGAGCAGAATACCTCAATACGATTCATTGTGCCGCCTTGAAACTTGATATCTGCAGAAAAGTCAAGTTGAAATGTTACGAAAACTTGCACTTGTTTTTCAGAATAATGTGCACTGATGAGTTAAGAGAGACCAGGAATATTAGCAAAGTAAATATGATCCCTTTTGATTTCATGTTGCAGGGCTCCAGAAAAAAATTAACTAAGGAAACGTTGGCTCCTATAAGAAACAAAATAATTTTTTTTAGGTGCCACAGAAAAAACTTGAGACCGAACTTGAGAACTATACTGCAAAGAATTGTTTATTACACAGAATCTGTGCCAATATCATGGACCATAATTATGTCAGCATCACTTGGCCATTGAGTGTAGTCTGGGCCTATAAATGTTGTCACATGTCTCACACATCCAGTGTTTTTCTTCATTAGTAACATGCAATTTTATAAGAGGTGTTGAATTTTATCTTTAGCTCCTTGCATTCTTTCTTACGTAGACAACACGGGTT
Source organism: Sinocyclocheilus anophthalmus (assembly GCA_018155175.1). Lineage (NCBI taxonomy): Eukaryota > Metazoa > Chordata > Actinopteri > Cypriniformes > Cyprinidae > Sinocyclocheilus > Sinocyclocheilus anophthalmus. The sequence goes on from JADLZN010009209.1 coordinate 137,916, forward strand.
AAGCAAACATTTTGATATATGCAATATAGTGCATACATTTAGAAAAATACTCTTCTTTATAAGTATTTTTTTTTATCTGAATGGACGCAGAGTGGTTATTCTGAGGTAAATATAGTGTTACATGGCATTGTTTAAGCTTTACACGTTTTCCGCTGTTTGAAACACTGAGTAAGCGATTACATGAGACATTTCAGTAAGTTGTACTAGGCTGTCTTATAAAATAGCATACTCTTTGATGTTAATTCATGTTCATTGCGTATAAGCTTGTACAGACAAAAGATTGAGTCACTTGAACTGAGGCGCTAAAGCAATCGCGCATCCCACATTAAAGAGTGCCAAAACGGTATTTATTGTTTGAATTTTATGATTTTGAAGCTGATACTTTGTTTATTAGAAGGTAACAAAGTTTATTGCCATTATTGGACAGCAAGTGTGCTAAATAATATGAAGTTCATGTATTAACAGAACACAGCATATAGACTATAGAGCTGACAGCTTTATCCTTTTTCCTGATTGTTTAGCTTTAACAATCAGGAAAAAAAGCATTACATGCAAATTTTTAAGTCATAAACTGTAAAATTATATAGTCGCCAGTGGCAACCTCAGCAAAAACTAAATTCGCAATTTAATATTTTTGGACGCAAATGCGACCGTTTTAGTTGCAGTCTGGAGCTTTGTGTTGACTTAAAAATGTTGACACTTGCATGCATTTATTTAATGTCCAAGAAAGGACCTTGCTCTCCAGATTTCCTTGTTATCCCGACTCCAGATGCCTCATGCCACAGCCGCTCTCTGAACTCTAAATGCCTCGTTTCGCAAAGTAGGCATCCGTTTGCTTCCTAGAGTGAAATCGTATTTGCCTGCGTCGTGTCTCAGGAAGTGAAATCCTGTTGATGTTTGTCTTGTGTAAGAGCTTTTGGACGTAACCGCTTTCATCAGGATGATCTGATATTGGGCACATCCAGAACGCCCTGATGCCAGCGGTTATGCCATCCCTAGACGTAATCATAGTGTTTAAAGCACTTAATGAGAAGCTGGGTTTGTCTGGTGTGTTTTTAACTGTGACATGCTGCGGAGGCCAGAGCTCACATGCTGCCTTCCAGTTATGAGATGCTTCTGTTTCTAGGACTGCAACAACTAATCGATAAAATCGCTAATGATTATAATCAACAGCCCTTTTCATTATCGATTAGTCGGCTCTTTGTGCTGTGCATGGAGAACCTAAATGAGTGATGCTACTTTAAATTTTTTTTTAATTAAATTAGATTAATAATCTAAATTCGGAGGATCATTTGTACCATCTTATACATATAGCACCATATAACCTTTCTGAAAAAACGCTCTTTGTAATGTAAATGTTATAAGGTTTAATTAAGGCTGGGCGATATAGGTAAAAAATATATCAACTATATACAGTATGTTTCATAGCGTTCGGTATCGATAATTATTGAGATTTTTTTATAACCATTTTTAAAAACAAGAGCAATAGAAAAAAACATTTAAATTTAACCACTGTATTTTTAAGGAAACCCTATTAATTAAATTAACCCAATTTTATTTCATTAAAATAATGCAGCGCATTTAAATTGTCAAAGCAAGGAAGTAAAGTAACTCTATAAAAAAACGTGCATTGCGTCTAAATTAACTCATAAAAATCAAAATAATTTTTAAGTTGCTTAAACAACTATAAACAACACAGCATCATGTATGTATGCATAGTTAAATACAAAGAACGAAGCGCCATTAACCCCGATTGCATTTAAAAACATATGAGACGCAGTGACAAATTCGTGACGTGTTTTCTAAAAGTTTAAACTGATTTAACTTTGCATTCTATACATCTCTTGTGTGAGACGCGAGTGCAACAGTCATATTTGTCCGTCTAAAAATGCATTAATATGCGTTCTGTGTGAATGGCTTGGTTTCGTTTTTAAAGGGGTCATATGATGTTGCTAAAAAGAACATATTTGGTATTTGGTTGTAAGAAACATGTGTTATGCTGTTTAAGGTTAAAAAAATATAAGATTTTCACATACGGACATTATTTTCTCCGCATATGCCAGACTTTCTGAAACGCTGTCGATTTGTACAAAGGCATGCTCGAAAAAGAGAGGTGGGCTCTATTGGCAGCTATACTCCAATGGAGTTGTGATGGCTGAAATACACTCAAGGGGCGTGTGACGGAAAAGGTTACTGCCATAACATATGTTGATGCCTTGTACGGCGGCCAGCGACAAGGACAAAACATTAAAACCCATTATAAACAAGGCATTTGTTGCATCCAGTGGGGACATAATTACATATTATAATGACTTATACTGTCTTTTTACGCGTTGTGTTGCATCGCGCCGCGTAAACATAAAACCATGTCTGCATTTGTGATCGGAGAAATGACAAAAAACAAGCACTACTCTACACTGCCCAAAAAAAAACTCGCGTTTGAATAGTCAATGGCAAATTCTTTAAATATAAAAAAAAACGTACTTACAGTCTGTGAGTCAGAACAGCCGGCTTGTAGTCTACTCTCCCAGGATCAGAAAACAGTCCTCCATAAAATGTGTGCACACATCTGAATATTTGGGTTGAAAGGTTCTGGAACAGTGTTGTAAATACAAACTTAACCACTGATTTCTAGTCGTGTCCTCTTTTGGAAGGCCAAACAAAGTAGTTTCGCTTTTTCCCAAGGTTACAAGGTCCAAAGTAGGTTCGCTTTTCAACACTACAGTGAGAATAAAAGTTACTTTCTTTGCGTGAACATTTGTGCGGCGTTAAGCAAATCTTCCCACATAGTGATGTAGACATGTGTGGGGGCGTGTTAGAACGAGCCGTTTTCGGTAGGCGTGGTTGACTTAACATTTTATAAAGAATATCTCTTTGATTTGAGACTTTAGTCTTTGCAAATATACAGATCTTCTTTATGCACCAAGAGATTGTAACACTCCAAAGAGAAAGGAAAATTTAAATCGCAGCATATGACCCCTTTAAACCACTTCATCCAGATCTTCTCCGCATTGAGGTACTTATATTTCTCTAATACTTTTGATGAATAACGCTAATAGAAGGAGTCGAGTCTGTGGGCTAGACTAACAAAACATTAAAATGCAACGACGTCACTTACATCAACATCACCGCATCTCGCGTGCCACTGCTGACGCTCCCTGATGCACACCTAAATGCAAATGTTTATTTTAAATTCAAAATTATGTCACAATCTTCCTCATCACAGGCAGGCACAGCATCCTTTCAGCATGTGTTAGTGTTTGCTGTGGGCTGTCTGCGTCACTAAGAGCATGTGGCCTATATGTGCGCTATATGACAAATTTTCTATGCGTTATGAAGAAGGTGTACCGTCGACTAAATACGATACGTTTATCGCCAAGGCCTAGTGTATATAATGTGTCTATCTAAAATAAACATTTTTTAAAAATAATACGAATACACATACGTATTAATGTTAATTTTTAAAAATAATAAGCTATTATAAAAATTGCATATATATGTGGCATTATTTAGGGCTGTCAAATATATTAAAATATTAATCGTGATAATCGCATGATGTCAGAGTTAAACTCATGATTAATTGCAACGTAATCGCACCTTTTATCGTTTAAATGTACTTAAATTAAAATACTCTATTCAACATGGGCATGGACAAATATGGATGCTTTATGCAAATGTATGTTTATTATTAGTGAAATCATAGTCAACATAAGAGCATGAAGACTAGACATGTTTCAAAGGTCATAGATGTTAGATTTCAAAGAACTTGTTCATGTCTATTAGACACGTGAAAAAATAACATAGAAATACCAGGTTCCCATTACTTCTCTTTATTTGCACTGAGCAATTTACTTACACAAGCCTGTTTGCATTATTTGCAGGACAGGGCAGCTCACTTCTTCTGAAAATGCAAAATGTACATTTATTATTTATTATTACATTTGTTTGCCTCTCTGTATCCACATACTGTATTTGGATGCAGCAAAAATGTCAATAAAACTGTTTTCATTTATATATTTGCTGTTTCTGTTGTCAGACAACGGAATGAATATGAAATAGTGACTGAACCGTGACCCATTAAAAGACTAACATTACTAGCTCTACCTTCCAAGATGTTAATCTGCAAAAAAATCCTGATTTATAATTGAGCTGTCGTCTGATGAAATCAAATACACATAAGATGAAGACAATAACTGTGCTGTGATTTTGGCTATTCTTGCATGTAAGATTAGAGAAGCAACATCATATCTGTTTTTACTGAAAGCGCTGCTCCTCTCAGCTGCTCGCTGAACAGAGCAGACGCAGAGAGACCTGTGTGCACAGCGGGAAAGAGAGACCTCACGCGGCAGTACTGGCGAGTCTCAGAAACTAAATAAGGTTTGGACAAACCCTACAGATTTGTCGCTAGGTGCTTTTTTTGAAAAAAAAAAGTCGCCAAAGAGGTCTGAAAGTCACTAAATCTCCAATCTCCATTTCTCCAACTACGGGTTAGGCCACGGGACAAACAGAAAATGTGCGCTGCGTTAATCGCGCGTTAATAAAATTTGTGCCGTTAAAATTAATTTGCATTCATTTTGACAGCCCTAGCATATATTATATATATATATTAGGGCTGTCAATCAATAAAAATTTTTAATCTGATTAATCACATCCTTTTTCTGTGATTAATCGCGATTAATCGCACACTTTATGAAATTAAGCATAGACCATTTATCTCGTTTCAAATGTTTATTTTGTCATCATTTGCTATATCCAGCAAAGTAAACCAAAAGATTGAAGGGTGATTCTCAAAAATCGATATTTTCTGCAAGCTTTTTTCAAGATAAATGTAGATATTTTTCCAAAAAAGGACACTTAGAAACTCCAAAAGGACACCAAAGAACCAAGCATATATGAAAAAAAAGAGAGAATTTTATAGTATGTGTACAGTGCAACAGCAAAGAGCTTTTTTACATTTTAGAGAAGCCAAGTTGCGATACCGAACAGGACCACATGGAGATGCCAAATAACCCTTAAACCAACCGCCGGCTGACTGCATATATCTACAGTACACGGATCCATTCAGTATAACTAAACACAGCAACATAAACATGACAAATCAAAACATTATCGTGAATGTGTGAGGAAACAACGTGAATGTACGGAAATGTCTGTGCCTGTGCATAAATACAATGTGCGATCAGTGCATCAAGAGCACTCATGCACGCATTATTATAACGGAATCACGCGTGCTTACCGTACGACTCCTGTACGCCACCGCAATCGTCTTTACCTTGATTGCAGTCTTCATCCATCAAAACTTTACTAGCGAGACTCATCTGGCCATACAGCGGTGGGATGTGTTGACAACCCATTCAGTCTGTACTTCACACAACGCTTGTGACGTGTGAGGGCTCGCGCTCTTCAAAGACGAATCACAGGAATATGACGAGCTAGTGCTTTAAAAGACAAACACAATGGAATGAATAATTGCATGAAACGCAACGCGAGTCTATGTTCTCTCTGCAATCTCTGATGTAATAAGCCTGGTTTACTTAATATTAGCGCTGTTTTGGACAGATTGATTGAATGCATTCGCTTACTGGATCATTGGACTGAAAACTTTCCCGGAGTTTAGCGGCTTAAAATGATCTAATCGCAAGCAGTAGCAAAATTGGGTCAAAGGGTTAGAATAGAAATTGTGCTTCAGTAATTTTGCGTTAATTGCATTAAATAATTTTAACGCGTTAAGGATTGTAAAAATAATCGCATGCGTTAACGTGTTAACGATGACAGCCCTAATATAAATATATACTAAATATATTGAGGGCTGCATGATAAATCGCATGCGAAGATCGATGCGAAATATCATAAGTAAAGCCGGTTCTTGTATTAGTAGTAAATGTCCGTGCATGTGCTTCATAGGAGCGATTTAATACATAGAGCCGTGACTCATGACAAGCTAACATCTGCCGCAGATCATATATACATGTATAATGTATAATGAATTATAGATCATAAATAATATTTAGTATAAATTAAATCATTAAAAGATGCACAATATTGGATTTTTGCCGATATACCGATATTTTTCAACTCATTTTGGCCGATAGCCGATGCAGATACCGATATATTTCCTTTTGTTTGGAAACAACAGCAAGTCTCTCCTGTGCAGAAACAATAAACAAATTGTTTTTAATTTTGGTTAGTTTTTAACAAAAAACTTACTTGTTATAATTAAATAAACAATAATGAAGTTATTTTATAATGACAGTACACTGAAGATTTGAAAATAACTATAAATAAACTATATCAATCGCTGCATTTTTTCCCCCAGAAAGATGCAATGTTAACCCTAACTTTTTATTTTAAGATTTAACATTTGTAAATGGTCCTAAAGCAAGAGTTGTAAAACTTTTGAAAATCTTTTAGAGCTCATAATTTGTAAAAAAAGTCTAACATATTACAATAATGAATAATCGGTATATACAATCTTTAAGTGTAATGTTTGTGATTGTTTTTTCAGTAAGGATATTGATTCGACATTAAATCAACACATACTCATGATTTTTGGCATCAATTACGGCTTTATTTATCCGAAAGCAGTCTAAATATTTTGTATTTGCTTTTTTTTTTTTTTTTTTTTTTTTTTTTTTTCTTTCCTTTTATGAGAAGTAGGCCAACAGGCCGCCTACAGATCTTATAACGCTGTTACTGAGCGGAAATTAGGACACGGGGGAGGCTGCCGCTGCACTGTGTATTCGGTTTACTCTATCATTCACCGACGGTAGAATATCGGCATAATTTTTCATATTGGCACCAATGCCGATAGTTACATTTAAAGTCATTATCAGAGATTCGATATTGGTCAACTAAAAGTTGTGCATCCCTATTAACTATTATGATATAATGTATATGTACGTATATAAATGGTGTATATATACATATATATAATAGCGATTTTAAAGATTAATGTATCATATATATATATAATATATAATAATATATACACTATATATATATATATATATATATGTTTTTTTTTTTGTTTTTTTTGATTATTTTTTTTATATATGTCGGATATTGGATGTATGTGTGGCATGTGTATGGTCTGTAGACTAACTATGAAAATAATGGATTTTAAACTAGATGTGTGTATATTATATATATTACAGTGGGTACGGAAGTATTACAGACCCCCTTAAATTGTCACTGTTGTGTTATGGCAGCCATTGCTAAATCATTTGAAGTAAAGTTTTTTCTCATTACGTAACACAAAGCCCCCCATATTGACAGAAAAACACAGAAGTGTTGACATTTTTGCAGATTTAATAAAAAAGAAAAAATGAAATATCACATGGACCTAAGTATTCAGACCCTTTGCTCAGAATCATATATTTAATCAGGTGCTGTCCATTTCTTCTGATCATCTTTGAGATGGTTCTACACCTTCATTTTAGTTCAGCTGTGTTTGATTATACTGATTGGTCTTGATTAGGAAAGCCACACATCTGTTTATATAAGACCTTACAGCTCACAGTGAATGTCAGAGCAAATGAGAATCATGAGAATCAAAGGAACTGCCTGAAGAGCTCAGAAAAAGAATTGTGGCAAGGCACAGATCTGGACAAGGCTACAAAAAAATTTCTGCTGCACTTAAAATTCCTAAGAGCACAGTGGCCTCCATAAAAACGTTTGGGACGACCAGAACCCTTCCTAAGAGCTGGCCGTCTGGCCAAACTGAGCTCTCGGGGGAGAAGAGCCTTGGTGAGAGAGGTAGAAGAACCCAAAGATCACTGTGGCTGAGCTCAGAGATGCAGTCGGGAGATGGGAGAAAGTTGTAGAAAGTAAACCATCACTGCAGCCCTCCACCAGTAGGGGCTTTATGGCAGAGTGGCCCGACGGAAGCCGCTCCTTAGTGCAAGACACATGAAAAAACACCTGAACGACTCCAAGATGGTGAGAAATAAGATTCTCTGGTATGATGAGACCAAGATATAACTTTTTGACCTTAATTCTAAGCGGAATGTGTGGAGAAAACAAGGCACTGCTCATCACCTATCCAATACAATCCCAACAGTGAAGCATGGTGGTGGCAGCATCATGCTGTGGGGGTGTTTCAGCTGCAGGGACAGGACGACTGTTGCAATCGAGGGAAAGATGAATGCGGCAAGTACAGGGAGTATCCTGGACGAAAACCTTCTCCAGAAAGCTCAGGACCTCAGACTGGGCAGAAGGTTAACCTCCCAACAGGACAATGACCCTAAGCACAAAGCAAGAGTGGCTTATAGACAACTCTGTGAATGTCCTTGAATGGCCCAGCCAGAGCCCTGACTTAAACCCCAATTGAGCATCTCTGGAGAGACCTAAAAAATGGCTGTCCACCAACGTTTACATCCAACCTGACAGAACTGGAGAGGATTTGCAAGGAGGAATGGCAGAGGATCCCAAATCCAGGTGTGAAAAACTTGTATCTTTCCCAAAAAGACTCATGGCTGAATTAGATCAAAAAGGTGCTTCTACTAAATACCGAGCAAAAGGTCTGAATACTTAGGACCATGTGATATCAGTTTTTCTTTTTTAATAAATCTGCCAAAATGTCAACAATTCTGTGTTTTTCTGTCAATTTGGGGTGCTGTGTGTACAATAATGAGGAAAAAAATAACTTAAATGATTTTTTTAGCAAAGGGCGCATTCAAAGAGCGAACAATGTAGGGGGTTGAATATTTCGTACCCACTGATAATATATGTTATGCAATTTCTAGTTAAGGATGTTGCAATCAAGCAGCATAGCTTATGGATATTATGTTCATAATTTTATGATTCTTTAATTGCAGTAATATTGCGGTTGTTGTATGTTTCTTAGATCTTCCATTGGCTTTTATTTGGCGTTTCCAGGTTAACATGTGCTGCCCTCTATAGATGGAACATCAGACAGATGAAATGCTGCGAGGAATGCAGTATTTTTGACAAAGGATGTCTGTTAAGCATCTTATCTTGCCGTTTAAACCTGCAGCACTAAACCGCTGCGTCTCCATCTCTCTGTCCGAGGTATCGCTGCTTCAGTGTTGCAGTGGAACAGAAAAGAGGTTTGGTCATTCATCAGAATGCCCTAAAACACTTACATTAGTATTCACATGATCTACTCGCTCCAGGTTTTCCAGCATTATAGCCGTTTTCCTGTTTCTCATGGAAGTGCTTGGAGGCCCCTTCCGTTTCCCAGCCTGTGAGATACTTGCGGTTTAATTTAGAGAAGCTTCCTTCCTGTCTTTGTTCGTGGGATGAATGCAGTCGCTTCCCTTCCCCTCCGGCCGGCTGAAACAAACATCTGCAGGCAGAAAATAAACAGAGCGTCTGAGTTTCCCCTTTCCGCGCTTGCAAATCAAACGCCTAGCAAACAACAAACCGCTTTAGCTGAGTTGAGCTGTTTTGGTTAATCAACACGCGAGAGCAATGCTAGATTTAGCAGCATGAAGAGTCGTTTGGGTTTTCAGAGATAGAAAAACATGTTTCTGACTTCCGTGTTGCTTAACTTGTCATGCTTGGTTCGCAGACGTGAAGATGATGTCTAGTAAAGTGCAAAGCGACAATCACAATTTTTTTTAGCTGTCTAATATGATCAAGGTGCAGTGTAATTATGGATTTATCACACTGGAATTAGCAGGTCAAGTCTAACGCATTGTATTCTGGGATTGGGCTGCAAAATTTATCTTTCAGTTTGATGGTTTAACTTTGAAAATTAGGGAATTAAGTTTAGTATTGTAATATTGTAATACAAACAAAAAGAGTATATTTTTTTTAAATCCTTTTTTTATTTTACAGTGAAATATTACATAAACATTTTTAGTAATTTTTATTTTTATTTAGTACTTATAAATATTTCATTTTATTAGCGATAATAAATTGTACTAAATAAGTACTAATACTATTCTGTGGCTGTACTACAAAATAAGCACAGCAAAACCGGGAATGTTTAATATGGATTTTGTAATATAAAATTTATATTGTATTTCTGCGATGTAATGGTAAAATAAAAATGTTATTTTGAAAAGACATTTTACAGAGACAGAAATATTTATTGTTTAGTACATTTTGTATTTTTAGCAAAAGATTTATTGAGTAATTTTATATTTGTAATTTAGTGTTAATAAAAGTATATTATAAACCATAATATAATAGGAATATTATTATTATAATTTTAGTATTATATTATCCTTATTAGAAATAAATCTTGGGCCAAATGTTGCAGTAAGTAACTACAGTAGGTTTAGTATTTAATTACATAGTATAACATTTTTATATCGCATTTATGAGGTGCTATGTAAAAATCAATTATATATTTTTAAATAATATTTTTATTTTGCTGTTTAAATATTCCATGACATAATTTATCTTTTGTAATTTTTCTATTGTTCTTTAGAGTACTGGTAGAGTAATAGTATTTTTTTATTATTATTGTTATGTTATTAGTATTATTTTGGCCAAATTATTATTAAATGTATTATTTTGTGCAGCACTACAAATAAACACCGCAAACCTGGAATGTTTTTTTAATTCAATTTTAAATTGCAATCACAGTTTTAATGTTAGAGGCCCCAGCTATTTCCCCCCTAAATTCCCAGATACCGTTTTAATTTTGGAAAATCTATGTGGTCTAGATATTTCTATGCGTACAGACAGTTGCACCCTGTGCAAAGTACACATACGATATACTGCAGAAAGTAGTTTCACATGGACTACAAAGACGAGAAAGCATTCATCGCTTGTTTCTTTATCCCATTGCACCTGCTTCTAGCTAAACCAAGAGTGGGTTGTCCATTTCCAATTCGAGCTGATGACACTGAGTCACTGAAGGTGTGTCGTTCTGTTTCACGTTCATTTCTCTTCAGAATGCTCCTGAATTATGACACAAATCCTCCGTGATCTGGTCACGTTGATGTGTGCTGTGTGGTTCACTTTCTGTATGGATGAGCTCAGTGACTTCTAATAACGATGCCCACATCATCTAGAGCTCCTACGGTAATGACTCAGAATGCTGTAATCTTCTCATAAAACATCTGCTGGATTTACTGGATGGAGTTTGCACCTTGTTCAGACAAGTGCAGCGTTGGAGGGGGAAAATCTGCGTAGACCTGGCCTCTTCTGTCCAGAACTTCTTTAAAGTATTTTGTAGGTCTAGATGGGCTGTTTGTGGTCTATAGTGTGTTCCAACTAGGGCTGTGCGATATGGACAAAAAAAACCTATCGCGATTTCTTTGATCAATTTTGCGATTTCGATTTTAATCACGATTTTGACACACACAGACATGCTTTACGGTCATAAATGCATTCAGTGTGAATTTGAAACATATTTACAAAAGAAAACCAATTAGAGCTTTATCAAAAAGCTGTAACATGTCTCTAGAACAGACATGAGGCAAAATAATCACTAAGTAAAGGTGTAACAAAATGTCTCTAGAATAGACATATATGGCAGAAAAAAAATCCTGTGTCCAGGGCCATGCATTGGTCATATAGCTCTTTGTGGCGTTGCCTCAGATGTTGTACTCCGTCTGCAGTGCGTATACAGCATGTGTATGCGGTGCAGAAGCAGCATGGACTCATTTTGTTTTCGCACTGGACGCACCTGATCCGCGGCTGTTTACCACAAACACAACATTTATCCATTATTTTGATTTCAAATCCAAACGTTGTTTCTGAAAATGCTTTTTCAGCATTGTGATTCTCTTTTATCACAGTACAGTAATACAATCTTTCATAGACATATTCACGTTTAAACTCAATAAATTTAACTTTGTTTAACTACCACCATGAGTGCCATCTATTATTGCCTTGTTTATCTAAAATGCACTTTCCCTTTAAATCTAGCCAAAAAGCCATGTGTTGACTGTGAAACAGTAGACTTTATTTATATGCATTTATGGTGTAATTACTAAATTTTTCAGTCAATCCTGTAATTTTTACCGGGGAATAAGGCACTGTCTTAATTCAGCGCGTGCAGCACAGCAGAAATAGACTCCGTGCGGAAACGATCGCAGCATGACTGGTTCTGACCAATTCTGATTGGTTCGGATAGCATACTGCGGGAGGTCGGGGCCGCCGAAAATCGTGCTATAAAGCGATTTAGAAATCGAGCAAACTCTAATCGCGATTTATGCGGTTTTTCGATAATCGACACGCACTAGTTCCAACATCAGTTTTAGGTCAGTTCTTAGTAGTGATGCACCCAATTGTCAGCCAGGGATTATTATAGTTCACTAAATCTTAAAGTCTAAAAAAAAATTTAAATAAAAAAGTTTGTTGCTTGAAATAAAATGTTTTTTTATTTAAGCTAGTTGCCAAGGCAACATTTATTATTTTCTTTTAGTTAGTTTTAGTTTAGTTTAACTTTAACTAAAATAACTAAAACTGAAAAAAAAATTAATAGAAACTATATAGACATTAAAAACAAAAACAAAAAAGATTAATAAACTAAATAACTTCGACTAAAATTAAAATGAAAACAAAAAAATATTAAAATATATCAAATGTATAAAAATCTAATTCAAAATATTAATACAAACTATTATAGTATCTCGATGATACTAAAGTAACATTGATTTTGGCAACCGAAAATATTTGACCAAAAAAAACATTTGTTTTAGACAAAATAGTTTTGGAGGGCCAAAATCATCATATTTTTATTGAACCATTTCTTCATATACAATTATTTTATAATGTATAATTGAATAAATCTGCCATGAAAACAAGTTTTTATTACAGCTACTTTTAATGTTTAGGCCTATATTTCAACAAAATCAGCCTTATGTGCAATTAATTTAATTTAATTTTTTTTAGTTTTTGAGTGTTAAGTAAATTTGATTATTTAATTGATTATTAAACTTTAGTTTCAGTTTCATTTTAGACTGAATAAAAATATTTCCGTGTATCGCTAGTTCTTAGTCTTGGTTTTTTCTCAAATAATTTCATTTATTGACATTCTCTTGATGTCCTCTGTCTTTTTTTAGAAGAGTGGCCTATTTCATGTTTTAAATGTCTGTCGCCACGCTTGTTGTTTCCTAAGTGCATACCATGTGTGTCACATGATGTTTTCTTTCCACGTTTCAAGGACGTTGTGCCTTTATCGCTGCGAAAGCAAAGCGGCCTGCCATCCGTCCCCTCGCTCGCACTCAAACAATAACCCACGGGTCTCGTCTGACTCCAGGTCAGATAAACGCACACTAGATAGGAATCAGATATGCGGGTATTTCGGGCTCCCTGCAGAAGGCTGCCTATAGGAGCATTGATTTCCATTACTGGGAGGATAGGATGACATTTATAAAAGTGTTGTGTGCTTGCAGCTCCACACATGAGAGGGTGGATGACTCTAATATTGTACCAAGGGCATCTGCATCACGGTAACCCGATTCCTTCGGACACTGACTCTAAGAGCAAAACTAGGACTTCCATTATAGCCTCAGCGGTGCATTAGGAGACTGAAGTCCATCTGAATGAGGATTTGGCTGTTGAAAATGTTATTATAGCTGTAATCTACTCTCGTAAAGGTTATTTTGGGATTTCAGTTAATCACTTTTGTTATATCAGAAGACTAGACCTTTTAAAACATGGATCAGAATTCCCAAATGAAGTTAACTTACCTAATATATTTTATAATATTGATTGGTGGTGTTTGCTAAGTCAAACATCTAGTACTCTTACTGTTATTCATAGTCAGTGTTTTGAATATTTTGTTAGGTTTTTATTTTTTATTGATATTGTTTATTTTTATATTTTTTGTTTTTATTCTTAATTTCGTATAATTATATTTTATATTAATTATAGTTGATGATTTTTAATTTATATGCAAATGTTATGGTTTTAATTTTTTTATTTAATATTTATTTTAATGTTTTATATTGTATTATATATTAAATAATTATTTATTTGATCTAGTACACATAATTTTTATATATATATATATATATATATATATATAATATCTATTTAGTTATTATATATCATATAATTATTAGATATCACTCTGAGTTATTTCTAATTTTGTATAGTAAATTTTAATTTTTTTTAGCAATTGTTTATTTTATTTTTATTGATATCGGATTATATTTTAACTATTTTAAGATTATATAAAATTTTTTTTATTTTTATATTCTAATTTTATAATAATTTCTTTTCTTTTATATTTAGTATTTTTAGTTTTATTTTATTTATATTAGAATTTACCTTCAGTTATTTATTTATTTTAGTTTTTTAACAATTGTTTTGCACTGAAATAGGATTGCACATAATTCCGTTGTACTTTTTGTATAATGACAATAAAGATTCTGATTCTGAATATTTATATTTATTTATTAATGTATTGATACTTTTTAATGTGTTTTATTTTATATTCCAATTTAATTTTTATTTTGTTTAATATTGTATTTGTTTACTTGTTTGTATTATTTTATATATATTTTTTATACATTCCATTTTTACTTTTAATTTGTATATTATAATATTAGGCATTGTTTATTTATTTATTTGTCAAAGTTTGATAATTAGCTTTAGTATTTATATTCTATTATGCTTATTTTATAAATTTGTATTAATTTTTCCATTAATATTTTCTAACTTTTTAAATTCATATAAGTTTGTTATTTTGTTATCTGTTGTATTTACATTTTTTATTGTATTAATTTTTTTTTAATTGTATTATAATTTTATCAAGATCACATTGTGAAAGGAATCTAGCACAATAAGACCAGACACATCTCTTAAGAACATACACAGAGGTCATTCAATTTCACGTTGTCTTGAACGAGCAGAGAGAATAATGACATTGTCATGCCATCGTTTGATTCACATCTCTCTGACTCACAGTGTAGTAAAGGAGGCTGTAATCATATGACCCCTCCCCTATAATGAAGCTGTTGTTTCCTGAGACGTCTCAGTGTGACGTCACGCTCCCTCGGGAGAAAACACCCGATGACTCTTCTGAGACAGAATAACCCCGTGTTGTTTTTTCTGCTGGATAAGGGAAGATAAACGGCGAGCTCATGCCTGACCTTTCCCTTCTGGACACCTCCAGGCCGTTTGGGAAGGGTGGTCCTGTGAAATGAATGGGGAAGCATCTGTGTTCTCCATGAGGCTTTGGGTCTCCGGGATGGGATGAGGGGGGAGGTAGCCGCTTCCTGAAAGGCAGTCACATTGTTTGGGCTTTTTTGGCTTCCAAACACACTGGAGAACTCGCAGTGATGAAATGAGCGCTGCGAATGTCTGGTATTTGATATGGTTTTGGGACCATACTGGCGTCATTGAGGGTTTGGGTGATGAAACCTTAAAGGGACATTGAGCAAAACCTCAGCGGTGAGTTCTGCAGATATGTTTTTCCTGCGCTTTACTGTTATTGTGCTGGTATATATACTTGAGGATGACTTAAAGGGCTGTTAATCAAACATTTCTAGTGCACGATCATTGATTAAACCTCTAACATTAAAGGGATAGTTCACCCAAAAATGAGAATTTGCTGTTTACTCACCCTTCAGGCCATCCAAGATGTATGTGACTTTTGTCTTCAGTAGAACAATAAAGATGTTTTTTAGCTGAAACGGTGGTCCTTGATTCATAAAATGCAAGTCAATGGCTTGAGAGCCAAAAAAAGCATATACAGACAACACAAAATTAATCCCTGCGGCTCCTGACAATATATTGAGGACTTATGAAGCGAACCAATCAGTCTGTGCAAGAAACTGAAACTGAAATGACCTGTAATCCAGAGTCTCAGGCAAACGGTCTGAAGTGATGTCCGGTTCACGAACGAATCTTTCTTTTGAACCAGTTCCAGTTGTTCCCTCCAGCATCCTGCGAAACCGTTTGACACGGACCGAAGACCGATGAGCCGCTGTTATGATCATGTGTGAACTGAGAGCTTGAATGAAAAGGAGAATGAAAGTTTTTTTTATGATTTGCCATGGTTTATGTAAAGGTGAAATGATAGACGAGTTTATTCACTTTATATGCTTTAGAGATGTGAAACATCCATGTTTGACACCATTATTGGATGCTTTGATAATATAATTGCGTATACATTACGTCATTGAGTGATTATGTAAACGAACTTGTGAATTGTTTTTTTGAACCAGTTCATTGAAATGAACTTTCCGAAAGAATCAGTTCACAGAAAAAGAATCGTATCTCCGAGTTTTCCTAAGGCTCTGGATTACAGGTAATAATGTTGTAAATAATGTTCAGTTTCTTGCACAGACTGATCGTTTCGCTTCATAAAACCTCAATATATCATCAGGAGCCATGGGTATTAATTTTGTGTTGCCTGTATATGCTTTTTTATGACTCTCAGAATGCCGGTAGCCATTGACTTACATACTACGAATCACCAAGGACCACGATTTCAACTCAAAATCTTCTTTACTGTTCCACTGAAGAAAAAATCGGATGGCCTGAGTGTGAGTAAATTAACAGCAAAGGTTAATTTTTGGGTGCACTATCCCTTGAAGTATTAAAGTCAATACCTGGTGTTAATGCAGTGTTCGTGCTCCAGACGCAAATGATTAATCAATTCATGTGTCTTTATTATTCTTAAAAAGCAAAAATCTAGTTATGTAAGATTCTGGTAATTCAGAGTCATTTAATCTCCAAACTTAGCTGCGTTTGCTCTGTAGTGCAGCGTAATACTGTGTTTTATGATGTGAGCCGCTGAAGTTTGGGTGAGCAGCGAACGCTGATTTTCTTGCCTACACTTAAAAAAAAAAAAAAACCCTTCAGCTGAAATCAGAGAGAAATCAAGGCGTTATCACGGCCGGATCACGCACCAACACGGCACTAAAGAAGCAGCAGGTGCATCTTTAGAGCTTCAAAGCTGTTTATGTCTCTGACACGTGCGTCTTCAAAGCTCTTTGATGGAAGTTTTCTTCTCTTTATCAGCTCCGTTTTACCCACAGGCTGAAGAAGTCTTCTTACATGTGGTGGGAGCTGGAAATCTCTCATGCTTTTTTTCCGGTTCCTTCCGTGCATCATGTTATATTATCTAACGATGGCTTCTGAAGCTCTGCCACACACACACACACACACACACCACACAACACAGAGAATCGTTATTTTCAGTGTTTTGAGGCGAGGAGGACCATGTCTGTTTCTCTTCAGGATTTTTGAAGCAGCTACAAGGAAGTATGAAGACCATTCCATAGATTCGCAAGGCCAGATTGATTTTTTGGAAAGAATTAAAGGTGAGGACAGATGACTTATTCAGTATTCATGTGAGCAATGCACATTTTAACATTAATCTTGATCTATTACACAACTTAGTAAGCGGCCTACCTAAATTGCATTTTAAGTGAATAGAGTAAACATTTCAACTAACCACTGCCCTCTGCTCAGTTGATTTTAACTACATTAAGACAATTGTTTTAGCTGTAATCTATTCTCATAAAGATTATTTTAGGATTTTAGCAAATCACATTTGTAATATTAGTAGACTAAACCTTTAAAAAATTCAACTACCTTAAAATATTATTATGAATTGATTGATTGGGTATTGCCAAGTCCAAAACATATGGTTTACTACCAGGGATCATAAATATGAAGGTTTTGGTTATAAATTTTAATTTCATTTTTCTATTAAAAATGTCTTTTATTAGTTTATAGTTTATTTATTATATATTTTTATTTTATGTATTTTTTCTATTTCTAAAATTTTGTATAATTACGATATTTTGTATTGTATTGTTCATTTTATTTTTTTATTTGTATAATTATATGTATTTGTTATATATATATCGTGTGGGTGTGTGTTGTGTGATAACATATTAAAATTGTTTATTACATATTTTAATTACATAGTTTATATATTATTTTTATTTTTGACATGTTATTTTCAAATTTTACAGGTATTTACAGGTTTTCAAGGTAAAAATATCCAAATTAATGGTATTAAATCTACTTCAATATGCACTAATTTGTGTAAATTTCCAGATCAGAAATCTGAGCATTGTATAAAGCCAGTTTAAAATTATTTTTTGATTTTGTTGACATAAGATTTTATTTTTTTTACAGGCTTTTACAGAGGGATTTTGGAATATATATATATTTTTTTTTCTTAGTTTATTTTCATATAAATTAAGAAAATGCAGTCAACAGACAGAACAAAAATGCATGACCAATGCATGTAAAAACACTGGTTTTGTCTTAAGACATCATAGGTGTGTTCCAAAAGCAAACCGTTTCAAATAATAAATTGCTTTGGTCCAATTTTCACCCAGTGTTTGTGTGTGCTGTGTATTTTTATGCATGGCATATGCTTGTCATTAGCTTAGCAACAAGGTAATGTCAAACCCGTTTCAGAATCAAGTGCTATTTGTGTGGTTGCTGCATACATATGTTCCAAATCGGTCACTTGTGGCGTTTCATTTCATTTCGGATTCTGCCTGAGAAGGTCTCTTTAGTCAGAAGACAGCAAGGCAGCTCACTAAGCTGAATATGATGTAAACACTCTTTAATGTACTGTATTTTCCAGAATATAAGTCAAGCTTTTTATCAAAATGGGCTGCGACTTATATTGCAAAGCAACTTATGTAATGCAATTGACGTCAGGCATGCAAAACCTGCAGATTTGTGTCGAATGAGAGAAATACGTGAGCCCAAGTCTATTTGTATAGTGCATTTCACACATGCCAGTTGTTTCAGTTTTGCTTTAAACACATACGAGCCTAGAGTTGGCGTTATAATAAACTTTACTAATTCTTTATATCACTTACCACTATAATTTTTTTATTTTATACTTATTTTTCATTCCTTTTTCTAAATACCATTCATTTTCATTTTTAAATGATCTTTAATTATTATATTTTATATTGTATAGTGTGTTTTTATAATTATGTATTTTTTACTTGTATAATGCATATAGAATAAACATTAACTTTTTATTATTATTATTTTTTTTTTTTTTTAGTGCTGTCAAATGATTAATCGCGATAAATCACATCCAAAATAAAAGGTTTTTGTTTACATAATATATGTGTGTGCTGTGTTTATTTATTATATATATATAAATACACTCACATTCATTATATATTTTGAAAATATTTACATTTAGATATTTATATTCTTATATTTTATATTAAATATAAATATATTTAATATATAAACAAGCCTTGTTTGAACGCAATAAGCTATACACGCAGACCCGGCACATATATAGTAACAAAACTGTTATTTGAGTGTGCTTAGTCGGTGATTAACAGCCGTTTTACAGCCCTAGTATGTGTGGTTGGGTAGTATCCGTTTTACTTTCCTATTATGTTGTATTTTTATACATTGCATCTTTTGAAATTTTCTACCATTTTATTTAGTTCAAAAAATATTAGTTTGTGTATTCAAAAAGAATTTTGTGGTATAGTGAGAGTAACTGAAATGCACTGTTAGAATGTTTGAAAATGTTTTATGTATTTTGCGTTTATTTCTAAATGTAATTATATTATGTGTCATGTACACCAATGCAACACAATTTTGCTGTGCAATATAACTTATTTTCTGGAAAATGTTACATGTGGCCGTTCACTGATACCCGTCATCTTCCGTTCTGTCCTGCAGAAATGAGTCTTGACCCCAGCAGTTTCTCTGGCGTGAAGTTGAGGTCCAAGGCTTCTCTGCAGGGCTCCGGTTCGACCCACTCAGCCGACAGCAGCCCCAGCCCCAGCCCCAGCCCCATGAGCTCCTTCCCCAGGAGAGGGGTGGCCGGCGGGGGTCGAGACAGCGCTGGGTTCCTGGAGGAGCTGGAGAAGGAACGGTGAGCGTGAAGGGATCATTCTGAGCATCAGATGGGAAGGTCATATGGCAGATTAGATCTCTTTAAGCAGGTTAACTAAAGGTTTCTTCTAAAGCTCCTAGAGGGTGCTATGGGATTTACGTGGTAAAATTTGTGACTGATGGTACATTCTTTTTCTGTTCTTTTCATTTTAACTGAAAATTGAGTGTTTACTAATGTAAACATTTTGCAAATAAGTTTGCATGACTGACACTTTTCCTATTTAATGCTGTACAGTTGCTTTGACAATCTGTATTGTTAAAAGCGCTATATAAATAAAGGTGACTTGACTTGACATTCGTTTGATTACAAGCGATTACAAGTGTTTGATTATCAGAAGTTAATTTGCGACTTCAGTGCAAAATATGCTGATATATACACTATACCATTTGGGTTTTTATTGAGCAAGGATGCATTAAATTGATCAAAAGGGACATTAAAGACATTTATAATGTCACAAATTATTTCTATTTCAAATAAATGCTGCTCTTTTGAACTTTCTATTCATTAAAGAATCCTGAAAAATAAAATGCATCACAGTTTCCCACAAAAATATGAAGCAGCACAACTGTTTTCAACATTGATAATAATCAGAAATGTTTCTCGAGCAGCATATTAGAATGATTTCTGAAGATCATGTGACACTGAAGACTGGAGTAATGATGCTGAAAATTCAGCTGCACATCACAGGAATAAATTGCATTTCAAAACATATTCAAACAGAAAAGAGCTCATTTAATTTGTAATAATATTTCACAATATTACAGTTTTTACCATATTTTTAATCAAATTAAATGCAGCCTTGGTGAGCAAAAGAGGCTTCTTTCAAAAACATTTTAAAAAAATCATATTTCTACATTTATCAATAAAAAAATGTTTTTGGAATGTATACTGCTGTTTACATTTTGATCTATAACAAATTTAGAGAGTCTAAAATGCAAATCTAACGGAATTATTTTTGCTTTTATTAGGTCTTTGTTGATGGCAGAACTTGAGAAGGAGGAAAAGGAAAAAGACTGGTATTATGCTCAGTTACAAAACCTCACCAAAAGGATTGACAGTCTGCCGCTGACTGAGAATGTAAGTATTTACAGTATATACATGTGGTGCTCAGTGCACATCATTACTGACCTCATATGATCTCTATAGCTTCACGCTTCTTCTTCTGCTGCTCTAGTTTTCTCTGCAGACCGATATGATGCGCAGGCAGCTGGAATACGAAGCGCGGCAGATCAGAGCCGCCATGGAGGAGCAGCTGGGCACGTGTCAGGACATGGAGAAACGAGCGCAGGTGGGCTGAGATGCTGAAACTGAGAGACTTGAAACTGAAACTTCTAAATTCAGAGTGTGAAACCACGACTTTGGTAATGAGGTTTCCATCATTTGTCCTCAGGGCCGCGTGGCTCGGATACAGCAGATAGAAAAAGACATGCTGAGGATTCGGACACGTTTACAGGCCCAATCAGCCGACGCAGAGGTACTGCATTATTCTGCTGTCTATAATAAAGTTGTGTTTAGAGGGAGGGATTGAACTTTAGACTCAAGATTAGAAGCAATTAGTACTAATTTTTATAAATTGAAGGAATAGTTCACCCAAAAATTAGGATTTGCTGAAAATGTGCTCACCCTCAGGCAATCAAAGATGCAGATGAGTCTGTTTCTTCATCAGATCTGGAGAAATGTAGCATTGCATCAGTGTCTCAGCAATGGATGCTCTGCAGTGAATGGGTGCCGTCAGAATGAGAGTCCAAACAGCTGATAAAAACATCACAATAATTCACAAGTAATCCACACCACTCCAGTCCATCAATTAACATCTGGAGAAGACAAAAGCTGCATGTTTGTAAGCAACAAATCCATCATTAAGATGTTTTTAACTTCAAACCGTTACTTCCTGCTAAAATACAACTTCATAATCTATAATAACGCTTCCTCCAGTGAAAAGTCCACCTCCTGTTGTCTCTCACATCAAAATCCAGCCACATATTTTCTTTAGAGCTGTTTTGGCTTGTAAACTGTGCTTGATCTGTGCAGATTTCTCTCCTGATTCAGACCAGACCACTTTTTTAACTAGAGGAAGCATTATTATGTATTATGAATTAGCATTTTGGCACAAAGTGACGGTTTAAAGCTAAAATGCCCTGATGGATTTGTTTCAGCTTTTGTCTTCTCCAGATGTACTGATGGACAGATGCTGTGAATTATTGTGGTTTTTTATCAGCTGTTTGGACTCTCATTCTGACGGCACCCATTCACTGCAGAGCATCCATTGCTGAGACACTCATGCAATGCTACATTTCTCCAAATCTAATGAAGAAACAAACTCATCCTAATCTTGGATGGCCTGAGAATGAGCACATTTCCAGCAAATATTCATTTTTGGTTTTAACTACTCCTTTAATTTGTTGGTTCCCCAAAAGCTCAGTGTTATGACCTCTATTTGTGTCCACATGAACAATTGAAAGTCATTTTGTGACGTCTTGTTTAATAATATCTTGTCACTATGGAAATTTGTGGTCAGATTGTGCAAACGTTTGTTCCTTTTTGTGCGTTTAATTCCTTTGCTTTATAAAGGCTGTAATTTCCATCTCAGCATCAGTGTTTGCTGTGTTTCTTCCCGTCTGTAATGTCCTGTTTTTAGAGTTTATAAAGAAGCGAACAGAAATGGTGCACAGAAACTGCATCTGTGCATAAACACTGAAGCCATAAAAGTTTAATTGAATGAGCATGCTGTACTAATGGATTGTGTTCTGTGTGGCTGAGCATGTGACATGGCTTGAGGATGCACAGAGCGTTTCTAGCTATGCTTGCATTTATGTATTGCATTTACATTTACGTGTGTGCATTTGGCAGACGACTTTTATCCAAGCGTTGTACTTTCCTTCAAGATTACCTGAAGTCTACCTAACAAAAAACAAATATATATATATATATATCTATATATATATAATATATATATAATATATTATAATATATATACATAGACAGTGGGGCAAAAAAGTATCAGCCACCAATTGTGCAAGTTCTCCCTCTTAAAAAGATGAGAGAGGCCTGTAATTTTCATCATTTGGTATACCTCAACTATGAGAGACAAATTGAGAAAAAAAATCCAGAAAATCACAATTGAATTTTACAGAATTAATTGGTAAATTCCTCGGTAAAATAGTATTTGGTCACCTACAAACAAGCAAGATTTTCTGGCTCTCACAGACCTGTAACTTCTTCTGTCCTCCACTGGTTACCTGTATTATTGGCATCTGTTTGAACTTGTTATCAGTGTAAAAGACATCTGTCCACAACCTCAAACATTCACACTCCAAACTCCACCATGGCCAATACCAAAGAGCTGTCAAAGGACACCAGAAACAAAATTGTAGACCTTCACCAGGCTGGGAAGACTGAATCTGCAATAGGTTAGCAGTTTGGTGTGAAGAAATCAACTGTGGGAGGAATTTTTAGAAAATGGAAGACATACAAGACCATTGATAATCTCCCTTGATCTGGGGCTCTACGCAAGATCTCACCCTGTGTGTTCAAAATGATCACAAGAACTGTGAGCTAAAATCCCAGAACCACATGGGGGGACCTTGTGAATGACCTGCAGAGAGCTGGAACCAAAGTAACAAAGGCTACCCTCAGTAACACACTGCGCCGCCAGGGACTCCAATCCTGCAGTGCCAGACGTGTCCCCATGCTTAAGCCAGTACATGTCCAGGCCAATCTGAAGTTTGCTAGAGAGCATTTGAATGATCCAGAAGAAGATTGGGAGAATGTCATATGGTCAGAAGAAACCAAAATATAACTTTTTGGTAAAAACTCAACTAGTCGTGTTTGGAGGAGAAAGAATGCTAAGTTGCATCCAAAGAACACCATACCTACTGTGAAGCATGGGGGTTTAAACATCATGCTTTGGGGCTGTTTTTTTGTAAAGGGACCAGGACGACTGATCCGTGGAAACGAAAGAATGAATGGGGCCATGTAACGTGAGATTTTGAGTGAAAACCTCCTTCCATCAGCAAGGGCCTTGAAGATGAAACGTGGCTGGGTCTTTCAGCATGACAATTATCCCAAACACACCGCCCGGGCAACGAAGGATTGGCTTCGTAAGAAGCATTTCAAGGTTCCTGGAGTGGCCTAGCCAGTCTCCATATCTCAACCCCATAGAAAATCTTTGGAGGGAGTTGAAAATCCGGGTTGCCCAGCGACAGCCCCAAAACATAACTGCTCTAGAGGAGATCTGCATGGAGGAATGGGCAAAATACCAGCAACAGTGTGTTTAAACCTTGTGAAGACTTACAGAAAACGTTTGGCTTCTGTCATTGCCAACAAAGGGTATATACAAAGTATTGAGATGAAATTTTGTTCTTGACCAAATACTTATTTTCCACCATAATTTGCAATAAATTCTTTAAAAATCCTACAATGTGATTTTTCTGGATTTTTTTTCTCATTTTTTTCTCTCATAGTTGAGGTATACCTTTGTTGAAAATTACAGGCCTCTCTCATTTTTTTTAGTGGGAGAACTTGCACAATTGGTGGTGACTAAATACTTTTTTTTTTTTCCCCCCCGGTAATACTGTATGTTGTGTTGGTGTGTATTGTGTATTGTATATATATAGATATAAGTATAATTATATAGAATAGAATGGCAGAAGCAACAACAAAATTTAAAAACGTAAATAAAGTTTAAAAACCCTGGGAAATATAAAAACTAATAAAAAAATTAAATTCAAAATTAAGATAAATACTAAACTATACCTATTTAGTACTTATATTATATTAAGTATTATTATAGTTTATTGGCTTTAAAAGGATTTAACAATAAGAAAGCACAATTTCCTGTACCACATAAATAAACGAAATAAAATAAAAAAAAATGTTATTTTGTATATTATTTTAAAAGATACATATTCAGTGATGCAATTAAACAGAGCTTTCCTTTACCTTAACATACAATATTCTGAGCAAAAGAATTGAAATATTTTATATGGCATTAAAATTATAAATTTATAACTGTAAAAAAATAAAAATAAAGTGCAAAAAATAAATAACATAAAAAAAAAAGCTTGGCCATTGCTAGTGCAATACTCTGCTGTGCTACAGGAAGTCTATGTATTTTATATAGTAAAATAGTTTTTTTGTATGTATGTTCACTGACATGCTCAGAGCTGATATAAATCCTATCGGACACTTTTGCGTTTCCTCCCCTTCTGTTGCCGTAATCCCGCCGGCTGAAAGAGAAAGCAATGTAGGTCAGGAAGAGCCTGATTGCAGCTGCTGTCCTGTATCTGAAGACTCAGCCTCGCTCAGTATCTCTACACGCTGAATTATCCGCACTTCACAGAGCTGATTACACAGGTTATCCGTCCCCTATAGCCAGAGAGAATTTCTGTCCACCTGTGGCTTACTGAGCATTGCAGGTGTGATTTGCTCAGTTTAACATGCGGTGTCTCATATCCCTCCTCATTGAATCTTCAGGTCAAGCATGACCCTGTGACGCAGACCGAAGGAGCTCACGCTGCAGGAGATGCTGGCGCTGGTAATGCGGCCTGCTCACAGGTGAGTACTGTATCTATTTGCAATCGTCTCCCACTAAATTAGACTCATTTTGTTGATGGTCTCATGAACAGAAGTGTCCTCCGGTGGCCCTTTTTTTCTGCCAGTGGGTGCCAAGGATTCGGGCCTTTCAGTCTGTGCCAAGAGCTTTGGTGTGCTTTGAATAATAATGATTTGAATGCAGATGCAAATGGTTTTATTGTTCATCATAGAGCTCTAGTTAGACTTTGAAATTCTAAGCAGAAACAGGAGGGTTTTTTTGTACTCCATACTGTTTCACTCGCATTAATGCTGCATGGTATTTTTCGGACAGATGGTGCGAGCGGTATGTCGCTGGATTAGGTGCAGGGATCGAGTCTGACACATGAGCCATACATTGCTCGCTAAGCAAAGAGACTTGCCCCCATTTTTGCGTTTGCAAAGTGTATTTTATGCAAATTTAGTTTTTAAGATTAGTTTTTACATTTGTATAAATAATTATAATACAAATTCAGTAAAACACAGTGCTGATTATACAATATTCTATGCAAAAATGTTAACATTTCAATATAAATGTATACATTTATAAATACAATAAATATAATTAAAAATACAATTTAAATAAATATGCAAATTTATAAATGTTTATTTACGACTTTAGGAATTTATTTTTTACACTTATAAATACAGTTTTGTAAATGTAGCATTTATATATTATAATTTATATTTAAATATATATATTCACTATATTTACCTAGCAAGTCCCTGCATCAAACCACTGTATTGTGGGCCAGCCTGAAGATGTGTTTGTGTAAACACTGACTTTTGTAGGGTGTAAATTATACAATGATGGTTTGATGAATATTCGGTGACGTACTAAAACAACGATGGTTTACTTACATTCTATACAATA
The DNA here is from genome assembly GCA_018155175.1 of Sinocyclocheilus anophthalmus. NCBI lineage: Eukaryota > Metazoa > Chordata > Actinopteri > Cypriniformes > Cyprinidae > Sinocyclocheilus > Sinocyclocheilus anophthalmus. The sequence goes on from JADLZN010009209.1 coordinate 164,141, forward strand.
TCCCATAAAATAATTTAATTATAAACAATTATAAAAGAAATATATTATAACTATTAATCTAAACTTGTTAAATTGCTATATATATATATATATATATATATATAATATTATATATATCTATAATAATAATAATATATATACCATATATATAATTTTAAAATATAAGAAGACTTAAATGTAAGTAACTTTTATTGTAAGTATCATTTTATTTGAAATTATACATTTATTTTTAAACTGATCAATGTAAATGCGATTTATAAATTTGAATATAAATGTATATCTTAATTAACTTAAATATTCAAAGCTCCCACTTCTATACTCGGATTCTCAAATCTGGCCCACGAGATCCACTTTTCCTGGAAGTTTAGCTTAACCCTAATCAAACACACCCTGCTATTTAATTTAATAAGCGGTGTAATTTAATAATGGTCAGGATATTAGAAAAGCACAGGAGGTAGTTTGGATCAGGGTGGAGCTAAACTCTGGCGAACCTTGGCCCTCCACTGCAAGATTTGAGGAACCCTGTGCTATACATTACTACTGCATTCAAAAGGACTGCATTATGGATTGCTGAAGAACTGTTTGTGTCCATGTTTGGGGGTGATTAATATTTACAGTGGGTACGGAAAAGTATTCAGACCCCCTTAAATTTTCACTCTGTTATATTGCAGCCATTTGCTAAAATCTTTTAAGTTTTTTTTTTTTCCTCATTAATGTACACACAGCACCCGATATTGACAGAAAATCACAGAATTGTTGACTTTTTTGCAGATTTATTACAAAAGAAAAACTGAAATATCAAATGGGCTATGACGTGAAAATTGTCCCGGAGCCATACATAAGTTGGGGCCGTTGGACTCGGGCTGAAATGCAGGGCTCTAAAACGCAGCTTGTTGCATTTAAGCAGCAAAAATACACAAAATGACACCACTCCTGTTTTTGGTTTGGTGATTCTCTTGTCATTATATTTTGTTGTGTTTTCCAGCCGGGCCACAGTTTTTTGTGTTTGTTTGTTGTGTGTTTGTTGTTGGTTTTTGTGTTGGGTAGGTTGTGTGGGTTTGTGGTTTTTTTTGTTTTGTGTTTTGGGTTTGTTTTGGGTTGGTTGTTTTTTTTTTTTGTTGGTGTGTTTTTTGTGGTGGTTTTTTGTGGTTTTCCGTAAATAAAGGATAAGATTCAGTGGAGGCGCAATGTAGAGGAAGGTCGACTAAAACAGAAAGCAAATGATAAACGTATAGTCATCCTTTTTATTTTTGGTAACATGTGTGAGTTTTTTTTTTGTTGCGAGTGGTTTATGTGGTTTGTTGGTGTTTTCCTCGGTGTGTGTAGCGAGGGAAAAGAGGGAACATTAGGTCATGAATATTTACCTCAAAGTCATGGAAAAGTCATGGAATTTTATTGGTAAAAATGTGTACGAACCCTGATATTTATATTTCAATATAAATTTAAGTATACATATTTACCTATTGACTTTTTGTAGGGTGTATCATATACAACAGAAAAATAAATAGATTTTACCGTTTTAATTTTAAAAGATGTTTGATTAGGTTTGCCGAAGACCTGCGTGTTTATTGTTTGTAAATGTGAATAAAATTTGTAAATTTAAATATAAATGTATTTTAAATGATCATTCTATATAAATATAAATGTTCACATAGTTACCCTATTGAGATTTTTTGGTAGGGTGGTATCATATATATATATATATATATATATATATACTATATATACACACACAATGAAAACTAAAAAGATTTCTATTTAACTTTAAAAGGTGTTTGATTAGGAGACCTGCATGTTTATTGTTTATTAAGAACATTGTTGGAATCTGCAGGGCTCAAGTTCTCGGGTGGATCATGACGCCGCCAGTGAGATGAGCAGTACTGGAAGTTACTCCGTTCCACGCCGACTGACCAGCCATTTGGGCACTAAGGTTAACTAGTACTAGATTCTCAATGCTAAAATGACATGCTGTGACGATTGAAAGCATCATGCATCAAGCAGCATGCATCACTTTAATCAAGTCTGCATACGCTTAGGTGGAAATGGTGTACTCGCTGCTGTCCATGCTGGGCACCCATGATAAAGACGACATGTCTCGCACCCTCCTGGCCATGTCGAGCTCTCAGGACAGCTGCATCGCCATGCGTCAGTCCGGCTGCCTGCCACTGCTCATCCAGCTCCTCCACGGCAACGACAAGGACTCTGTGTTGCTTGGAAAGTTGGTCGCGCGGCTGCCAAGATGTGCCCTGGTGTGGCGGAGTGGGCCATCGGCCTGTGCCTTGTCTGCTTTAATCAGTTTGGGGTATCCATGTCGGGGGCTGGGAGTAGCTCGGGGGTGGGGGTGCTCCACCTGCTGGAGCAGATCAGGGCTTACTGCGAGACCTGCTGGGAGTGGCAGGAAAGCCATGAGCGTGGCGTGGACCAGGACAAGAACCCAAGTGAGACCCAATATATCTCGCGCTGATGTATGTTAGGTGTCAGGAATAGCACAGAGGGATGGGACATGGTATCCTTGCGGTAACATTATTTTTAGTTGTAGTTACTGTGTGGATTAATAGAAGTGTTTTCTCATCCTTGTGTTGGTTTCAAAACTCACTTACAGTATTTTAAATGGACATTTTTTTGTATTTAGTTTTTTACTTAATTTTGTGTAAATTTATAGTAGAATATAAGTGTTCTTTTAATTTCAGTGCATACTTTTCGTGCACATTTAGCTGTCATTAAAGTACATATAATTTATTAATATTTGAATTATCTTTTTATATTTTAAATATTATATATGTTTTTAATAATTTTCATTTTTATTTTTTGATTTTAGTTTCTTTTGTCATGTAATATTTCTTTTTAGCTTTGTTTTATTTTTATATTTGCGGTTTTAGTTTTATTAATTTTATGTGCTTTTGTCACTTTATTAGTTTATTAATATTTTTGTATTATTTATGTATATAGTATATACTATAATATAAATTTATTTGGTTTAGCCTTTTTAGTAATTTTTTGTAACTTAAACTAGTTGCATTTTTTAATTTAACATTTTTAAGTTGACGTTTTGCATATAATATTTGTTTTATTCTATTTCAGCTTTATTTCAGTTAACAACATGATATTTAAAAATATTTCAGTTTTAGTCTATAGTAATTTTAAGTACATAACCCTGTTATGTGTATATCAACATAAATTAGGCAGTGAATCTGATGCATCTGCATTAGCCATTTAAAAATCAACCACAGTAATATACTGGCCTATATGTCCCTAATATATTGCTGTAGTAAATGCAATGCAATGCTCTTTTTATTCTATCCCACATACTACAAACTTTTTATTAATTTATAAATGTGATTCATTTGAAATGCTCTGATGGGAAGGAGCTTAATGGATGACTTAACTCTTCTTAGTGGGTTGACACATAATCAATATATGTGGAGCTGTACAACCTCATTAACATACTTATGCCTACACTGCAGTGCCTTCACCAGTCGAGCATCAGATTTGCCCAGCGGTTTGTGTTCTCATGAAACTTTCCTTTGATGAAGAGCACAGGCATGCGATGAATGAGCTTGGTAGGTTTTCCAAAATTCTAAATGAAACTTGTCCTTCTGTTTGTTCTTGTTAGACATTGAAAAACCTAAAATGTAAATCTCATTGGCTGAGTGTTTTGGTATAGTTTGGGGTGTTTGTTGTGTTGGTGTTGTTCTATATGCTTGCTGTTTGTTGTGAGTGGGGCTTAGGGTTTTGTCTTCAGCTTCTTGGGGTTGGATGTCTTGCTGGTGGGGGCATGTGTAGATGTCTTTGGTGAGGGATTCTGGGCTGTACCGGTAATTGTGAGTTGGCTCACGGGGTACGTGGTACACTAGACGTATGCAGGAATGGCATTAACTAATCTAACCTTTGGAGATGTAGCCAACAAGGTGCTTTATTTCTCTCATCATTGTCTCTCATCATTTCCATTTAGTGTTTATTATTCATTTACTTCTTTCTTAGTCTTTCTGTTTTGGGCCGCGCAGGCTACACTTTGCTCAATGAAAGGTTGCATGAGGGCCATGGTAGCTCAACTAAAATCAGAGAGTGAGGACCTGCAGCAGGTATATTGTTTTTGGGACTTCATGGCATAATTTTGAAATATTTAATCATTTAAACAACAAAACATCTAATATGCATAGTCATGCACGGCACACACCGGAAAGACATTAATCCTAAGTTTGTGTAACTAAGAAGCTTCTATACTGCTTTAGGTTATGCCATGTTTTGAGGGTGGTGGAACTGGGCTCGGCTGGCAGCTGATGTGAACATAAGAACTCTTGCGAGAAGTTTGGCAGGGTTAGAGCCCTATGAGGTGTGCTAGAAGTGTTCATTGCACTGTTTTTTAGTTGGTTTTTTTGTCATGGTTGTGTTGTCCTTGTCCTTAAACTCGGTTTATTTATGTATGAATTTCGGTAGTGAATGCCAACAAACCGGTCAGGCATTAAGGAACGGTCTGCGAGCAGTACAGGAATCCACGGAAAAAGTGTCTTGAGGGCCCTTTGGACTTATCAGCACAGGTTCTTGTCGGAAAACAAAGCTGAGAGCTGTTACTGGTCCTTGGAGGGTGGGCGGTGATTTTGAGGGAGTCACGTTTCTAGTACAACAGTGTTACGCCAAACCAACACCCGTGCCATATGTGTTGTCATATTTGTGGTGAAAGGGGGGGTGGTTGCGATCTTTGGATCAAGTACGGGGCCAGCCTAAGTCCAAAATGTTTTTGTGGATCTAAGGGTTGAGCACAGGGAGAATATTGGCGGGAAGAACAGCCGACACGCACAAATGTTTAAGAGGGTCCACATGCAGCAAACCGGGTCCGCGGTTGATTCAGGCAAAATAGGAGGGAAACCAGCTGTCGGAGCCTCTGCGCCACCTGAAAACACACAGGCGGACGAGGAGCAAGCCGGGGTACGCGGGGGAACCGTCTTGGGCTGTCTTCACGGGTCCTAGTGGTCCTTTCATTTGTTTTTGGCATTTGGAGGCCTATGTTGGGTATGTGTGATTGTGGGGTTTGGCAGGTCGAGGTCATGCGGAAGAACCGCCTGCACTCCAAGCACAAGATGGAAAAAGGCTAATTGGTGGGAAGTGCCTGGTTTTGGCTTTGTGGTGGTGGGTTGTTGGTGGTTTTGGTTTTGTTTCGGCTGGGAGAAACCTCATGGCGAATCGGCCTGCCAAGTATAAGGATGCCAACATCATGTCTCCTGGATCCAGTCTACCGTCTCTGCATGTAAGAAAACAGAAAGCACTAATTGAAGAACTAGATGCACAGCACCTCTCTGAAACCTTTGATAACATTGACAACCTGAGCCCGAAAGCCTCCCATCGGCCCAAGCCAAGACATAAGCATAACGTCTACGGCGATTATGATGGTGTCTGTCGATCAGATGGCTATAACCCCAATGGAGTTGGAGTTCGATCACCTTATATGAACACTCCAGTGCTCTCAAGCCCATCATCTCGAGACAACAGAGGAAATGGAGAAAGCGTCCGAGCTGAGAGGGACAGAAGTCTAGATCGAGAGCGAAGGGGTTTCCATTCCGATGCGGAGGCTGCCAAGCGAATGGTGCAGATTCCCACGACTGCAGCTCAAATTGCGGTTGTTATGGAGGAAGTGCAGAGCATGCACTTAAGTCTGTTGTGTTGTTTATGTTTTGTGTGAGAACTTCGGGCATGTGTTTGGTCCGCGACTTACCTATATGGGGCCCTCACGTTGTGCAAGACGACATGATCCGACGCCAAACTGCTGTTCATGGTCACCAAAATATGTACAGCTACAGCAAAACTGACCCTTCGGGCAGACCATGCCCAATGCCGAAACTGGAGTACAGAGCTTCTAATGACAGTCTGAATAGTGTCAACAGCACTGATGGCTATGGAAAGAGAGGTCAAATGAAGCCCTCAGTGGATTCCTATTCAGAAGATGATGAAGGCAAATGCTGTGTCTACAGAAAATATCCTGCAGATCTTGCCCATAAAATACACAATGCGAATCACATGGAAGATGACAATGGGGTGTGGGATCTGGATACACCGTGTTTATTAACTTCTCAGCGAGTTTCTTAAGTAACCTTCGGAATGACAGGTCCTTCTTAGTTCCGTGGGGTCGAGTTCAACGTTTGCCTCTCAGTTGCCAGATGAAAGTGGGTGGTGGGTTCAGGGGTAGTGTGGGGGTGTCTTGCTTGTAAGTTTTTCTTTGTCGCGGGGGTGGTCCTTGATGATGAAATGAAACGGCCAGATCAGAAACCACAGAGATCGCAAAGCCCAGGATACCCCATGTACACTGAAGCCAGCAGTGAAGGAGAAGATAAGCTAAAAAAGTACCAGCCCAGGTTTGTTCAACAGGACCTGCCTGGATTTAGGTCAAGGGGCTCAAATGAACAAAGGGTTTTTAACGTTTGGGTGTGGTTTGTGGGGGGTGTCAGTCGATGACTTAACAAAAAGATCGCTCTCTCAGACTAGCGCCTGTTGATGTTATGCCCGACACAAACCACCAACTACAGTGGCTTTATATTCAGAATAAGAGCAGCTTGATGAGCAACTCCAACTACAGCATGAAAGACATGAGGATCCTCATGTCAACAGCCTATTGATACAGCTTGAGTACTCTGATGCTGAATCCTCCAGAAGGACGGTTTTGTGTTGGGGTTGTTTAGGTGTTGAGCTTATGGGTCAAGGGAGCCATCTTCTACCCAAGGTTCTGTCAAAGACCATTTAAGCCAAGCTAGTTCCTCCTCTGTGGCTTCTTTAAAGAACCAGGGTAGGCAAAAACAGCTCCATCCTTCGTCTACTCAAAGCAGAGCAGGACCAACAAGAGCAGTTCAGAAGAACCCAGCATGCAAGGCTCCCACGATAAATCAAGAAACATTACAGACGTATTGTGTGGAGGACACGCCCATTTGTTTCTCACGTGGTAGCTCTTTATCATCATTGTCCTCCGAGGAAGATGAAATGGAGAGCTGCGGAGGTGGGAGGGTTGCGGGGGTGTGTGTGAATTGGGTGTGCCAACTCGGCCAATACTACCCAACTCTAACCGATATCAGAAAAAGACTACACTAGTACAGTGCACGGGTGGGACCAAGCCACACTGAGGGGACGCGGGACGGTGCGTGGCGAGGGGGGGGTGGGGGCCATTATGTTCGCATCAAGCCTCCACGACATCACTTGGGACATGGAGATGCTTCCAGGCATCACAAAACAGTGGAATTTTCATCAGGTGCCAAGTCACCATCCAAAAGTGGTGCCCAGACACCCAAAAGTCCCCCTGAACATTATGTACAAGAGACTCCGCTCATGTTCAGCAGATGCACGTCTGTCAGCTCCCTTGACAGTTTTGAGAGTCATTCCATTGCAAGTTCTGTGCAGAGTGAGCCATGCAGTGGGATGGTAAGTGGGATTATCAGTCCGAGTGATCTGCCTGATAGCCCAGGACAAACAATGCCGCCAAGGGGGTGGGGTGTGGGGCGTGGGTCTATTTTGGGGGGGGGGCGTTGTTCTTACACCCACCGTTGGGGGTGTGGGGGGTCCACCACCACGAACCACGTCAGTGAAACAAAAAGTTACTGTGCCACCCCATTCTGAAAAACGTGATTTGGCTCCAAGACATGCAGTTGTAAGTGCTGCTGTACAGAAAGTGCAGGTTTTACCAGATAATGATACTCTTTTACATTTTGCCACAGAAAGCACTCCAGATGGCTTCTCTTGTGCTTCGAGTCTTAGTGCACTAAGTTTAGATGAGCCCTTTATTCAGAAAGATGTTGAGCTGAAGATAATGCCCCCAGTTCATGAGGATGACCAATGCAATGAAACAGAGCTTGAGAAAGAAGACATTCAAGAGCCCAAGGTTCAAGAGAAACCACCACCATCAACAACTGAACCTAGAAAAGACATCTTGGATGACTCGGATGATGATGATGACATAGAGATTCTAGAGGCTTGTATTAACTCAGCAATGCCAACAAAATCATCAAGAAAACCAAAAAAGCAATCGCCCTCAAGCACCTCTAGAATACCCCCAACGGGGGTGCCGTGGCTCGACAGGGTCCACGGTGGGTGTCAGCTCCCGGTGGTGTTATAAATTGTTGCCACCGTGGGGGGGGGGGTGGTTGGTTTGGGGGAACAAAACCGAGGACAGCAGCAGAAGCATGTGGCCCTCACACACTGTGAGGATATGCCCCGGGTGTACTGTGTGGAGGGAACACCCATTAACTTTTCCACAGCAACGTCTCTCAGTGACCTCACAATTGATTCACCCCCGAATGAACTGGCGGGTATTGAAAGTTCAGCTCCCCATGCAAAAACATCTGGTCAAAGACGAGACACTCTGCCAGAGGGGAAAAGTGCAGAGGCTAAAGATACAGGTTTATCACCTCCCATTCAGTGTGCCCTGGCTGAGAACGAAGGGGACGATATTCTTGCAGAGTGTATAAATTCGGCAATGCCCAAAGGCAAAATTCACAAGCCATTTAGAGTGCAGAAGATGCTTGAACAGGCTCCTGTGTCTGGACTTGTGCCATTCTCATGTCCGTGGCCGGACTTTTTGTCAAGCCGTCGGGTTCAGCAAGACTTAGAAAAGAAAAAGCCAACTTCTCCTGTAAAACCTATGCCACAAAGCAGTGAGTACAGAGCAAGGATGCTCAAACGGCCAGAGGCTCCTAATAGCTTGTCAGAAGCAGCATCATATCCAGATAAAAACAAACAAACAGAAAAGCAAGAGCCCAAAATTGTCACAAGAGAGTTTGCTGATAAGCCTGCTAATCCCGAGGTGAGAACGCGTCCTGGGTTTGCCTTTGATTCTCCACATCATTACACACCAATTGAGGGCACACCTTATTGCTTCTCTCGCAATGATTCACTGAGTTCGCTTGACTTTGAGGATGATGATCTCGACTTGTCTAAAGAAAAAGCTGAGCTGCGAAAAGATAAAGAGCAAAGAAAAGTTCCCCCTTTAAAGTGCAGTGTAGAACAGCCAGTAAACACCAACAGAGTATCGGCATTTCAGACAGCTCCAACAAAACCCATTCAAAAACCAGGAGGTTTTCCACAAGCACCCAAAGAAAATACAGTTGCAGTATGTGATGAGAAGCAGAAGTTTTCAATTGAAGACACACCTGTATGTTTTTCAAGAAACTCATCCCTTAGCTCATTAAGTGACATTGACCAAGAAAACAACAACAAAGATTGCTCACACAAAGACGATGCAACTCAGATGGAAGTGCCCAGACCACAAGCCTCTGGTTATGCGCCAAAGGCCTTTCATGTTGAGGACACCCCTGTGTGCTTCTCTAGAAATAGTTCCCTTAGCTCTCTCAGTATTGATTCTGAAGATGACCTTCTCCAAGAATGCATCAGTTCTGCAATGCCAAAGAAAAAGAAACAGCCACCAAGAAGTAAGACTGAGGAACCAGGGGTTAAGGAAGAAAAGAGCATGTTGGCTGATGGTATTTTAGCAGAGGAACCAGATCTTATATTAGATCTCACAGACACACATAGCCCTATTTCAGAGCAAGCCTTATCACCAGATTCTGAATCATTTGATTGGAAAGCCATTCAAGAGGGTGCCAATTCTATAGTTAGCAGTCTTCATCAGGCTGCAGCAAGTCTCTCCAGACAAGGTTCCTCTGATTCAGACTCTATTCTGTCTCTCAAATCAGGCATTTCCATTGGATCACCCTTCCACCTTCCTTTAAATCAGGAGGACAATAAGCCTGCTACAAATAAAGGGCCAAGAATACTAAAACCTAGTGAGAAAAGCACTTTAGAGTCCAAAAAGAAAGAGGAAGAAACTAAGAGCCTGAAAGGAGGAAAGAAAGTGTATAAAAGTCTAATCACAGGAAAGCCCCGACCCAGTCTTGAAAGCATGTCCTCTCAGCACAGACAAGCTCAAGCTCCTGTGATCTCCAGAGGGAGGACAATGATTCATGTTCCTGGTGTGAGGAGCAGCTCTCCTAGCACCAGTCCGGTACCGAAAAAGCCCCCTCCACGTGGGCAAATGTCAAAACCACCATCTCAAGCACCTGGTCCTGGAAACTCTCCAAGAACCATGAAAATCCCAACAAGTTCTGAACCTGGTCCTGCCAGGGACCCAGCATCATCTCAAGGAGGGTCAAGTAAAGGTTCCTCTCGATCTGGGTCTAGAGACTCCACACCTTCTAGACCAGTTCAGCAATCTCTAACAAGGCCCATGCAGTCCCCTGGTCGTGCCTCAGTTTCACCTGGTAGGAATGGTTTGAGCCCATCCAACAAATTATCTCAGCTGCCTCGCACTGCCTCCCCCAGTGCTTCTTCAACAAAATCTTCAGGATCCGGACGCATGGCTTACACTTCTCCGGGGAGGCAACTGGGCCAGCAAACACCAACGAAGCAGAGTGGCTTGCATAGAAGTACCAGTGGAATTCCTAGAAGTGAATCTGCCTCAAAAAGTCTAAGCCAGTGCGGAGCCTCAGGTCCTTCAAAGAAGGCAGAGTTGTCTAGAATGTCATCTACCAAATCCAGTGGGAGTGAGTCTGACCGGTCCGAGAAGCCTGGACTTGTTCGTCAGTCAACATTTATCAAAGAAGCCCCTAGTCCAACACTAAAAAGGAAATTAGAGGAGTCTGCCTCTTTCGAGTCCTTGTCCCCTTCGTCTACAAGCCAGTCACAGACTCCAGTATCTAGTCCATCTTTACCGGATATGTCCCTTAGTCTTCCCTGCCAGGGAAGTGGTTGGAGAAAGTCTCCTCATGGTCAGAACACTGCAGAGAATGGTGATTCTAAGTCACTCCGGAGGCATGACATCTCCCGATCCCATTCAGAAAGCCCTTCCAGGCTCCCAATCAACAGGACGGGGACATGGAAAAGGGAGCACAGCAAACATTCATCATCTCTCCCAAGAGTAGGCACTTGGAAAAGAACCGGCAGCAGCTCTTCCATTCTTTCTGCTTCATCTGAGTCCAGTGAAAAGGGTAGAAGCGAGGACGAGCGGCAGCCCGCTAATCCTCCTAAAAAATCAGGCAAAGAGGGGGGCCTGGAACGCAAAGGAACATGGAGGAAAACGAAAGAGAGCGAAAGCTCATATGCACCTTCTATGACCTTAGACTTACCAGATCCAACTGGTGATGCTGCTCATTCATTGGGTGCTGCTATGTCCAAGACAGAAGATGTCTGGGTGAGAATTGAAGACTGTCCCATAAACAATCCAAGGTCTAGTAAATCACCCACAGCAAACACACCTCCCGTTATCGACAGTCAGTCAAGCAAAGGGCTACCTTGTGACAGGGACTCAAGCGAATCACACTCAAAACAGCCACTAGCAAGTGAGAATGCAGCTATGGGCCACCTGGGTTCAGAAACAAATCTGAATTTACACGCTCAGGAGTAAGCGAGTCGTCTATGTGGGATAAGAAAATTGGGGGTTGTAGCCTGTGTGGGGGGGTATCAAGCCTGCTCCAAGTAACCCAAACATTGGCACAGAAGTCCATGAATTCCCAGTTGCTGAACGCACACCGTTTAGCTCAACTAACTCCAGCAAACACAGCTCCCCTAGTGGTGCTGTGGCTGCTAGGGTAAGTCCTTTTAATTACACACCAAGCCCCAGAAAAAGTAGTGCTGACAGCACAACTCCAAGACCATCCCAGATCCCAACACCTATTTCAAGCAATGCAAAAAAGAGAGACACTAAAGGTGACACGACTGAAAGTGGGTCTTACATTGTCACTTCTGTCTAAGTTTGGACTTGCTCATAAACCTTTATGGTGACAGCCAGAAAACACTCATTACAGACTCTGGCCTTGTTTATAATTTGCTTTGTGCTTTTGTGGAGAAACCTCTGTGGAGGCCACTTTCTTAGAACTTGTTGTTGTTGCACCGTGTATTAAGAAACTTATTCTTGCTGGTTAATTGCTGTTTAAGCTAATGTTGGTTTCAAATCCAGAGAAGCAGCAGTAGGGAGGCGAAGATGTTTGACAATTTGTACTGTACAGATTTGATTATGTATATATTTAATTTAACCACACATCAGATTCCTGTATTTACCTTCGTTGGTGAGTTCAAGATATGGGTTGGGTACTTGACAGGGGTGGGGTGCGGTTGTGGGGGGTTTTGGGAGTGGCGTTTTTGGGATGCTGTTCAACTTCTGGTGGAATTCAATACTAATGCAGTTTTTTTTTAGAACAAACTGTAAACCTGTATTAATTCAAATGTTAAACTCATTCTTACTGTTGCATATTGTATGTTACATAATGAATTTTCTCCTTGCATGAACCGATTCAGTGGTATAGTATTTCCTATAAAGATAAACATTTCTGTGGACATATGACCTGTACTGATAGCTGTAGTGTAACATTTTACACTTTTGTGTGTGCGCTTTTGAAAGCAAGGAATAATCCTCAAAACTGTTGAATGATGTTGATGGTTGACATAGATTATATAAAAAAAAACATAGTTCCATTGCTCTGCTGTTTGTGTATAGTTGTTGCCAGATGAGCCGGGTGTCTTTTCAATGAAACAATAGTCTTGGAAGGACTGAAGTAATGTTTGATAATTAAATTATTGCTGTAGGTTTTGGTGTTGGTACCTTTTTAAAAGCTCATTTGCTTCCCCTTTTATTTAGTACTTAAGCACATAATTAGATTCAACTTGTTTTGCCAAAACCATGGTGTAAATAATCACGTTTTATTTGAGTTTTTTTATTTTTCTCATGCAATAAAGTGGGCAAATCAATGTTTACAAAATATTTACAATAAAAAAATATTAAATTACTCAAATTGTATCATTTCTGTGGCTATGGCCTGCTTATTATAGACCTCTTATTAATTTTACACATCTGTTAATCTGGAAAAAAAAGAAAGTAATCCCAATAAATTGTGGTCTCACATATTTTTTTGGGGCGTCTTTTTTTTTTCTCCAGGAAGAAGAGAAAAAAGCAAAAGACTTCTCTAAATTGAGTTAAATAATTTTAAACTCCATGTTTACAAAATATTTACAATAAAAAAATATTAAATTACTCAAATTGTATCATTTCTGTGGCTATGGCCTGCTTATTATAGACCTCTTATTAATTTTACACATCTGTTAATCTGGAAAAAAAAGAAAGTAATCCCAATAAATTGTGGTCTCACATATTTTTTTGGGGCGTCTTTTTTTTTTCTCCAGGAAGAAGAGAAAAAAGCAAAAGACTTCTCTAAATTGAGTTAAATAATTTTAAACTCCTTGGCCATTTAATGTAAACCAATTACTCATCCAATTTAGTAAGGCAAATAAATATCTAAATTCCTTCATGATTCACATACAGTCAGCTCTCAGGAATGCAGTACTCGCCAACAGTCAAGACTGTTATCAGCAATCATTTTGTAAATGCACGCAGACACGTTATGATGCTACTGCCATATATAGTACATTTAGTACATAGAGTACACCGTTTAACTGAGGGCTGTCTGATGGTTGCAGCCTTTTTTCACAGCAATAATAAGCACTGGTCATGTTACTTTTGCACTTGTACCAAGTTGTGGGTATGGTCTCACAGAATGTGAGATTGCATGATCAAAGGTTTTCCCAGAACTCCTTCAGTTTGTGCTACAAGAACAGCATTCTAGACTGAATACTGAAAATGGTATTTTGTTCTAAAGGAAATCTATTCATGCTATCACCCTAAGAGTTCTTTGTAGTGGTTTCATGAAATCAGTAGGACTTCCTCCCATTTCCTGTGGTTCCGCCTTAAAGTGGCAAGCGGTGCAAGTATTGCCTGTTAGTACAGAGCAGCTGGTGAGGTGAGTACAAGACATTTCTGTAAAACTCGAGTGCGATTCAAACCATGTGAACATTCACTTAAGTGAATACATTTAAATATTTAATTAATGTATAGTTTGATTATTTCGTTTTTATGCTTATTATATTTTCCTCATAAAATAGATAAAAGCATCTGCAAAGTGAAATAAATGACTGATAATATGTGATACATTTACAGGACAAACAGAGCACTTTGGACAGCAGCAACTCAAGCAAAATGAACCAGACGTTTTCAGACGATTACATCAATGAATACTCTGGATATGATTGTCAGTGGTGTTTCAATGAAAGTGAGACAGACCCTGTGTCTCCAGAGGTGAAAGCGCCCATGAGGACACTTTCTCTGGTCATCTACTGCCTGACGTTTCTCCTCGGAGTTCCCGGAAACATGTTTGTTGTGTACATCGCGGGAATGAAGATGAAGAGGACAGTTAATACAATATGGTTTCTCAATCTAGCGACTGCAGACCTCCTGTGCTGCCTTTCCATACCCTTCAGTGTGGCGGAGATCCTCCTTGAGCATCACTGGCCGTATGGATCCGTCATGTGCAAGATTCTCCCCTCTGTTATAGTCATCAACATGTTTGCCAGCGTTTTCACCTTGAACTTGATTAGTCTGGATCGGTTTGCTCAGGTGATCACGCCGGTTTGGGCTCAGAATCATCGTAATTTGTTGATTGCGCGACTGTCCTGTGCAACGGCCTGGCTCTTGGCTTTGTCGCTCAGCTTGCCCTTTATGTTATTAAGGCAAATTTTCACTTATGAGGAGATTAACATCACACTTTGCACTTTTAATGCTGATGAAGAAGGTGATTCCAACCGTGCAACATCTGGAAGGTTAAGCATCATCAGATTTGTGTTTGGCTTTTTGGTTCCTCTCGTATGCATCACAACATGCTACGGATTCATCGCACGCAAGTTAGGCAGGAGTCATTTTCACTCTGGACGAGCGTTTCACATCATGTTGGCTGTAATCGTGGCCTTTTTTCTCTGCTGGCTGCCGTATCACATAGTGGATTTGATAGTCATGTACGGAGAGAAATCCAGTTCCTCTGTGGCTTCGGCAGTGGATCCGTTGGCCATCTCATTGGCGTATGTCAACAGCTGTCTGAACCCCATTCTGTATGTTTTTATGGGGCAGGGTTTCAAAAGTAAGGTTAAACTTTCTCTAAGACGTGTTTTTGAAAGAGTTTTCTCTGAGGAGGGAACACAAGCATCACGATCCACACAGTCACAACAAATGCACTCAGTGTAGTGAAGATATCAACTCATTTATACTGAGTTCAGGTCATTTTTCTATGCCAAACCTAGGCACTTTCAACATACTTTTGTTCACTTGCTTTAATATTTACTTTTTTTTTTTTTTTTTTTTTTTTTGCATTAAACCTTCAAGTAATTTTCTTGACCAAATACTCCTCTGAACTATCTTGACAACAATATTTATTTTAAAAACTGAAACTTAAGATATGCAAAACAGCTTACTTTAGCACTTTTAGGAAGTGTCCATTCTGGTTTGTTCTTTGTCAGGAAGTTATGAAATTCATTGTGCATCTAAACTGATATGAGTGAAAACTTCTGCAATAAAACATAGATATGATATTGTTTTATGTTACAAATAAGTCATTCCTAAACCTTAAGCAATGCTCAATCCATTTTTGTTGCTTTTTGTAGCGATTTTTATTTGAATTAACAGGGTTTTTGTGAACTAGTTCATGACAAAGCAATTTCTTGTGTACCGAAAGCTCAAAAGCAGATTGCCGTTTGCAATACTGATTCCATTTTTAGGCAGATGCTGTACGTTTTGAAGAAGTCAATGGTGTGTCTTTTGATGGGATGTGGTCTACAGGCTGTGAACGCTCATCGTGATTAAAAATACATGTACATGAATATACTGTATTGAGTAAAATAGACTATAGAATAGCTGCTAATGCTATACTATTACTGTGTGTGTAATGTCAATCCAGATTTTCATATTTTACTGATTATGACGTTGTCTTCGATCATTTTATAGTTTTGCTATAATATTGTTTTCACTTTACTGTTGTTTCATGATCATTACAAATTCAAAATGACACTTAATTTGGACAAAAAGTTTATTCAGTATTATATTTGAGCTTTATGGAAAACTTGATTTTGATTAGTCTGTGGTGTCATTTTTTAGCCAAATATTTAACAAGGTCAAACTGTAGGCTATAACTGATCGTTGTCTCAGTCAAATGTTTTATTTTCCTACACAGCCTTTCAAATGTCTCTCATATCACTCCACACGCTCTCTTCTCACACAATAAAACTATAGCCTATTCAAACCCAAATCATATTTTGTCATTTCATTTCGTTAGTTTATTTGTAAGTAGCTTTGTAATTGTCCTGGTTACCCTTTTGGTGAAAATGACTGATTGACTTTACATTGTCTCTCATTTCTTAAAATAAAAGGCCTACTTTCACTTTAAAATTCTGTTAGTATTAATCAGAGTTTCCTCTACAATCAAGTTGAAGTATAAATTGAGCTTAAAGGGATAGTTCATCCAAAAATGAAAATGTGATGTTTATCTGCTTACCCCCAGGGCATCCAAGATGTAGGTGACTTGTTTCTTCAGTAGAACACAAACGGTGATTTTTAAACTCAAACCGTTGCAGTCTGTCAGTAATATAATGGAAGTGAATGGGAATCACAACTTTGAGAGTAAAAAAAAAACATACAAACAAAACCAAATTAAACCCTTCGGCTCGTGACGACACATTGATGTCCTAACACACGAAACGATCGGTTTGTGCCATAAACCGAACAGTATTTATATAATTTTTTTTACCTCTAATACAGCACTATGTCCAGCTGTCTTTGGGCACGCACGGCATCCGGTGCATGATGTGTGTACGCGCTCTGGCATAGTTTAATGGGTGTGTTGATATCCAGCCGTAGAGCAATCAACCATAACTTCAGGCGGGCAGTTGGGAATACGTGGAACGTGGAAAGTCACCACTCCCGAATGAGTTCGCGCGAGAGAACGTAATCTTTTTAGTTTTAAGTCGGTTTGAACAATCCGGATAAGCTCAAGTAAGTACTATTTTGATTAGCCGTCGTACCTACAATGTTTGTGCATTGTGTAAACAATGAGTGACGTATACGTGCCAGAGATCACTTCCGGCGCTCACGTAAACTACGCCAGAGCGCGTACAAACCTCACGCACCGGATGCCGTGCACGCACACAAAGACAGCTGGACATAGTGGTGTATTAGAGGTAAAAAAATTTATAAATACTGTTGGGTTTCTGGCACAAATATCGTTTCGTGTCTTTACACATCAATGTATCGTCACTAGCCGCAGTGTTTAATTTGGTTTTGTTTGTGCATGTTTTTTTTTACTCTCATATATTTTGTTACCATTGCCATCCATTATACGACTGACAGACTGCAACGGTTAAAGTCAAAAATCATAATTTGTGTTCTACTGAAGAAACAGTCGCCACTTACATCTTGGATGCCCTGGGGGTAAGTAGATTAACATCACATTTTCATTTTTGGATGAACTATCCCTTTAATGATCGCTTAGACAAAGTTAACATAGGTAAACGTGTTGTGGGAGTTTCTAGTGATGGGAAGTTTGGATTATTTTACCGACTCGGACCTTTGAGTCTCGTTCAGCAAAATGAACGAATCTTTTTTCGAGTCATTTCGTTCATTTTAGCAAAATACAATTAAAATGTTACGTGTTACTTCCCTAACACTTCTACTACTTACGCAAACGTTGATCAGACTACAAACAGTACAAAACTGCAATAAGAAACAGAAAAGTTTAATTCATTGTTTACCTGGGTCTTCATTCTATGATTAGCTCACCTCACCTCTTAATTGACAAGTCTTCGGGTTTGAGTCGTTTCGTTCATCACGTGACAGCCCCATAGTTTTAACCAATGCAGTCTGAGCCGGAAAGAGAATGATTAGTTCTTTTTTTTCTTCTTTTTTTTTATTGAAGATATAACATTCACATGGGATACAGTCATAGCAATAAAATACACACACCCAGAATACAAAATAAATACATAAAGAATAATAAAAATGAAATATAAACAGAACAAAAACAAATAAATAAAAAGTGAAATCTTTTTTTTTAAATAAATAAATAAAAAAAAATAACTTAAATGGAAAATTACACAAAATGTCAACTTCAAAGAATACACATGAGGTAACCCTTACATCAAAGTCAATATCTTTTCCATCAATACAGTAGTTTTAGCAGCTTTATTAGTAAGTGATGAGCAGAGAGATTAAGAAAATAATTTCAAATCAATACAAAAAAATCCTAAAATTGGGCATACAATAAGTAACTTTACATTTGTGAAGATGAAATAGGCCAAAAAGAGTTAACAGTTTTAAGATATCATCCAGCTCCTTTGATCCTAATTCCCAATTAAAAATATGGCATATAATTACCTCAAACTAAAAAGTGGGGGTGTTTGTTGTAAGCTGAGAAACAAGCAAGATATATGGGATTATATTAGACTCAAAATGATTAATAGACACACGCACAGTTATTCATGTACTGCATACATTTTATACATGTATCTTACTAACCACAAACAAATGCCTTTCAATTTGAGTCTGTGGAATTCAGGATTAAATGATTGTGCAGGGATTTGTACAAATACAGACATGTTTTCGAATAAAAATGTTCTGTTCTGCATTAATATATCATAAATTGCTCATGCAAAAAGGATTCTGTGCATATGTGGTTCAGGTGACACGCGTGCATTAATTGATGTCTAGTCAATCTTGTTCATTCATTTGGATTTTGAGACTTAATTTTCGCAGTTTACAGCATTTCATGACGCTCACACACACAACTACCAACTAACAAGGCCCAGTGCGATTCATTAACGTGTACTCGATTTGAAAAATGTGCAAATGTGCGTCACTACACTGAAACAAATGCTTTTCAACCGGTGTCTGCAGAGTTAAGAATTACATTCATGTGCAGCATGTTTTTTCAAATAGAGACATATTTGTGAATAGAAATGTTATAGTTTGTATTAAAGTATCCTAATTTGTGCCTGTTGCGATTTAAAATGTGCATTTGTGGATCAGGCGAGGCGCGTGCATTCATTTACGTCTCTTCTGAGTCTAATCTATTTGATTCATTTGAATTTTGAGACTTTCGTTCCGCCCTTTTAGCCTTGCCCAATCCACACACACACAGCTCGCGATCCACACGCAGCTGAGACACAGAACATCAGCCACCACTAGATGGCCCTAGCCCCAGTCACATGTGCGCATTCCAGCAGTATGTTCTGTGAATGTTACTTTGTTTTCTTTGTTTCTTTTTGGTTTGGCTATTTTCCTCTACCGTAGAAATAGCCTATAATAAAGATGTTTTATTGAACTTGTTCTAATTGAGCTTGTCTTAAGACGCAGAATAGCTTATATTAATTTTGCCAAACAAGAACTTTGTGACTTGTTTTTTCTTTCTTTTTGTAATTCAACGGCACGTTGTCAGTTATTTCTTCCTTGTATTATTATTATTATTATTATTATTAAATGGCTATTAGTCGCTCATTTAAGCCATTAGTAACCACACATTTTATATTTAATTAAACTATTAAATTAACAAACTAAACTATACTAAACGATCGTTTTCTAGGCTATAGCCTATTCCGCGCTCAAGAGAATCGCATAAGATAGAACATATTTTATTTAGGCTACTTATTACTAAACTGTTTTCTGAGTCAGTGTCTGCAAAGATGAAGTTGATGATGCTGATGAACGACTTTATTCTCCAAATTTAATTATTTTTATTCTTTAATATTTTATTTCTACATTTTTCTGGGTATTTAATGAGTTTAATCTCGCATTATAGGCTAAGGACTTTATTCTGAAGATATTTATTTTCTTACTCTCTCTTTTCCAAATCTCAGAATCCAAATGGTTCCATATTCACAATGTTGCCTATTTGAATTTGAATGCTACAGACTATTATTTATTAGGCCTATGTAAACCAGGCTTTGTACTTAACCCACTTTCCAAAAAAAAAAAAATCATGGTCTTCTTCACATGTAAAATCATCCTCTTCACATGAGCAAATGTGTGTTTGGCCCGAGGCTGAACGGCACGGATTGTACTACAGGCTGTTTTTTATTAACCAGTGTATCTAGATTCTATAGTTGTATCTAACTGTATATGTTTTGGTTGACGACTGTATTTTATTCTGATAATGAAGAGGCTACAGTGTTTGCAATGCTGTAGGACTATATGAAAGGCGCATTTCTCTCGTACTGCAGATATGGCTAATCAGCATCGTCAACTTCATCTTTGCATAATAATAATAATAATACAAGGAAGGAATAACTGACAACGTGCCGTTGAATTACAGAAAGAAAAGAAAAAAACCAAGGTACCGTCATAAAGTTCTTGTTTGGCAAAATTAATATAAGCTATTCTGCGTCTTAAGACAAGTTAGTGAAAACCCAAAGACAATAGCCAAACCAAAAAGAAACAAAGAAAACTCAATGTAACATTCATAAAACCGTACTGATGGAATGCGCACATGTGACTGGGGCTAGTGCATCTAGTGGTCGCTGATTTTCTGTGTCTCAGCTGCTCGTGGATCGCGAGCTGTGTGTGTGTGGATTGGGCAAGGCTAAAAGGGCGGAACGAAAGTCTCAAAATTCAAATGAATCAAATAGAATCGACTCAGAAGAGACGTGAATTAATGCACGCGCGTCGCCTGATCCACAAATGCACATTTTAATCGCTACATGCACAAATGATGATACTTTAATACAAATTATAACATTTTGTATTCACAAATATGTCTCTATTCGAACTAAATGCTGCACATTAATGTAATTCTTAACTTTGTAGACACCGGTTGAAAAGCATTTTTCAGTGTAGTGACGCACATTTGCACATTTTTCAAATCGAGTACACGTTAATGAATTGCATTGGGCCTTGTTCATTGGTAGTTGTGTGTGTGAGCGTCATGAAATGCTGTAAACTGCGAAAATGAAGTCTCAAAATCCAAATGAACTGAACAAGATCGACGCGAACTAGACGTCAATTAATGCACGCGTGTCACCTGATCCACATATGCACATTATTCCTTTTTGCATGAGCAATTTATGACATATTAATGCAGAACAGAACATTTTTATTCGAAAACATGTCTGTATTTGTACAAATCCCTGCACAATCATTTAATCCTGAATTCCACAGACTCAAATTGAAAGGCATTTGTTTGTGGTTAGTAAGATACATGTATAAAATGTATGCAGTACATGAATAATTGTGCGTGCGTCTATTAATCATTTTGAGTCTAATATCATCCCATAGAAAAGGGTCATTTATTTTCCACTTATAAAATGCTTTAGGATGACAACTAAACTTCTTAAGGATTTTTCTAATCCAGAAATTGTTACATTTAACATTAGAAAGATCCAGACCTCCAATGCAAATTTTTGGCATTTCACATTTTGTAGATCTGTAACAATCCCTAACCGAATGTAGCAGTTTAGGTGAAATAGAATTAATAACCCATTCATACTCTAGGTGAGGTATCCACTTCAAAGATTTCTGAGAATTCAGAATAGGAATAGAAGTTACCATCCTTTTTTAACAAATCTAAAACCAAAAATACACCTTTGTCAAACCAGTTTTTAATAAAGAAATTTTTTCCACGCAGCACATTCTGATTAAAAATTGATTAGTTCATCTCTCGAGTCTTTCGAATCGTTCGTTCTTTTGTCACGTGACAGCTTTGGATAGCGAAATCAATTAATTTACAAGCTTCCTTACAAACGGGTGCATAGTTATTATTATTATTATCATCATTATTGTAATTAGAATTTACTCTTAGTTACCTGATGCGTTTCTGGTCTCAAATTGTAGCTTTTTACTTCTTGCAGTTTATAAATGTGTGAATTTCTGTCAAGATGGTTTTTTTCCATAACACTGAATGTTGTAACAAAGGTAATAAAGAGTTGGTTATTATTATTAAGTCTCTTTCCGGCTCAGACTGCATAGGTTAAGCTTATGGGGCTGTCACGTGATGAACGAATGATTCGAAAAACCCGAAGACTCGAAACAGGTGAACTACTTGACTAATTCCAGTACAGAACCTATAGGCTGCTGCGCATGCGCAATTGAACGAATCACTCCCCGAGACGACTCGTTCCTCCCGAGTCACATTAAAGAGTCGTTCAAAATGAACGAACCGTTCAAGAACGACCCAACACTAAGTAAAACCATGGTTAATTTTCGTAAGGGAAAACCTGTACTATTCTTGATTTTGTCCTGCGCATAGGTAACCTAATTTAATGTTGATGTTGTTGTTATGTCTGTCATTTATTTAGTTTTTCGTCAAGCATATGCCTCACCTCAGAAATTCGCGCCATTCCGTGCACGTGCGCTAGGCCAGGCTAAAAAGCTAAAAGCGTGACAGACTTTGACACTAAATGCACAAAAAGTCGTGAGTCTTATGTTGACTAATTAACTTTTTTTTAAAATGAAATTTAACATCACTACCACTCGAGAAATTGTGGGATTTAGAGCTTTGAATTTCACCATTCACCAAAGGGTAAGTAGTTTGCCTCACTGCATTCGACACGAGACTTTAAAAGAAGAGAAGCAAAAATAAGCATTTTTTTTTTTGAATGCACGTTTTGCTGACTCTTTTTCCAGAAGAACACCATTGTCTCAGTAATTTCCATGTTCCTCTTTTTATGAATTAGTTGCATGTAAGAGGGTGCCACTGCTGCGCTCTCAGCAGTAATAGTTTAGTTGATTCACAATGTGTTTCAATCAACCTCCGACTGGTCACCATTTCTTATACATTTATTTTAATCACCATTTTGCCGTCTCTAGTTCACTTAAAATATCCTGCAGTGTAAAAGCACCAACCACAGTCTCTCAATTAGGCTAATATGAGCTGAAGAATACATATTTATGAAGAAATTAATAAAATTGTTAGATGGGGGTTAGCATGTCAGACCACAGGATATGCCAACTTCCAAAAATTAAAACTATGCAAAAATAGTTTGAGTGACTTGATTGTCATGACTGTTTTATATTGTGACAAATGGGCCTGATCCATTGTTCAAGCCTACCGTAACAAAAGTTTGTTACCTAGCATATAAAAATAACATTGCTTTTCATTGACAAATCTCATTATGCTTTGTAATATCTACTCAATGTGACGCATACATACATGCTGCTGTACCATCCTCTCACCACCAGAGGTCAGTATCTCCAACCTGATAATGTGCATCAACTTTCATTCCTCACACAAGTAGCTTTCTAACCCATCCTGCGTCTCAATGTTCATACTATCCATCCTAAATAGTATGTGAGATTAGAATAAGTGTGTCCCAAAGCATAGTATGTTGAAAAGAGTATGCCAAAAGTCCCCGGATGGTCTACTATTTCAGGTCGATTTTTGAAGTGTGGATCCATGCACACTCTAATGGCTAAAATTGCCCACAATCCATTGAGCTTTGGCGAAGGATTCGGTCCAGAACTACAAACACAAATAAAACGCGTTAGAAAAACTACAAACGTGGCGGATGCGCACGATCGACGGTTAGGTAGAGAACTTTACGAAAATTTTCTAGTTTTTTGAGCGAGTTACTAATAAATAATCAACATTTAACTTGGTAAAAAAATATTTATTTATTGTTATCCGTGTTATATTTCAACTGCAACAGTAGTGTGAACTTTTATAATCATCCATTTGGTCGTGAACTTTTAAATGCATCATTATGCAGAAAATATGAGCAGAGTTCTCGGCATGAAAGACCCGCGACTGGCAGATCAACAAGCTACTTCTTTTCTCTCCAGTACTGTAGGAAGTTAAATGAAATGGAATGTGGAGAGTTAAAGTGATAGTTCACCCAAAAATGAAAATGTGATGTTTATCTTCTTACCCCCAGGGCATCCAAGATGTAGATGATTTTGTTTCTTCAGTAGAACACATTTGATGATTGTTAACTTTAACCGTGCACGTTCTCAGTAGTATAGTGCATGGCAAGGTAAAAAAAGCTATGAGAGTAAAAAAACCATTGCACAGACATCCAAATACACCCTGCGCTCAGTGACAAACACATTGATGTCCTAAGCACGAAACGACGGTTTTGTGCGAGAAACCAACAGTATTTATATCAATTCTTCCTTTTATAGGAAAGATTATTGAAAAAGGTAGTCTTTAATCAGCTGAACAAACACTTAAACTCAAATGGATACCTGGACAATTTCAATCTGGTTTCCGACCGCATCACATCGCAGCACAGAGACAGCCCTCATTAAGATAATAAATGATATTCGCTTAAATTCTGAATCTGGCAAAATATCAGTGCTGGTACTACTAGATCTCAGTGCTGCGTTTGATACTGTCGATCATAACATACTACTAGAGAGACTGGAAAACTGGTTCGGGCTTTCTGGGATGGTTAATCAAATGGTTCAGGTCATACTTAAAAGGGATAGAGGTTATTATGTGAGTATAAGAGAACATAAGTCTAAGTGGACGTCCATGACAAGCGGAGTCCCACAAGGCTCAATTCTTGCACCGATCTTGTTTAGCCTGTATATGCTCCCACTAAGTCAAAGAATGAGAAAGAACCAAATCGCCTATCACAGCTATGCAGTGATACCCAGATTACCTAGCCTTATCTCCAAATGACGACAGCCCCATTGACTCCCTCTGCCAATGCATTGATGGAATTAACAGTTGGATGTGCGAGAACTTTCTTCAGTTAAACGAGGAAAAAACTGAAGTCAGTGCATTTGGAAACATAGGGAAGTTCAAGGTGAATGCATACCTTGACTCTAGGGTTCAAACAACTAAAAATCAAGTCAAGAATCTTGGTGTGATTCTGGAACAGATCTTAGTTTCAGTAGTCATGTCAAAGCAGTAACTAAATCAGCATACTATCATCTCAAAAACATTGCAAGAATTAGAGGTTTTGTTTCCAGTCAAGACTTGGAGAAACTTGTTCATGCCTTTATCACCAGCAGGGTGGACTATTGTAATGGTCTCCTCACCGGCCTTCCCAAGAAGACCATTTGACAGCTGCAGCTCATCCAGAACACTACTGCCAGAATTCTGACTTGAACCAGAAAATCTGAGCATACCTCAGCCACTGGCTTCCAGTTACATTTAGGATTGATTTTAAAGTACTTTTACTCATTTATAAATCACTCAATGGCCTAGGACCTAAATACATAGCAGATATGTTCACTGAATATAAACCAAACAGACCACTCAGATCATTAGGATCGAGTCAGTTAGAAATCCCGAGGGTTCACACAAAACAAGGGGAATGTGCTTCTAGTTATTATGCCACCCGCAGCTGGAATCACCTTCCAGAAGAGATCAGATGTGCTAAAACATTAGTCACCTTTAAATCTAGACTCAAAACTCATCTATTTAGCTGTGCATTTACTGAATGAGCACAACGCGATGTCCGAACTGATTGCACTATATTATATGTATAATCGTTTTCTTAAATTCATTTTAAACCTCTTAAATCAATTTTTAAATAATTTTCAAAGTTTTTAAATTCCTTGTTTTATTGTTGTGATTTTTTTTATTATTATTTTCTTTTCTTTTATGTAAAGCACTTTGAATTACCATTGTGTATGAAATGTGCTAACAAAGAACTGCCTGCTAACTGTGTAACAAGATGATTGACAGGCCAGTTTACAGTGACAGGGTGTGTGTATCTATGCGACAGAGCATCCGTTAAAGACTCAGTTGTGTGACGTGATAGTATGTCCCAAAGCTTGCATACTCTTCTTCTGCACACTCAAAAGTGTGTACTTTTTCTTCACCAAAAGAGTACATACTTTAAGGGCGTAGTATAAGTAAGCACATTGAGACGCAGCACCAGTCACCTCATTACCCACAATGACACCACGAGAATTTTTTATTAGTTTTGAAAATGGCAGCAGAGATTTGAATGAAAGAATAAAATAAAAAAAAATTTGTTTGAAAATCTCCCACTAACTCGCATTGCTAAAAAACATTTATATTCAAACTGCCAACGATGTCTAGATAATGAATTTCGAAATTCTAAATGAAACTGCTTTCATAATCCACAACATAACCACAAAATGAATTGCTAATTTCAGATGGCAATTTTTTTTTTAAACGAAGTCTTGTGAAAAACACTATGGTTGTCTATATTCCTGCGTTTATTTACATATTGAATTGCTATTTAATACATGTATGTATTCGGCAAACACTTTTATCCAAAGCAATTTACATTGCATTCAAGCTATACACCTTTTCTTTTTTTAATTCATGCATTCACTGGGAATCGAACCTGTGAGTCTTATCGCAACATGAAGACTTAACCATCTTTACGTAGAGTTGACCATGATGTTTCCCAACTCAACTGAGTGTTGGCGAAACCTCTTACATGAAGTGATTAGAAGTGTTAAACGTGAGAGAAAAAAACATTCTGCACTATAACATTCTACTGTGAACTGGATAACGGTGAATCAACACAGACAGACGTGAGTTATGATTATTTATAGTTATTTTACTGTTTGTAAAGATTCTTTTTTAATATATGTTCTACTGAAAGTAGCATTTAATGGTTGCACATTTGTATCAGCAATAAAATAGTAATGCATTAATCTGATATTTATAAATAACATCTGACACTTAAATATGATTTATAACATTTACATTGACAATATGTGATATTAGCAGGATAATCCGGACACTTCAATAATAGAAAATGAACCAGACGGACTTTACAAGGGGAGTTGATTATCAGTGTCATTTTAACGAAACCGTGAGGAATTCTACGAGAGTGAGTTCTCTGGTCTTCTACTACCTGACCTTGATCCTCGGCGTTCCTGGGAATGCATTTGTCGTGTATGTTGCTGGATTGAAGATGAAGAGGACTGTTAATACAGTAGGGTTTCTCAATCTAGCAATTGCTGACCTTTTGTGCTGCCTTTCCACTCTTTACTATTTGGCACAAAGATCTCATCTTGATCACTGTCCATACGGATCCATCATGTGCAAGATTCTCCACTTCATTGTGCTCATCACCATGTTTGCCAGCGTTTTCACACTGAGCTTGATTAGTCTGGATCGGTTTACTCTTGTGATCACGCCAGTTTGGGCTCAAAATCATCGCAGCTTGTTCATCGCACGACTGTCCTGCGCAGCGGCCTGGACTCTGGCTTCAGTTCTTAGTCTGCCTTTTATGATGTTAAGAAAGACTTACACAGAAAATAACAAAACATACTGCCTGCATTTTCAACATGATGAAGACCATTTTAAACTGTATAGAAGGTTAAGCATCATCAGATTTGTGTTTGGCTTTTTGGTTCCTCTCGTATGCATCACAACATGCTACGGATTCATCGCACGCAAGTTAGGCAGGAGTCATTTTCACTCTGGACGAGCGTTTCACATCATGTTGGCTGTAATCGTGGCCTTTTTTCTCTGCTGGCTGCCGTATCACATAGTGCGTTTGATAAAAATATATAGAGAGGAATCAAGTTGTTTGGCAGCTTTGGCGGTGAATCCGTTGGCCGTCTCTTTGGCGTATTTCAACAGCTGTCTGAACCCCGTTCTGTATGTTTTCATGGGGCAGGATTTTAAAAGTAAGGTTAAACTTTCCCTAAGACGTGTTTTTGAAAGAGCTTTCTCTGAGGAGGGAACACAAGCGTCACGATCCACACAGTCACAACAAATGCACTCCGTGTAGTGAAGATATCAACTCATTTATTCATTCATTTTTCTATGCCAGATCTATGCGTTTTCAATCAAGACTCTTTCCACTTGTTTTGATATTTTCTTATCTAGTGCAATGATGTGTGACTTACAAGTCCAAATACTTTTTGGGTCCACTGTAGTTTGATAACTTATTCAGTGTTTTTTCTGATTAGATATTTTCAGAATATATATTTCAGAATAATATTATCTCAGAATAATTGCCAAGATCAAATGCTCTTGTCAAGAATCTTAAAAAAATGGTTATTTCTTTTAAAACTGAAACTTAATATGCAAAACAACATGGCACAAATAGTTTATTTTGACATATGTCCACTCTTTTGCTTTTGTCTCCTTTTTCTTTTTTGGGTCAGGAAGTTATGAAACTCATTTAGAGAGCATTCTAAAAAAAAAAAAAAATTCTATTTCTAAAATAATTTGTTCTCAAACATCTGCAATTAAACCGAGATATGATAAAGAAGGAATAGTGTTATTTACCATGTTTGCTATCTTAATTAATGTTTTTTTTTTTTTTTTTTTTTTGCGCGCTGTTTTCATCTTTTTATCTTTTGAGACAGATGCTGTAAGTTTTGAGGAAGTTAATGGCATGTCGACTGATAGAATGTGGTCTACTGGCACTTATCTTGATGTCTGTGAATATTCTGTCTTAAATGCAAAATCTACAGTATACTAATATATTGCCAGTAATACTAATGTCTTGTGTGTGTAACATCAATCCAGATTGTAATGCTATTATGTATTATGCTCTTTATTCAATAACTTAATAGTTTTGTTAAACTATAGATTCTATTCTATGGATTTAAGACGCATATCACTAAGCAGAGCAGATAATCTATAAAAGACTATTATAGCTGAAGATTACAGAAGTAGGCTATAGGTGTTAAATTAGAATTACTGTCTTATGATCATTAAACATTCAAATTGTCTTTTAATTTGGACAAAAGCATTAGCCTATTCAGTATGCTATGTCTCTTGTATCACCACACTGTATCTTATCATAAAATAAAATCACTTAAACCCACATCTTTTTATGCAATTTCATTTCGTAGTAGTTTTGTATTGTGTCCTGATGGCTTTTTTTTTCTTTTTTCTTTTTTTTGAAGGAAATATGACTGTCACTTATTTTTGCAAATAATAGATCTATACTCAACAATTAGGGGCTCCAGAAATGGATGTTTTCACTTCAAACACCATAAAGTTAATGTTCAGAGTGAAGGATAAATAGAATAGAGATTTAGACTTTTTTTCTTTATTGCTCCTTTACTAATCTTAACCTACTCTGTATTCATGTTTTTACTTTAGGTAATCTCATGCTCATAAGTAAACTAATCTAATGTTGTTATTATTATTATAATTAAGTAATTTATTTGATTTTTCTTCAGGCATAAATAGGCCTACCTACCTCACCTCAGAAATTTGCGCCATTCCTCGGAGTCCCTGCTACTTTAACACCGTTGCCGCGGGAGACTCCAATAATAACATGATATTTATCACCTGGAATGCGAATTTTAGCAGGGGAACCCCGTCAAAAACCGTGTACTTTACCCTCAGGAACGCGATTTTTAACTGGGGACCCCCTCGAAACATGATTGGGCTAGTTATGAGTAGCGAACCCTGCCTGCTCGCGTGCTGCTGTGCTAAAAAGCTAAAACTCTGACGGACTTTTGAAAATTACCAGTAAATGCACGAAAAGTGGGATGAAACGGTTCTTATGTTGACTAATTATCATTTTGGATCCAGACCGTTGAATTTCACCAAACAGTGAGTAGGCTAATTTACGTCACTTTCATATAAGGATTAGCCAAAGGTGTTTACAGTTTTAATGAACGTGTGAGGGAAATTAGATCTCATGTCCTGCAACTGGTAACCATTTTAATCACTATTTTTCCATCCCTATTCAATTTAAACGGTCCTGCAGTGTACTGCATGTAGCAATATTACATAGTCTTTTAATTAATATCTCATAAATGCATATTTATTTAAACAACAGTGGAAAAAAATGCTGTTTTAAGTCACACCACAGCATGTGCCAACTTCCCAAAAGCATTAAAACGATCCAAAAATATTTCTCATCAGGCTTTAAAGGGGTCATATGATGATGCTGCTAAAAAGAACATTATTTGGTGTAATGAAATGTGTTTGCGGTTTAAGGTTAAAAAAACACATTATTTTCCACATACTGTACATTATTGTTTCTCCTCTATGCCCCGCCTTTCTGAAAAGGCATGATTTTACAAAGCTCATCGCTCTGAAAAGCGAGGTGTGCTGTGATTGGCCAGCTATCCAGTGCATTGTGATTGGCCGAATACCTCAAGTGTGTGACGGAAATGTTACGCCCCTCACCATACTGTGATGCCCTGTCAGGCCGGAGCGATGATTCAAAAACATGAAAACCCATTATAAACGAGGCATTCGTGGCATCCAGTGGGGAAATTATTATGGATTATAATGACTTATACTGTCTTTTTACGCGTTGCATTGCATCACGCCACGTAAACATAAAACCATGTCTGCATTTGGGATCAGAGAAATGACAAACACAGATGCTACTCTACACTGCCAAAAAAACTCACTTTAAATATATAAAATATAAAAACTCTTTAAATATAAAAAAAACGTACTTACAGTCTGAGAGTCAGAACAGCCGGCATTGTAGTCTACTCTACCAGGATCAGGAAACAGTCCTCAATAAAATGTGCTGCACAACACTGCTATTTGGGTTGAAGTGTTCTGGAACAGTGTTGTAAATACAACTTAACCACAGAGTTCTAGTCGTGTCCTCTTTTGGAAGACCAAACAAGAGTAGTTCGCGTTCACAACGAAACCCAGAGTCACACACGGCGGCTACAGTGAGCGGAGGGCGGGGGCTAGCGTTGGACGGCCGGAGGCGTCGACGTGAGCAGAGGCGGGACGGGCTTGAGAACAGGGCGGCCGGCAATTTCGACGAGGCGCATCGGCAGGACATGTGATATGACTCGGGCGTTTGGGGGGGGGGGACTCCTTTTCGTCCACGGTGAAAGCCGATCCGGGATCCACAGCGCGAAGTTGATGTATTAACTCAGCGACCAGCACGGATCAGCTCCAAACATGACAAAGCAAATATTGTCCTCTTTTGGAAGGCCAAAAAAAGTAGTTTTCACAACGAAACACACAGCGCCTTCACAACATGGCTTAATCCACAACAATACTACAGCGAGAATAAAAGTTACGCCTTCTTTCTTTGCGTGAACATTTGGGCGGGGTTATGCAAATATTCCCACATAGTGACTTTTTTCTCCCGGTTAGATATGTGGGGGTGTGTTAGAACGAGATGTTTTAGGTAGGCGTGGCTGACTCTAACTTTTATAAATAGTATCTCTTTGGATTTGAGATTTAGTCTTTGCAACTTTACATATCTTCTTCATGCCACCAAGAGCTTGTAACACTCCAAAGAGAAAGGAAAAATTGAAATTGCATCATATGACCCCTTTAAAGTTGACAGAGACATTGTATAAATCTTACTATTATGCTATGTAATTTTTACACAGTATAACACAACACCAGCAGAGGTCAGTATCTCCTACCTATCAAAATCTAGAATTTAATGTGCATCACCTGCGACTGTTTAGTCAGATGGACGTGTTTCTCTGCTCAACACATTTAATCTCTCACACAAGTGGCTTCCTCACCATTTCTCATGGATTAGACATAACATGACTCTTTGTTTGTACTGAAAATGGCAGCATTGATTTGGATAAAAGGGTTTTAAAATATGATTGAAAGTCTCTACCAACTCAAACCACCACCAACTATTTGCATAAAGCATTTGAAATTCCAAATGAAACTTTGCAGACTTAATTACCCACAATAACCTAAAATGATGAATGTTATACACATACTCATATAAAGCAATGCTATATAGAAAATCTCAACTGAATGATCATTTATATCAAGTGTAAACTATTCTTGTCCAGCTCTCTATACTACAAATACATATTAAATACAATATTAATTTACAAACAAACAATAATATATGATAAATTATCCTTATGAATTTCTGTAAACAATTGTACGTATAAATGCTATGTAAACAAAATTGACTTGCAATTGGTTGACTTCATTCCTGCATTTAGTTTTTAGTTTAACATCAGTATTTTTTCAATTTATGAATTCCCTTCTGCGACAGGAAGTCTTAAAGGGATAGTTCACCAAAAAAAATGAAAATTCTGTTCCAGGAATACTCACCTCATGGGGTTCCAAATCTGTAAGACCTTCGTTCATCCTCGGAACACAAATTAAGATATTTTTTATGCATTCCGAGCGCTCTCCGACCCTCCATAGACAGCAAGGATCCTAACACG
Organism: Sinocyclocheilus anophthalmus; assembly: GCA_018155175.1. Classification (NCBI taxonomy): domain Eukaryota; kingdom Metazoa; phylum Chordata; class Actinopteri; order Cypriniformes; family Cyprinidae; genus Sinocyclocheilus; species Sinocyclocheilus anophthalmus. Next base: position 196,002 of record JADLZN010009209.1, read on the forward strand.
ATCAAGGATAAAAGACAATTGTAGCAATGAGCTTGTTAAAATAATCAATGTGACATCAGTGGTTCAACCGTACTTTCGAAGCTACGAGAATACTTTTTGTGCACAAATTCGTCACCTCTGCGTCACCCTATAGTGCCATTTTGGAGAGTATCACATACGTAAACCACGTATGCAAACCTTGTTGCGGATGACAATGTTTTCGTTCAAATCAAAGTGTAAATAAATGTAGAAAATGTATCCGTGTTGTGCGGCTGACACAGAACAGCATACGGTGTTTACGTATGTGATAGCAAAATGGCGCTATAGGGTGACGCGGAGACGAATTGTTGAATAAAGTCATTCAAGTTTTTCTGGTTTTCTTTGCGCACAAAGTATTCTCGTAGCTTCGTAAAATTACGGTTGAACGACTGATGTCACATGGATTATGTGATATGACGTCATGCTGTGCGGTGTCTTTTTAAAAACTTAAATTCAACACATAACAAATTATAATACATCTAAAATGTAAAAACATACAATCTACTCCTTTCCTGCAGTGCTGCAGTTTTAAATGTATGTTCTTTTAATTCAGATAGGAGGTCATGCTGTGACGTATCGGTCTGCTGTTGGTCACACGGTATCACATGATGCGAATTCACAGGCCAGAGTTCACCAAGCCTGAACTTTGGAATGCAACGAAATGCGAAAACCTTTCGTACAGGCTTGCGTTTCCGGTCTGATGCATTCACATGCATATGAATGGAAGTCAATGGAAAGAAAAGTGCAGTGTGATTGCCCCTTAACGATCCTTGCTGTCTATGGGAGGGTCAGAGAGCTCTCGGAATGCATCAAAAATATCTTAATTTGTGTTCTGAAGATGAACGAAGGTCTTACGGGTTTGAAACAACGTGAGGGTGAGTAATTAATGACAGAATTTTCGGTAACACTTTATTTTGATGGTCCCTTTTGAACATTCTGTTGACAATAATTAATGTTGCACCTACATATCTACTAACTCTCATTAGAGTATTAGTAGACTGTCTGCTTAATATCAGCTAACTCTTTATTGTGATGGATCCCCACAGAGTTTCTACTGACTACAAGTAACTTTGCCAGTACATGTCAACTTATTCTAGCCCTAACCCTACCAGTCTACTAATACTCTACTAACACTCTAATGAGAGGTAGTAAACATGAAGGTGCAATGTTACTTATAGTCAACAGAATGTGTTAAAGGGACCAATCAAAATAAAGTGAAACCGAATTTTCATTTTTGGGTGAACTATCCCTTTAACTAGCTTTACATTGAGTTGGTCATGATGTTTCACAGCTCAACCATGTTTGAAATGTTGGTAAAGCCTGATGAAGTGATAAAGTTGAAGAAGTGGTATAAAGTCTTGAACATTAGAGAAGAAATCATTTGCCAGGATAACTGTGAATCGAATCATCACACCGTGAGTCATGATTACTTATGTAGAGCTATTTATATGATTTGTAAACATTTTATATACTTTAAAGTAATGCTAAAATAGCATTTATTTTGTTGCATGTTTGTTATCATAATTAAGCTTTGCTAATTTTAAGTTTCTTATATAACACTTTAAATATGATTCATGATTTTACATTGACAATATGTGATATTAGCAGGATAAACCAGACACTTCCGCTCAATCACAGCAATGGAGAATTATTATGTTATTTTGGAAAATCCGATGAGAGTGAGTTCTCTGGTCTTCTACTACCTGACCTTGATCCTCGGCGTTCCTGGAAATGCATTTGTCGTGTATGTTGCTGGATTGAAGATGAAGAGGACTGTTAATACAGTAGGGTTTCTCAATCTAGCGATTGCCGACCTTTTGTGCTGCCTTTCCACTCTTTACTATTTGGCACAAAGATCTCATCTTGATCACTGTCCATACGGATCCATCATGTGCAAGATTTTCCACTTCATTATGCTCATCACCATGTTTGCTAGCGTTTTCACACTGAGCTTGATTAGTCTGGATCGGTTTACTCTTGTGATCACGCCGGTTTGGGCTCAAAATCATCGCAGCTTGTTCATCGCACGACTGTCCTGCGCAGCGGCCTGGATTCTGGCTTCACTTCTTAGTGTGCCTTTTATGATGTTAAGAGAGACTTACACAGAAAATAACAAAACATACTGCCTGCATTTTCAACATGATGAAGACAATTTTAAACTGTATAGAAGGTTAAGCATCATCAGATTTGTGTTTGGCTTTTTGGTTCCTCTCGTATGCATCACAACATGCTACGGATTCATCGCACGCAAGTTAGGCAGGAGTCATTTTCACTCTGGACGAGCGTTTCGCATCATGTTGGCTGTAATCGTGGCCTTTTTTCTCTGCTGGGTGCCGTATCACATAGTAGATTTGATGATAATGTACGGAGAGGAATCCAGTTCCTTGGTGGCTTTGGCGGTGGATCCGTTGGCCGTCTCTTTGGCGTATTTCAACAGCTGTCTGAACCCCGTTCTGTATGTCTTCATGGGGCAGGATTTTAAGAGCAATGTTAAACTTTCTCCAAGACGTGTTTTTGAAAGAGTTTTCTCTGAGGAGGGAACACAAATATCACAAACCACTCACTCACAGCAAATGCATTCACTGTAGTGAAGATATCAACTCTTTTATTCAGTTTTCTGATTGATTTGTGTTAAACTATTTAATTATTCCTTTTCAAAAGTCATTAAGTCAGACTCGGCAAGTCATCTAACTTTTATTCATGATTCCTGTTTTTTTTCTGTATTGTTTATATATTTTCAGTGATTTGTGATTAACATTTGCTAAAGTTTAAAACCAGCATAATAGAATACTATGCTAGTGTCGTCTTCTGTTTGCTGTCAGCTAAGATAAAGTTTGTAATATTTCACTAATAATGGCTTGTGGTTTCTATGCCGAATTCATGACGAAAAATAAAAAATTAATATACATAATTTAAAGCTTGCATTTGTGAATAAAACTAAGGCTGATGATACACGGGGCAATTTTGGGCAATGTTGCCGTCAATAGGCAACCAGGTGAGACACAGGGCTCACGACTGATCTAAAATATCCAGAAAGAAATGTTCCCCATTCTCAATGGGGAAAGTGCTCAAGCAATATTGCTCAAAAAAAGTTGCCCGGCAAAATTGCTCAAAAATTTGCCCCGTGTATCATCAGCCTAAAACATATTTTATTTGATTTTTTTCATATTCCAATGCTTCTGTCATTTTATAATTTTGCTGCTGTTGTTTTTTTCTCTCACTTTTGTGTTTTATGGACTTATCATAAATTACAAGCAAAGTCTGTTATGTATAAACAGTGTTTTGCATATAAAGTGCAAAAATAATAGTTTAAATGTATGTTTATTGGAATGTTCATTAAACATTCAATTAATTGAGTAAAGATTGTTCATTATTAGTGCAAATAGTTGCTAACAACAGTTTTCTGTGGGTCAAGTAGCCAAAGCATAATGTTTTCAATTCTAAATATATTTTAAAAGACATCAAATTCAGATATGCTTTAAACGCAAAAGCAAAAAATAATCAGTTACATCTTTAGACACATGCACATTTGCTGACAAAACTGACAGCTGTAACTTTCTACCAAAACAACTTCCTCTTTTTCCTCACGACATACTGTACACTCTTAAAAAATAAAGCTTCTGTATTGGCATCAATGGATCTATGAAGAACCTTAAAAATCCATGGAACCTATCAAATGCAGAAAAGGTTCTTTATAGTCAAAAAAGATTCTTTAGATTTCTAAAATGTTTTTCGAAATGTTTCTTTTAGGAACTGTTCACTGAAAGGTTCTTTTGGGAACCAAAAATGGTTCTTCTATGGCACCACTTTTGGAACCTTTATTTTTAAGAGTGTACTCAAGCGATATACAATATATATTGCTGCCCAGCTCTAAACTGCTAAATGCTAAAAGTTCCCTGAGCTAGAACTGCTGATTGCGACTGATTGTTCCTAGTTTTGTCTGTGAAGAATGTGGCGAAATCATCAGCTGTTAAAGAGGTGGTGGAGGGGGACAGAGGAGAGAATTTAATGTTTTGAAGAGATTACGTGAAGCGCTGTTGATCTTGTTGTGGAAATATGAAGTTTTGGCAGTATGGACTTCAGCAGAGAAAGATGAAAGAAAAGACTGATACATACTTAGGTCTGACGGATCTTTTGATTTGCACCATTTTTCTCTCTGCTGCCCTGAGTTTGGTCCGATGCTCACGAAGAACATCAGATAACCAGAGGTTAGAAGGGTAGTTCTAGGACGTGATGAGAGGAAAATAAGTAGTACAGAAGTTAAAGTGGGAGCCTAAAGTGTCAGTGCTGCATTCACATCCAAGGAGTGGAGGTTTTGCCTAAAAGTAACCGGAAGAGCGGTTGGTGGCACAAAGGTAACAAGATGTAGTAAATGTTGAAGAAATGATCGCTGATGTGGTAGGGGTTTTACCAAAATGGTTGTATGGCAATCAATTGCGGTGAAATGAAGTTCAAGCTGGTGCCTTGATTCTATGAGTGCATGTGGTGGTCAGGTGGCTTGAAATCAAAAGAAGCAAGGAGAACTGGAAGTCTCAAGCATAAGGCGTGTCCAGATGAGGTGAAGAGAGCATGGCCAAGTATGGTGACCCATCCTCAGAATTAGTGCTCTGCATTTAACCATCCAAAGTGCACACACACACAGCAGTGAACACACACAAACGTGAACACACACCCGGAGCAGTGGGCAGAATTCTATGCTGGGCCCCCCCCCCCCCCCCCCCCAACCCGGGGAGCAGTTGGGGTTCGGTGCCTGGCTCAAGGGCACCTCAGTTATGGTATTGAAGGTGGGAGAGAGCGCCATGTACATTCACTTCCCCCACATACAATCCCTGCCGGTACGAGACTCAAACCCACAACCTTTGGGTTATGAGTCCGACTCTCTAACCATTAGGCCACGACTTCGCCCACAGATGAATGTTAAACAGTCACCAAAGACTACAAGTGGACTGCCGCCTCGGGGAATGAGGACAGCAGCCCATCTAACTCCTCTAGGAAGGTGCCCAGTTGACCAGGAGGGTGGTAAATTACTACAACAGGAAGTTTTAAAAGAGCTGTTACTGTAATGGCATTATGGGTGTCCCCGACTAAGGATTTACATAGTCAAATCAGAATTGTCAAGTCTTGCCAATAGTCGACTGATAGTCGAATCGTGTGCGTGTTTATTTTCTTTCATACGCAGCACATAAATGGGAAATTCTCTCAATCACAATGACTGACAGAGTGAAAAATCATAACAATGGACCGGACAAAATAAAATTTGTCAAAACATTCGCTCCATCGGAACTGCCCTGCTTCACGCCACTACAGATATATAAATATATATATACTGTATAGTGTGTGTGTGTGCATGCATGTATGTATTTGTTGCATCAATTTAAAAAGAAAAAAAATAGGGTCGCTCTTAAAAAAAGTTTGAAAACCACTGATGTAGAGGCACGTATTTCCAATGAGCCTATGTATCAACAATCTAAACAACAGAAATAGAAACCAAAGCTAACACTTATGCGCTACCGCCTTCTATGCTGACTAATCACTTCAGCTACATCAGTCTTATCTTTAGAGACACACATTCGCTGGCAGTTACTAAGAAACTTTTTGCCAACATGTAACTCTTTTTCTGTTCTTTTTTTTTTGTTGTTGGATTGAAAATGATCAAAGACTTCTGCTTTCCTGTCCCAAACCTATCTTCCGTAACAAAAGGGCCATTTGGCATTACTGAAGGCACAGAGGTGCTGATAGTGATCAAGGCCTGTGGGCCAACATGACATACAGTAATTGTCATACCTTAAGCACCATGGGTGAAGCTGTAATCTGCTGATTGGTCAGTTTAAATGTCTCAGATTTGGTTTGTCACATGGTCAAGGAAGGGATAAAAGAAGAGGATTTTATGTGCTCTTCTCTTTTCTTTGCTGTCTCTTTTCTTGGCTGGCGATCTCACTTTGTTGGGGCTCTGCCCTCTCTCCCTCTCTTTCTCTCTCAAGGAACATTTTACATATATGCTGGGTACAATTAACTATGTTTTACAGCATCATATAGTTATACCACTTCAAGTCTACCAGAACCAAAATACTTATAAACCATTTACGGTAAATTATGTACTAACTAGTCTGATTCAACAGTAACACTGAAGTGATACCTATTGAACAATATAATATATTCCACTCAATAGCAATGCTCTCCACAAGTTTAGCATTCTAAAACGCTTATTTCCGTCGTTGGTATAAGTGGCAGTGGGTGGTAATAGACAAGAAATGTACAGTTTTATACCATCATGCTGATAACGTTTTAGTCATTCGGCAATCCTACAGCCTGAACCACTGTAGGGAAACCACTCTTACATTATGATGAGACACTTGCCAGTTAAATGAAAAATGGCAAACTTTAAGGTTTGCATGCATGTCAAATTCATTATCATAAATGCAAATGTAAATGAAATGAATGTGATAATGTTCTCTTATAACACTTTCTATACTATAAAACGCTATAAAAGTTACCCGTTTCTGGATCAGTGTGACCAGTATTTCCTTCTGTGCTTCTTTTGTAGTATAAATAGTGAGAGTAGTTTATTCATATTCATATTATTGATAAGGCCAACATAATTAGGCTACACATCATGAAAAACTGCAAACCTACATGTGTTTGATACATGTCAAAAGATTTATGACATCATGTCTCATGTCAGAGAGAGCAAACATATTTTTAAAGAGGGAAATATAACGGAGTTGAACAAAGTGAGCAACCATTATATACGGTCTTTCTCAGAAAAAGCTTAAAGTAATTAAAGCCTCGCCTCTGAAATTCAAGCCATTCCTGTGAGAGTCCCTGCCCACGTGCTGCTATAATCAAGCAACATGGTGTGAAATTATGAGTAAATGCACAAAAAGTGGAATGAAACCGTTCTTATGTTTAGTAATTAACTTTATTATGAAATATAGGATCTGGGACTGGAAGAAAAGCTGCTGAGAAGGGTCCACTGTCATTGTACTATACAAGAGCAGACTCTAGAGGCGGAATCACTGACGCATTGTGCTGTTTGTTTTGACACGTGAGACTGCACGCTGCTCCAGGGTTGCCAAGTCCACGTTTTTACCGTGGAATTGGACTACTTTTAATGGACACCACAGGTGTCAAACTCAGTTCCTGGAGGCCCGCAGCCCTGCAGAGTTTAGTTCCAACACGCATACCATGTAGTTTTCAAATAAGCCTAATTGTTTTACACTGTTGCCGCGGGTTGTTTTTATCCCACAGGTTAAAGCAATCTCCCCCATCCCTGGAACACGAGGGGACTCCAGACAGAGGAGAAACCCTGGAAAAATCACTATTGGCCTAGCTTTGAATCGCAGTTGGGCTGATTTTGTTCTGCAGTCCTGGCAACCCTTCGCTGCACAGAGCGGAACACTTCAGATGCCGATTTATAACAAACAACGGCCGTATCCGAAATCACATACTTCCCTACTATATAGTAGGTGAAAAACTGCATGTGACAAAAGAAGTTAGTATTCACAGTACTCATAAAAGAGAGGGCAGAAAGTACCTGGATGACCTATTACATCCGGCGTGGTTCTGAAGTGTGCATAGTATGCACTAATACTATCCCATAAGGCCTATCCCGGGAGAGGATTTATGAATGGCAATGATGCGACGCAACTGACGCTGGTAGGTCACGTGCCAGTGACAACATGGCAAATGTAGTATGTCCAGATTATATCCATACAACAACACGTTCATACTACATAAAGCATACTCTTTTAGCGGTCATGAAATAATAATTTTTAAAAAAAAAAAAAAAACACATTCTCAAGAGACTGAAGTTTCCTCCTGTGGTCTACAGCCCCTCTTACATTTCTGGTGGCAGCCGGTTTGGACGACATGCACGGCGTGTGAGTGAACTTTCTCTTCGACGGGTATTAAATGCGATGGATGTGGCATCACGACGTTGGAAACTGACATCGAGCGCAAAATTTCATCTTTCTGTTATCCGTGACGTCTACTTTGTGTTTCAACCATGGACACATTTGTTTGTGCGTTTTTCACAGCAGTGTCTGATCACAGGGGATTACAGCGTCGGTTGGACCGGTGTAGTGCCGAAATTTGCACCCTGCCAGATTATGCACCCCCTAGTATTGGTAGGTTTAAGGAGTAGGTGTGGGGGAGGGGTTAGAATTAGGGGTGGGGTTGGGATTAGGCAATCAGGTAGCGACTTCAATGAGGGGGTGCATAATCTGGCAGGGGTGCAGAATTCGGCACAACACCGGGAACTTTAAAGAAACCGGAAGACGCGAAATTCATAGGGTAATCCTTGTTTAATTTAATGGACTTTTTGGGACATTTTATTATCGTGGGATACTGTGACTTCTGAACTGTGAACTATAATGAGTGAAGCAGACTCGGCACGTGATTTGCCTGGCGCGAGTAGTTTACATGCAGTGCAGCGCTTTAATGGACATTTTCCGCCTATTTTTTTGGGTGACGGGAAAGAAGATTTTCTCCACTGGTGCAGACGATTTGAAGTGACTGTGGAGGCTAGCGCTGATTTTGATAACGCCAAGTTAGCAAACTTTTTGTCAACTTGTCTTGATGGTACTGCTTTTAACTACTGGGACAGTTTGCCTAGTGACATTAAGACAAACTGAAAACAAAAAATTAAAGCTGTTTTTGGCAAACGAGTTTCTGTCCACATTTCAAAGTTATGTTAATGCACGCACACACCTGCCTGGTGAGGCTCTCCAAGTTTTCGCAACAGAAATTAGCCATTTGGTGGATGAAGCTTTCCCACATAAGAGGCTAATGCAAAGAATGGAGAAAAATTCAGACTGCTGGAATTGAACCTTATCTACAGCTTCGCATACATGAACAAGGTGTAGATACACTGGATGCTGCTCTTGCGTTGGCTCTGCAGATTGAACAGGCACACCAAGCCAGCAAGGTACTGCTGCCGTCTCACCCGCAACAGTGGACTTCCTCAGCAGCAGGAGTTTTTCCTGGATCTACCCTCAACGTTCTTCCACAGACTGTACCTTCCTCTCCCTGCTCCACGATGTCTACAGTACTTCCTGCGGTTCACTCAGCTACATCAGGGAACTTCATGAAACTTCAACGGACCCTGGAAAGTTTGACCGAGAGAGTGGATTAACTTCAGCTTGAGGTTAACAGGCAGAGAGGTATGCCGGCAGACGCACAGCGTCGCAGTCTTACCCCGGACGAGTCACGTGGGCGCACATCAGAACATCGCAGGTATGACAGACATTCATATACTGACTGTGACTCTTTTTATGAGCAAAGTAGACCACCATACAGAGATACGAGTGGCGATAAGGACTATTACAAAGCACGCAGATATGAGGGCTATCGTGATCAAAGTCCTAGAATGTCACCGGAACGTGGACAGCGCATTACAGCTCGGGACTCTCTGGCTCGTGCTTCTTGTTCAGACAGTGGTCGAGGCGACAGGTCATCGAATGGCTACTCAAAGCGGCGGAGTCATCGGTCTCCAAGTCCTGGTCACGTGCGTTTCCAGTCTCCTTCACATGTTCATCAGCGCCAGGGAAACTATCAGTAGTTGACAATGAGGGCCAATTGCCAACTGCTACTGACACCGGGCCCATTGGTAACGTTGTTGAACATCATGTGACTGTAGACCCTGGTCAGGCCGTGACACAAGTTCCAGTTTGTGTATGCCTGCATTATTTCGATGGACCCATTCTCAAGAGACTGGAGTTTCCTCCTATGGTCTACAGCCCCTCTTACAGTAGTAGCACCTCAACCTTAAAACAATGTAATGAAAGTACACTCAAGTCTGACCCAAATGTTTAATGTCATGATGGTTACCATCAATTTGCATTAGTTTGTGTCCAGTTGGTCTCTTTTATGCATTCGTTAAGCCAGCGAAGTTGCTAGTGACGTGAAAAATGAGAAAGTGAACTTCAAACTCATCTATGCCACTTTTTCATTCTTAAAGTGCACTTTTGCCTTTTTGGAGATTAAATAAACTATTTCAGACCGCCGCTTGAACTGTGCAGATATTTAAAGATGAACAGATTTCCCCCCCCCCCCCCCCCAGTGCGACATCCTTTTAAAGCACGACTGTTTGGATATAAAATGCTAACACTTTAAAATAGGATTACATTTGTAACATAATATTGTAAATAATGTTCAGTTTCTTGCACAGACAGACTGTTTTGCTTCATGATTCTTTAGGGTCTTAATAAAGTCTATAACATACTTTAGTTAAACTTCCTCAATGATCGTGTAAAAAAAACTCACTTTTTACCTTGTCAAAAACAGCTCTGTTCACAGCAAGCCGTTTCAGTGCATGTACCTTTAAATGCTAATGAGCTCTGCTGGCCCTGCCCCTCTCTTCTGTGGGGTGAGGAGCCACTCTCATGAGACTGTTAACTTTAGCCACGGAACTTGCTAACTAGCACGTTATTAGGAAAGGCTATTTGCAAAGATTCATAAAAAAACCCCCTTATACTCCTTCTGTAGGTGAAGTTGGATCACGTACGATTTGCGCAAAACATAGACACATTTAGGTAGATCAGTTGACTCATTCCCTTCAAAAACAAAAGTAATCCACTGCGTCTTCAGCGGCTCAGATGTCGGCAGTAAATGACGACTGCTATGTTCATTATTACATCCAACAACTAAACACCTCAATCGCTTAGGAGACATTCTTCCCTGTTTCAGCGTCGAAACAATGGCGGACTGTTCACAGCTCACTCAGGGCGAGTCTAAGGTAAAACGCTAGCAGTGTCAATCAACAGTTGTGGGAGGGGCCTGGGTCTGTGTGACATCACACCACCAAGAATCTGAGAACGGCTTGATATGAGAAAGGGGTTATATTTGAGAAAAAAACACTGGGTGGATTTTTATCATTATAGGGTGGTTGTGTACACACACTGCCAACACACATTTATGTTCAAACAACATGTAAAGTGGATTTTGCATCTGATGACCCCTTTAATCCCTCACACAAGTTTGTTTAATTTCATTTGCTGTGAAATTGGCTATTATACATATAAACAGCTTTACCTGCTTACATGCTCATTTAACCAATAATATATACAGTAGAAAATTTGGTCACACTTTATTTTAAGGTCCAATTCTCACTATTAACAAACCATTAACTACAAATTTTCCTCAATAAACTGCTAATTTGTTGCTTATTAATAGTTAGTAGGGTAGTTAAGTTTAGTTATTGGGCAGGATTAGGGATGTAGAATATGGTCATGCAGAATATGTGCTTTATAAGTACTAATAGGGTCAATATCAGTGTAGGGTGCCTTTTGGTGTCCTGTACATAACTCATTTGCCGTAACTTAACATAAAAATGACTATGAAAGGGTGTTTTATATTTATATCACAGGATAACTGGGTTTCTTTAGATACATTTTCTAGTTTTTGTTTAGTTTTGTGTAAAAGGATGCGTGTTATTTTGCCTATGTCCATGCATTCTACTAAATTTGACTGATAGTAGTAGAATATTGCAAATCAAAAAAAGAAAAAAATTCTCGTATTAATATTTGGTAAAAATAAGAGATACTTCTTTGGAGTGTATTGATATTTGTAATTAAAAACATTTTTATTTAATAAAGAAAGTTCGTTTGTCCATGTCCACCCTGTAGTATTGGGGAATCCACCCCTTTAAGAAAAGGCCATCCCCTTTAGTGACATCAGGACAACAGATTTTTTTGTCTCTTCAGTGGCGGGAATTTCAACGGCTGAGGTGAGCAAGTTGGTGACTTTTCAATTGACAAATTCGTATGAGTTTGCTTACTTGCTTTGCCAAAGCTTAACATGTCCATCCTGTCGGCATAAAATATGCCAGAAATGATTAGAATACAGTATTTCAAAATATGTAAGTTTAAATATACAAAATTCTCTTCAACAACCAGACTAAATATTAGGCTAGTCACAGTTTGTTGTAAGCTAATATGCTAATTGAAGCTCAAAATGTCCACCCTGTCGGCCACTTAGACTCAATAGAGTGGACATAAACATGACAGGGTGGACATAGCATTCATTTGTAGCTAATATTGCTAAAAAACCTAAAATGAATGGGGCGGGGGTTTGGAGGGCGGGATTATCAATGTGATGAGGATGTAATTATATTATTATATTATTTTTAATAACCCTGTTTAGGAAAGGGACATCATACCTTTCAGAAAATATAATTTGCATCTTAATTTTGCAATGAAAATGTATTTAACAGTAATGTATATGTCCATGACAGGGTGGATGTCAGACTCTGGTCCGTGTTTTGTGTTTGTTTTGCTCCTCATGTGCCTTCCTGTGTTTCCATATTTGGTCATTTTCCTGTCCTTGTTTAGTTAATTGTTTATTCCGTTCACCTGTGTTTGTAATTATCCCTTGTATTTAGTTTCTTCCTGTTCTGTTGTCCCTTTGTCTGGTCTAATCGTTACGTGGATGTGTTTCCTGCTGTCTCCTGTGTTGATGTACCCTGTGTTCCATGGATTAAAGACGTTTCGTATATTCCTCGTCTCCTCGCTCCTTAGTTCCGGTTATCCTCGTGTGTGGGTCGTGACAGAAGACCAGGCCAAGACAGTAAGCGGCGCCCCTTCTCCCGTGTTTTTATTTCCGTTTTTAGTCATCTTTTATTTTCCCTTTTCTTCTCCCCGCGGTATGAGGACCGCCCCGCTGTCATGCCCACCAGCCGCGGCTCACTCCAGCCCACCGGCCGCTCAGAAGTCAAGCCTGCTGGCCGCTCCGAAGACAAGCCTGCCGGCCGCGCCGTTGTCATGCCTGCTGGCCACAGCCACATATCCACAGCTGTAATTACTGTGGTTTTCTTGTGACATTCTCCTTAAAAGAGGAAGGAGAATGCAATACCCATCATCAAATGTTTCCTCCCAAATTTGTATTTGTCCAAAGGAAAGAATTTTTCATGCAATCACCCAGAGTTCTTTGTAGTCCTTTCATCGAATCAGTAGGACTTTCTTCCATTTCTTGTGATTATTCCTTAAAGTAGTAAGCACTGGCAAGTATCACTAGTTAGTGCAGAGCAGCTGATGAGGTGAGTACAAGTTTGTAAGGCATTATTTGATCTGTAAAACTCAAGTGTGATTTAAAACATGTAAACATATGATCATTGACATACAAGTGACTGCATAGTTAATGATTTAAATTAAATGTCTTAAGTACTGTTTATTTAAAAATAAATTTCATTGTTTAATAATATTGAATAGTTGCCTTTATCAAATTGCTTATTTTCCATACTTGTAAGCAATGTTCCTTCTAATTTTTTTCTTGCTGAGCAAAAGTTTTCTCTATTGGTCAGACATTTCAGCAACCTGAGAAAAAACATTCTTTATACCTATATATCTGTACAGCGCGCACACAAAAAAGTGTGTAACTTTTAACTTTAAAGGGGTCATATGATGTTGCTAAAAAGAACATTATTTTGTGTATTTGGTGTAATGAAATGTATCTATGCGGTTTAAGGTAAAAAAAAAAAAAAATTATTTTCCACATACTGTACATTAGTGTTTCTCCTCTATGCCCCGCCTTTAAAAAACACGTTGATTTTTACAAAGCTCAACATTCTGAAAAGTGAGGTTTACGCTGATTGGCCAGCTATCCAGTGCATTGTGATTGGCCGAATACCTCAAGCGTGTGACGGAAATGTTACGCCCCTCACCATACTGTTGATGCCGTGTCCCGGCCGGAGCGACGAGACAAAAACATTAAAACCCATTACAAACGAGGCATTTGTTGCATCCAGTGGGGACATAATTACTGATTATAATGACTTATACTGTCTTTTTTACGCATTGCATCGCGCCACGTAAACATAAAACCTGTCTGCATTTGTGATGGGAAAATGACAAACAACAAGCGCTACTCTACACTGCCCAAAACTCGCGTTTGAATCGTCAGTGGCAAATTCTTTAAATATAAAAAACATACTTACAGTCTGTGAGTCAGAACAGCCGGCATTGTAGTCTACTCTACCAGGATCAGGAAACAGTCCTCCATAAAATGCGCTGCACACATCTGAATATTTGGGTTAAAGTGTTCTGGAACAGTATTGTAAATACAACTTAACCACTGATTTCTAGTCGTGTCCTCTTTTGGAAGACCAAACAAAGTGTTTCGCTGTCACAAACAAACAAGAGTCACACACGACGGGCTGACGGCGTGGCCGGCTGATTCGACGAAGGAGCGTCCGGTGGGCTTGCGGCAACCGCATGTGACGACCCCGGGCTGGACTCCACGTCATCCACGGTGAAAGCCGATCCGGCGATCCACAGCACTAAGTTGATGTATTTCCTCAGCGACCAGCACGGATCAGCTCCAGGCATGACGAAGCGGATATCATCCTCTTTTGGAAGACCAAACAAAGTAGTTTCGCTTTCACAACGAAACACAGCGTCTTCACGACATGGCGGCGGCGGCAACAATACTACAGCGAGAATAAAAGTTACGCCTTCTTTCTTTGCGTGAACATTTGGGCGGCGTTATGCAAATCTTCCCACATCGTGACGTAGATATGTGGGGGCGTGTTAGAACAAGGCGTTTTAGGTAGGTGTGGCTGACTCTTAACTTTTATAAAGAATATCTCTTTGGATTTGAGACTTTAGTCTTTGCAACTTTACAGATCTTCTTTATGCACCAAGAGCTTGTAACACTCCAAAGAGAAAGGAACAATTGAAATCGCATCATATGACCCCTTTAATGTGCTATTTATATTTGATTTACTCTTTTTAGAGTTCTCTCATTTTAGGTTACTTTGTAAAAATGTTTTCTAGTGCTGTGCCACCAAGAAATTCTATTAAAATTAATTTTAAAAAACTTGTAAACCGCATTCGCCGGTTCTAACTCTACAGCAACGCCAACTCTGTTGTGGTTTGCCCGAGCATTGCAATTATTTCGCATTTACTAGAATTCAGTCAAATGGCTTTCCCAATTAATTTTTGCGCCTGTCCTGCACTTTATTGCTTCTGTCGCGACTGCGCAGCTTAGAGGGAACATTGTTCGTAAGTCACTTTAGATAAAAGAATCTGCTAATTGAATGAATAAATGTTTGACTCTGATAATATATGATATTTACAGGATAAGCAGAGCACTTTGGACAGCAGCAACTCAAGCAAAATGAACCAGCCATATACTGATTATGACTATCATGATAATGTTTCTGATTATTTTAACGAAGATTTTTGTCAGGATTGTGAAAAGCTGAGGAATTCTATGACAGAGATTTCTCTGGTCTTCTACTACCTGACCTTGATCCTCGGCGTTCCTGGAAATGCATTTGTCGTGTATGTTGCTGGATTGAAGATGAAGAGGACTGTTAATACAGTAGGGTTTCTCAATCTAGCGATTGCCGACCTCTTGTGCTGCCTTTCCACTCTTTACTATGTGACCGAGAGCACTTTTAATGAAGACTGGCCATACGGATCCATCATGTGCAAGATTTTCCACTTCATTATGCTCATCACCATGTTTGCTAGCGTTTTCACACTGAGCTTGATTAGTCTGGATCGGTTTACTCTTGTGATCACGCCGGTTTGGGCTCAGAATCATCGCAGCTTGTTCATCGCACGACTGTCCTGCGCAGCGGCCTGGATTCTGGCTTCACTTCTTAGTGTGCCTTTTATGATGTTAAGAGAGACTTACACAGAAAATAACAAAACATACTGCCTGCATATTAAACATGATGAAGACCATTTTAAATTGTATAGAAGGTTAAGCATCATCAGATTTGTGTTTGGCTTTTTGGTTCCTCTCGTATGCATCACAACATGCTACGGATTCATCGCACGCAAGTTAGGCAGGAGTCATTTTCACTCTGGACGAGCGTTTCGCATCATGTTGGCTGTAATCGTGGCCTTTTTTCTCTGCTGGTTGCTGTATCACATAGTGCGTTTGATAGTCATGTACGGAGAGAAATCCAGTACCGCTGTGGCTGTGGCAGTGGATCCGTTGGCCTTCAACAGCTGTCTGAACCCCATTCTGTATGTCTTCATGGGGCAGGATTTTAAGAGCAATGTTAAACTTTCTCCAAGACGTGTTTTTGAAAGAGTTTTCTCTGAGGAGGGAACACAAGCATCACGACCCACACAGCCACAACAAATGCCCTCAGTGTAGTGAAGATATCAACTCATTTATACTGCGTTTTCTGATTGATTTGTATTACTATTCTAATAATGTTGTTATAATTATTTATTTTCGAAATTCATCAACTCTTTAAGTCAGCAAGTCATCTAACTATTATTCATCATTCCTGTGTGTTTTTCTCTCTATTGTTGATGTATTTTCAGTGATTTGTGAACTATCGTCAAAGCTTAACATCACCTTGATTAACTTTTTTTGGTTGCTATCAGCTTAGAAAAAGCTTGTAATATTTCACTAATAATGACATGTGGTTTCTATGCTGAATTCATGAAGAAAAATAAAAAATGTTGCAATTGTGAATATAACAAAAACAGGTTTTATTTGACTCTCCCTTATCACAATGATTTAGTCATTTTGGTGTTTGGTGTTATGGTGTGATAACTCAAAAGCAAAGTGCATGATGCATGAACATTGTTTTAAATATAAAATGCAAAAAGTTAAATTTGATCATTATTGTAATGTTCACTGAACCTTTAATTCACTTGTAATTTGAATTATTTATTTTAAATGAGGATTGTGGCTAGATAAAAAAAAAAAGGAACAA
Source organism: Sinocyclocheilus anophthalmus (assembly GCA_018155175.1). Lineage (NCBI taxonomy): Eukaryota > Metazoa > Chordata > Actinopteri > Cypriniformes > Cyprinidae > Sinocyclocheilus > Sinocyclocheilus anophthalmus. The sequence continues at coordinate 212,698 of JADLZN010009209.1, forward strand.
ATACATGCACATTTGGAGGCAATTACTAAGAAAACTGACCACTGCAACAAAACAACTTTGTGACAGGAAAGTGACCAGGAGATACTTGTTAAATTAAATGACAGATTTTAAGATTACAAATACTTTGCTGTAAATGTATATGAACATTACATCAGTAGTGACACATCCGTTTACCGACAATTACTTAAACCAGCAACTGCTAAGGAATTTTGTAACAAGAAGTTCCTCTTTTTCCTTTTTTTTTCAAGAGAAACGACTTAAAGGTTTGCATTCAAAATGCATTATCATAAATGCAAATGTAAATAAAATGAATATCAAAATGTTCTCTTATAACACTTTCTGTACTATAAAATGCTATAAAAGTGACCTGATTCTGGATCAGTGTGAGCAGTATTAATTCTGCACGTCTTTTGTTGTATAAATAGTGCGAGTAGTTTATTCATATTCTTATTCTTGAGCTTGCTAAGTCTAAAATACTGAGAACCTACATGTGTTTGACCCATGTGGTGCAAAGGGTTTATGACATGTCTCATGTGATGGCAAAAAGAGCAAACTATTAGGCTATTCTTAAAGAGGGAAATGTCGTCAAACAGAAAGTGAGCAACCATGACAAATTATGAATATTGTCTTTCTCAGAAAAAGCATAAAGCATTAAAAGCCCACCCAGTAAATGTATGATATTTAACTTTTATTAAAAACAAGATTCTATGTAACCCAATGAGCCTTATATGAAAGATGGATGCTTGAAGGCAGCATCACATTGAGTTTAATGGTGTATGTCTGCAACAGCGTCTTTCTGTCCCAAAATTCTGCATCAAAAAACTATTGAACTCATTTAAGTTCAAGAACTAGGCTTTCATACTGATATATAATGTCAGGCATTCTGAGGAAGTGCATTAGAGAAGTGCTTTTGGTTTTCACGCCGGCCGAAAATCATTCAAGCCATCTAAACTCTTAAAATCCCTTGAATCCTCTGAGCTCTTCTTATTTGTTGCTCTCTCATGCTCTCGATCACGTGCTGGTTCTGAAACTGAAGCCTCTGGACCCACTCCTCACGTAACCTGAAAGAAAACATAGAGGATTTATGATAAATGTGCTTTATTGCTGTATGCGCACATAGACTTTACTGTAACAACTGAAGGTCCTACACACACAAAACCCTTCTTAATGATGATACAAGTGGTTTTGGAGAGTCTCATCTCAGCAAATATGTTTCATTTTTATGAACAGTTAAACATTTGCTAATTCATTTGAAATCTAAACTACCATTCAAAAATCTGGAATAATTAAGATGTTTTCAAGGTTTTTGAAAAGTCTCTTATGCTCACGAGGCTTCATTTATTTGATCAAAAATACAGGGAAAAAAAAACAGTAAAAATGTGAATCATTATTGTGACGTACTGTTTTCTGTGTGAATATATTGTAAAGTGTTATTTATTCCTGTGGAATCAAAAGCTGAAATTTTCAGCATCATTACTCCAGTCTTCAGTGTCACATGATTCTTCAGAAATCAGTATAATATGCTGATTTGTAGTGGTGTTACGTTCAACACCGAAGCTTCGAAGCTTGTATAAAAAAAAACACATTTCACATTAAAGCACTGTATCGGAGCTTGATTCGTTTCGAGAAAAGCACGTGATCTGTGACGTCCGAAGCTTCATTCGCCTGAAAACCACGTGACTGCTTCAGTATCTGGTTCAAATGAAGCGAACCTCAGCGCTGTTTCCGTTACATTATATTACATTATAATGTGTTAGCATTGGTTTTTTTAAAATCGTAATTTATGTATTGAGCTCAAAAATGAACTTTGGCCATAAAATATCAGTCTAAGGGCTGAGATTTAATTAGTGGAATTTATTGCTTTATATTTTAATTATTTTAGTTGCCGGTTACACGACACAAACGCGAATGACTTTGACAATAAACTTATTTATATAAAATATAATCTATTAAAAAAAATCGTTTAGAACCAGATGTGAAAAACCTCTGCTGTAATGGAAATAAACCACTTTGGAAGGTGTTATTTATTTTTATGGCCACAGCATAAACCGTTTTAAAAAGCTTCGAGTAATGAACATTTTTCCGATACAGTTGTGATGAAAGCTTCACTGGTTCAGAACGCTTCACTTCGCCATCACTACTGATTTGCTGCTCATTTATTATCAGTTATTACTGGTGCACAATTAATATGTCACGGGTTGCCAGGGGAAAGGAGCTCGAAGGAGTACAAAGGACGCAGATAGTCAAACGAACAGAGTCTTTAATAAATCCACATGGGCAAACAGACGAACACAACCTCTTAACACGACTGTACAAAAACTGTGGAAAGGCAGGGCTATAAATATTCAACCAAACGAGGAACTAACGAGTAAATTAACAAGACACAGGTGAACAAAATGACATAATCAGAAAACTAGGTCACCGGGGAACAGGCCAACTGAAACACAATGAAAACTAGAACACAAACCAAACATAACCCTAATACATGGTTCTTATTTTTATCAATGCTAAAAACAATTTTTGCTGCTTAACATTTTTGTGGAAATGGAAGAATGTTTATTTCAAATTAGAAAAATAGTTATCATTATAAATGTCTTTACTGTCATTTTTATCAATTTAATGCATCCATGCTTGAGAAAAAAACCCTGCAATTTATTTGACAACAAATCAGCATATTAGAATGATGTATTTAATATTTATATTGATTAATTTTATGTATATTTTTATATTAGTATTTTAAAATTACCTGGTTAATCTTTTGAACTGTTTCATAGAAATAAACAAAGTTGTATAATGCAATGTTGCAGAATAGAATTAAATATTTTTTTAAATGGGCTGCATAATAATAAAACCGTTTTAGTTACTTTTTTATGAGCCACTTCTATAATAATCTACTTAGACACTATTCTGACTTACATTTAGCCCGGTTCAAAGTAGCTTCTCCAACATTGCTCAGATTTGGATCTGAGTATTAATAAACCCTTGGATTTGCTCTGAAGCCTGTTGCGGTTCATCTGTATGAACAATGTATTCATTACACACTCAGAAAGCCGCCCTCGTCTCTTCAGCTGTTTCTACTGCAACACCCTGCCTTTGATTTGAAGAGGTCCAAAACCTGGAGATTTGTACCAGTGTATGTGCTAATCCACATGACCTTCCTGAAGGAAACACTAGAGGGCAGAACAAAAACAAGCAATAGAAGCCCGTCTGGATTTACCCATTCACCTCTGGACTCTCATTGGGATGCTTTTCATTTCCAAAAGCCAGAAACTGTTTATGGATCCTAAACAATTACGAGTTTTCCAGTTTCCTCCCATAAGGTTCATTCCAGGCAGGTTGGGTTTTGTGACTCAAGGTCGTTTATCAATATTATCTTTTCATTTCAGTTTATTCGACCTAATCTTTCTTTACAATTACCACCCAGGAAAATTAGCTCGAAAAGTGACAAAAGGAAAGCAACACATTGGATGAAGTTATTCTGTAGGAGCAATGATTCTCTGTGATAGACATATACACACTTGTTCTTCATTCTCGAGTCTTCATTTCCCATCCTCTGAGCGTGGCTTTCGATCTTCTCTTCCCAATACTTCTTCAGCCCGTATTTATCATGAATACGTGCCAAATTAATCATCTGAAACAATGAAAGCAGAACATCTCGGGGTGACGGATAGCTGTGCATCAGTGCTTGTGGTATAACAAATCGTCATCTTTCATCGGAGCATGCAATATCTGTAGATCCTTATTACACATGGACAAACCATTTTTTACAGGGAATGATTGTATTCCACGCAAACTAAGACAAATGGCACTTGACACATAATTCATAATCAAGAGAAATGAGAACATTTTCAAGACACTTTGCATTAAATGTTAGATGTTCCCCAATGTACATGCAGCACAATTTCACTTTCACTTCTGGGAAGTTCCTACTTACGAGTTCAGAAACTGTGCTTGACTTTTTAGCAATAAAATGAAGAGCAAATGATGCACATTAGTATTTTCTGACAAGCATGGTCGCTATTCTTCTTCATCAAAATGCATGCAAACTACATTATCCAGTCTACAGTCAGTGCCAGTTAACTTCCAGTGTGATTCTTTAATTGACAAGCCCTCAACTTGCAAAGAAAATCCACTAGCTTCCTAAATCCAAGTTTAGGTTATAAAAATGTTGTGGAAACATTGTTTTGAAAGGTTTTTAGAATGTTGAAATGTCCAGTTTTCTTTCATAAAGAGAGCATTTTTACAACATTCTACTAACTTTATTTTTCCCCAAAATGCAAGTTTATTTCAGCGTTTTTGTTGTTGTTTAATTCTAAGAACATTGAATTGTACGGTGGCCGAGAAGTGCAAAACAAATCACAATTCTGAAAACAAAATAACAAATTACGAACGCAAATGCAAGTCTAAAAAACAAAATAACAATTCAGAAAAGATTATAACAAGTCAGAAAACACAAGGACAAATCAGACAAACCGGAAGAGTGTAGTTTGAGACCGGTAGAAAGTTCGGAGATGGTATTAAAGTAGAGTGTCAATTTACATTTAGTTAAAAGTGGCTGTAAAGCATCAGCTCCAGAGGAGCAGATGGATAAGCACGTGTTGTTGGCTTTTTGACGCGATCGACCCGGGTTCCCGTCTTTTGCCGAGCTTTTATTTCCTCCCTGTTTTCTGACTTGTTATAATGTTTTCTGAATTGTTATTTTGTTTTTTAGACTTGTGATTTGTTTTGCACTTCTGATTTGAATTGTGATTTGTTTGGCCACCGTAGAATTGCCTAGTTTTCTTGTTTTGGTTAGAACATTATTTAAAGGTTACAAAATAGTTTTTTTTTTTTACCATTCCCAAAATATAACTTTATTAGAATTTTTAATATTCCAACAATGTTGAATTGTCCAGTTTCTTTGTCGTGATTAGAACATTATTTAAAGGTTACAAAAATGTTTCTAAGTAACTTTATTTTCACCCAAATTGTAAGTTTTCCAAAATATAACATTATTTGAATTTTCATGTTTAATATGCTGAGAATGTAAAAATGTATAGTTTTCTCTTTGCTATAATGCTATATTTAAAGGTTAGAAAAACTTCAACATTCTAGAAACGTTTTCTTTTTTATTTGAAAGTTTATTTTTTATTATTCTAAGATTGTTGAATTGTCCAGTTTCCTTTTTATGATTATAACGTTATTTAAAGGGTTACAAAAACTTCTTTATTTTCATCCAAAATGTTATTTGAATGTTTGTTTTAATATTGTAAGTATAGAAGATAATATACTATTAATACTAAAAATATCTGTTAATATATAGAACATTAAAGTGTCCTTTTTTGCGATTTGAACATTATTTATTTAAGGGTTATGTAAACATTTCTTACAATGTTTATCAAGGACAAATAACAAGGACGTTCAGAGAACGTTGATTTTGGAACGTTTTCTCAACATTATGAGAACATGTATCAAATATTAATAAACCTATATAAAATCAAATTAATAAATATATGAACGTTCCATAAACATTACTTCAAGAACGTTTTGTCTAAAAAATGTTAGTGAAAGTTGTGAGAATTTTCTCTGTTAGTTGGGATACGACACTCATAGGAAGTATCTTTTGACCTTTTGTGCGTGTGTTGACCAATTCATCTCCAAACGAGCTTCAGTCCTGCACTTTCTGTCAAATGAAAACATCAAAATACTGAGCAAATTCAGAAAGAATCATTAGTTGTGAACGACTCACAGATGAAGTGTGGTGCTCAGGTACAGGCCGGCCTGTGGACGGTCTGGCAGTTTGTCTTCTCTCTTTCGATCTCATCATCATTTATTTCTGGAGCAAAAACACAAAAGACAGATGGAGCTCTGACCCGCAGTATCGGTGCGTTTAACCCAAGAGGAATGCCACCGTTCCCACTGGAGTCCAAAACTTACCACAGCAAACAGCACTGCTGAACTTACAGGTTTAGATCATCACACATCACTCTCATCAGTGCCTTTAGGAGGAAACTAGCAACAAAATGTACCATTCTGATCATAATTACCACGTCGGGGTCAAAAGTACTCCTGGAGGACGTGTGGCTTAACTGGTGAAGTCATGGGATTGATAAACATATGCTAAAAATGATTTTTGCTCCTTGTTCAGTGCACTGAAGCAACACAATTCTTTAACATTCTGTCTCAACGTAATTGCATGACATTCAGTTCACTTAATATTTTTTTATTTTATTTTTTGTTTTGAGTTAAATTACCATCACAACTTTATTGCATTACATTGAATCCAATTAAATTTCAATATTTTATCTGTTAGATTTTGTATCATTTGTATACTATTATAGGTTTTATCAAGATTTTTAAATAGCTTTTATTTTTAATATGGTCGGTTTAATTTAATTTTAGTTAAAAGGTGTTAGGTAATTTGTCATTTATGTTGGTTTATTTTTTTATTTAAATGTTAAATATCTATGTAATATGTTTATACATTTTTATTAACATTTTTAAAGTTATTTTAGTAAACTAAATGAAAATGAGAAATGCTGCCTTGGCAAGTGGCTGAAATAAAATATATCTTATTTTATTATAGGCCTAGATTTTATTTCAGTAAAAATTTATTTTATAAGTAACAAAAATTCTTTATGGTTTTAAATTAGTTAACTATAAAAACGCTGGTTGGAAATGTTTGTTGGCTTTGACTGAAACTGGCATGGATTGGGAGGATAAATGCTGATATGAAGTATATTTTTGTGTTTTTGAGCAAGGTGTTTAATGATCAGTCATGTTGGAGATCTAGAATGGTTTGTCTTCTGTTGTTGTTTTTGTAGTTGTTAGCAGCTGTAATAAAAGCTATGATGCATGTTGCTTCATTTAATGAGAAATCGCTGGGTTAATATTGCAGTTATCAATTACTTTTCACTTGCTTCCTCCTGTACATTATACTTAGGAAAAAAAGTTTTTTATCTAGCATGCAAATATAGCTTTTTTTTTTTTTTAATCTGAAGCAATTAAGATATATTGGATCAACAAAAGTGAATCATTTTCAGGTGAAGCTAACAGAATGAAATGATATTGATCTCATGGAATTCTTTTTACTTTTTCTTTTGAATTTGACTTTTTAATGACCGATGCTCTTTTTAATGTTTGTTATGGGACATTTTAGACATTAACTTTTGTTTGCAAAGTAAGATGTAAAACCTGGAAAAGTTAAGACATGCCCTAGATGTTTCCTCGCTGATTTGACCTCTTCTGACCTTTGTCTGGGTTCACATCATATTTAATTTGAGCTAATGAAAATGACTACAGTATATTCTCAGCTAACAAAAATATGTCCTAAGAACTTTTGCTAACATTCCCATTATAAAAACATTATTTCTGGAAATTAAAAGCATCCATTTTTTTCCCTTTGTATTGTTTTTAAAACATTTTTTTCTTGGTTATTTAAATGTTAAGAAAACATTCCATTGTATCATTTTGCAAACATTATGGGAATGTTAATTTTGAATGTTCTTTTTTTTTTATTTTTATCTTATACGAACACCCAACTTGTTATATTAATCCAGCAATATGTCATCCACATTATAATGCTCAGTTATGGCATTATAAGCTTCCTTTTCTCCATTATTTATGGTTATATGGTAAAAGAAACCCTCAGTAATGGTGCTGGAAACTCACATTCATCATTACTGCTGTAACTTTTGTCTGTGCTAAATATGCTCCCTGTAAGCGTCTGGCAGTGAGGGAGTGTGTTTAATAAGCGCTGTCATTTTCTCATTTGTCTGTGTGTAGTCACTCTGTAAGCATGACAAAACTGTGCTTTGATATTCTGGGCAGCTGCCTGCTGGGATTTGTCGGCCAGTCGTCTGGCTGAGAGATGTGTTGTGTCGAGCCAGCCTGACGTGCCGTGAGGATTTGGCCATCTGTGTGTGAATACATAAGAGTAAAACACGTTACACCTGCCTCTGGGCCCTTCACAAAACACCGGGATGACAAATACACAAATCAATATAAATATCAAAGTAACTCATAGTTACAATGGCATGCACAATATAAAAGTCCTTTCAAAATTCTTTTACTTCGTTTTTTGTCTACTTAAAGTTTCTTTTTTTTCTTCCTCAGAAAGGCGTTTTGTCTGCTGAACAATCGGTATGTTTTCGAACAACAACACAATCTATTGAATGTTCAGTCCCTCACAGCCTCGTTTTCATTCCTGTCACAAATGAAATATGGAATTACCCTGTCTAAGGTCTATTTCGAGGTAATTCTTCCTCATATAGTCACACAGCATGTCTTAAGTTCCCTTTCAGTCGGTCACTCTCAACGTCACGTCGGAGGACCGACGAAATTGGGATCTCGCGTAGAGCATGTGGACCCAATCTACTTCGAGTTGTAAAACTAACGTATTCAATGCATCATTTGGCTATGTCGATATTCTTCCACGCTGCTGCTGATTCACAGCGCGAATATAAGTAAAGGCGAGCAGTGCACGTGCGCTATTATATCACAGACTACTCTTCGCTTATCGGAGCCGAGCGCATCAACATACGTTCGCTCCCTGACTACTCAACGAGAGTGAAAAGACTGACTACCGAGTTTCAGCTCGTCCTTTTGAGACTCTTCTGTGGTGGCGGACGCGCTTCCCTTAGCGGTGGATGGTTTCTCCGTACGTCGAGTGGGTTTCACACATCATGCTCGCCTCCCCCCCTGGTTTGTGCTGCAAATATCACTCTCCCTTGTCGCACAATCCAGCACGCTAAAGAGACTTTTTCTCCCCTAAAAGACGCGTTTCGGTCTGCGTCGTTCTAAGAGGACGTTGCGTTGCAAACTTGACGTGATACGTTTATCTTATAGACGCATGTGGGGTCGTGCATAGAACAACTTATCCCACAGGAGCGTTCTGGTGATGCGGTCGTTAACTGGTGCTGGGTGATGGTCACGATCGTTGCCTCTCTTGCCTGGGCATGAAGCATGCTGAGGTTGTTTTTCGTGGATGGCTCATGCTCCCATGGCGGGAGTATGACCATCTCGGAGTTGCGGACCGCAGCATCGGAGGGTGAGCCAGAGCTTTCTGGAGAGGAAGATTCGGCTGCGCTGCTCTCCTCCGGGACCGTAGCAATGCCTGGATCGGATTCAGAAATAATGGCTATGCTTTCCCGGACCACCGTAGGGGTAGGGCTCGAGTGAATACTTTCACCGTGTCCCGAGCCCTCATGTTTTGTCAGACGATTTGGTTTCTCCGCACGCGACTCCGCGCTGGTCTTTAAACCAGACGACCCCGCCTCGTCCTTTCTTTCCCAAATTTCTTCCCGGAGGTGCATGAGGAGCTCAACAGGTCGTGGACGGTACCTTTTTAATGCCGGAAACTGATTTGCTGGATCCTCCTTCCTCACCACCCTCGATGGTGGTGCAGTTAGGGGGTTACAAGGGTCCCCCCGGTTGAGCGGTCGGTTGCGATGCAGTTTTGTCCTAATACTGCCTCCAACCGGCAGGGAGATCCGTGCCTCCTCTCCCGGGTCTGTAGTTACTCGGCTGGCCAGCGATGCCTATATGACCGGTGGAGAAGCTGCCTCCGCCTTACGCGCTACGGCATGATTGCAAGTGCACCAGGCCAAGGAACTGAGGGACTTGCACGAGGGTGGTCACGACCTGGCAGTTCAGAGAGAACTCCGCACCGCGTCGGACCTCGCCGCCACGAGCTATGACGTTACGGCGCCGGTCTCTTGGTCGTGCCATGTCCACTATGGTGGTACAGGAGCGCCACCTCTGGCTGTGTCTGGCTTACATGCGTCGATACTATAACAAGACACTATCCTTAACCCCCCCACGCTTATCCCAGGCCAGAGCCTGTCGGCGACACTTTGAGAACGTGTCGCAACGGTTTCTCCCTGACCGACGCAGACTTGTACGGCCTATCAGGTACATTCCTGGCCGTGATGCGCTGCTGCCGTTCGCCGTAGGTGCGTCACCCCCCCTCCGTCCACCTCCCAACAGACAAAGAGCTCCTGTGGCCTCCAGCAAGCTGTGCCGTGGAGCCGGTCGCAGGGCAGCCGCCCCGCCCTTCCAGGCCCCCGCCAAACCTGGTGGCAGGCGAGAGAGCAAGAGGCCCGGAGACGGTCGACCCCAGTGGAGGACGCTCTCATGAGATGGTAGCACATACTCCCACTCTCCTCCCTCACCCCCCGGAGGAGGGCCGGGCGGAGATCCTTTATTCCACCAACACTGACCCTTTTGTCGTGGTACCCTAATTCTCCGACAATGAGCATTCCCTCTATTTTTTGGGCCCCCCGAGGGGACGGGGGTTGTGGACGATCTGTACGTATCACACTACCCATCCCTCTCTCGCCATTGCAGCAGTGGGGCGGATTCGGGAGACACGAACCACACTACCCACCGCACCCGCTGCACTCAATCACGCAGGTCATGTTGCACACACTGACCCCGGCCCGACCGGCAAAGGTGAGACACGCAACCTGCGCCGGGTCCCTGCGTTTCTTCCACGCTGGGCCCTGACCGCTTGCGGGTACGCCCGGTAGTTCTCGTTTTGATGCCACTTATGCGGTGTCCTGGAGCCTGGATAGAGCTACCCAGCCCATCTCGTTGGCTCCTTCGAACCGTCAGGCTCGGTTATGCGATTTAGTTCGCCCGGCGCCCTCCCAAGTTCTGGGGCGTCCACTTTACGTCAGTGAAAGAAGCAGATGCCCCTGTCTTGCGTGCAGAGATCGCAGTCCTGCTGGCGAAGGACGCGATAGAGCCGGTTCCTCCAGCCGATATGAGGTCGGGGGTTTACAGCCCTTACTTTATTGTACCCAAAAAAGGCGGTGGGTTAAGACGAATCTTGGACCTGCGTCGAAACCAGGCCCCTTCCCCGGCTCCGGTCAAGAATTCTCCTGCAGAAATGCATTTTTCATGGTGTATCATGTCCCCAATACTTGTTCGCTCAGTCGATGTCATCACCTGACACGACGCGTACCAGTGTACGATGTTCATCCTCCCGCGCCACAGGCCATATCCTGCGGTTGTGCCGCCCGACGCGGGCGGCATTACACCAGTACAGTCCTGCCCTTGGGCTGTTCCCATGTCGCCCCTTGTCTTCACGAATGTTGCGGAGGCAGCCCTTGTTCTCCTGAGAGAGCAGGGCATTTGCATTCTCAACTACCTCAACGATTGGCTCATACTCGCTCAGTCTCAGAACAGTTGTGCGAGCACAGGTACTTGGTGCTTTCACACCTCAGCCTGTGGGGCCTTCAGGTCAACTGGGAAAAGATCAAACTCTCCCCTCCGCCGACCAAGCCGCTGACCGGAGCCTCTGTCGCGGTATGGAGTTGGACTCGGTCGAACAGACAGCACACCTCACGCAGGAACGTGCTCAGTTGGTGTTGAACTGCTTGATACATTCAAGAGCAGGATGGCGGTCACACTGAAACTGTTTCAGAGGCTCCTGTGGCATATGGCAGCTACGGCGGCAGTCGCACCGCTGGGACTGCTTCATATGAGAGCGCTTCAGCACTGGCTCCATGGCCGATTCCCGAGGTGGGCGTGGCAATGCAGCACCTTCCGGGTCCAAGTTACACCGGCCTGTCGACAAACCTTCACCCCGTGGTCAGATTTTGCGTTTCTCCGGGCAGGAGTGCCCCTTTGAGCAGGTCTCCAGGCATGCTGTGGTGTGCACAGATGCCTCAACCACCGGCTTGGGTGGGCACGTACAACGGGCTTGCAGTGTCAGAGGTTTGGACAGGTCCCCAAACTGCACTGGCACATCAACTGCCTCAAGTTGCTGACAGTGCACCTTGCCCTGAGCCATCTCAAATGGCGCTTACGAGGCAAGCACGTACTAGTCCACACGGACAACACAGCGTGCCTTTTGCTGTACGATCAGCCGACATAGCGTGGTTCTGCGCTCCTCGCCTCGCTTTATCCACAACTCCTCCGCCACTCCTCCTCTGGAGTTAGAGCTCTGATGTCACGACTTCGGTGCTTTCACATCCTTGTGCTGCTCAACACACCGGGCAGCCGACGAGGCTGTCCCGAGCGGTGCGCCCGGACGAATGGCGCATCCATCCCCAGTACTGGTTCCAGCTGGTTTGGGGACGTTACGGGAGCCGCTCCGGTAGAACCTTTTGCCTCTCCTGACACTGCCACTTCACGCATTGTGTCTGCTTCGCCAGAAACCGACGGGAACCTCGGCACGGACCTCTGGCACACGCGGCCGAGGGGCTCCCCCCCCCCCCCTCCCCTTCCAGATTGTTTCCCCCAGTGAGCCTTCTGGCACAGTTCCTGGGCAAAGTCAGGGAGGACGAGGAGCAGGTCCTGCTGGTGGCCCTATTGGCCTACCCGGACCTGGTTTCCCGGAACTAATGCTCCTCGCGACAACCCCTCCCTGGCAGATTCCTCTGAGGAAAGATCTACTGACTCAGAGACGGGGCACCCCTTGGCACCCGCTTCCAGACCTCTGGAAACTTCATGTCTGGTCCCTGGACAGGACGCGGAGGTACTAGGTGACCTACCCCATGAGGTATTTGACACCTTCACTTCGGCGAGAGCACCGTCTATGAGACACACCTACGCTTTGAAGTGGAACCTGTTCTTTGAGTGGTGTTCTTCTCGCCGAGAAGACCCCCGGAGATGCCGATCGGAGTTGTGCTGTCCTTTTTGCAGCAGGGGTCGGAGCGAAGGCTGTCTCCCTCCACCCTTAAAGTTCATGTCGCGATCGCTGCTAACCACGACCCGTAGAAGGGAGGTCGTTGGGGAAGCATGATCTGGTTGTCAGGTTCCTTAAGGGGGCAAGAAGGCTAAATCTTCCACGGCCCCCCCTATACCCTCTTGGGACCTGATTCTGGTGCTCACGGCACTACAGCAGGCCCCCGTTTGAGCCTTTACAGGCAGTTGAGCTGAAGTTCCTCTCAATGAAGACTTTTGCTCCTGCTGGCATTGGCCTCTATCACGAGGGTAGGGGACCTGCACGCATTTTAGGTCAACGATTCGTGCCTAGAGTTCAAGCCGGCTGACTCCCAGGTAATACTGAGGCCCAGGCCCGGCTATGTGCCCAAGGTTCCCACTACTCCCTTCAAAGATCAGGTGGTGAGCCTGCAAGCGCTACCCCCAGAGGAGGCAGACCCAGCCCTAGCTTTTCTCTGTCCCGTCCGAGCCTTAAGGTGCTACGTAGACCGGAAACAAAGCTTTAGGACCCCAGACCAGCTCTTTGTCTGTCACGGAGGCCGCAGAAGGGGAATGCCGTCTCGAAGCAGAGGACGGCCCACTGGATAGTGGATGCCATCAACCTGGCTTATCAGGCACAGGGTGTGCCCTGTCCGTTCAGGTTGTGAGCTCACTCAACTAGAGGTGTTGCATCCTCATGGGCGCTGGCTTGTGGCGCTTCGCTGACAGATATTTGTAGGGCTGCGAGCTGGGCGACCCCTAACACGTTCGCCAGATTTTATAGCCTTTGTGTGGAGCCGGTATCCTTCTGTGTTTTCACCTCAAATGGGTAGAATCACTGAGAGGCCCCGGCTTCGTGTCGGCTTGCAAAATCACTCCAGAGATTCCATACAGTAGACCCTGTTGAGTTCATCCATCCCCTCAGGAGCCAGACGTGGCGGAGCGTCCGGCGACAGGCCTTCACTCGCTGAATCCTCGAAAACCGGTAGAAGGCTGGGTTCCATATGTAAAGCCTAAGTGGATCTCATCCTGTGTAAGTCCCACCGGTATAGCCTTGAGCCCGTTTTCGCCGCAGACATTTTCTCATTTAAGAGGGTTCATCACCTCCATTCTCATTAGCACCAAGGGAGGGTTTCTATTTGTATTGCTTCCTTGCTTCCGAAACCCTCCTTCGGGAAGGTTCGAGCTTCCGTAATGCCCCTGTTCCAAGTAGAACGGGTACGATTTCCTAGTGGGGGGGTTATTTAGTCCAGCCCTTCTCGTTCGTTAGTGCCATTGCAGCAGTAGCTGGTCCTCTTGTGTAGAAGCCCTGGCCTACGCCAAAAAATTGGGGCGCAGGTGGCTTCCACAGGACACTTGAAGGGGCGGTAGCTGTGGCCTTTTGTTAGGATCCCAATTTCGTTGGTCATCCGACGTGAACGTCGAGAGTGACCGACTGAAAGGGAACGTCTCGTTTACGTATGTAACCCTCATTCCCTGAAAGAGGGAACGGAGACGTCACATCCCATCGCCACAGCTCCTGTACCACCGCTGATCGGCCGGGTCACCGGCTCGGCTCCTCAGCGAAAAGCTGAATATGTGCTGCATTTGTTGCCTACTTATACTCACGCTGTGATCTGCAGCAGCTGGATGCAATAATCACATCACAATTTGCATTGGCTCGTTTAGTTTACACTAGAAGTAGATTGGTCCCTCTAAGCGAGATCCCATTTCGTCGGTCCTCCGACGTGACGTCTCCGTTCCCCCCTTCAGGTACCGGGGTTACATCCGTACCGCGACGTTCTAGGAGCTATAAATACTATTGAAGTGTGAGAATTAAACTCCGCTATTCATAGAGGTGCGCAGTTAAAGGGGTCCATATGATTTTGCGAAAAAACAGATTATTGTTTGGTGTATTTGGTGTAATGTAATGTTTATGCAGTTTAAGGTTAAAAAAACACATTATTTTCCACATACTGTACATTATTGTTTCTCCTCTATGCCCTGCCTTTCTGAAACACGTCGATTTTTACAAAGCTCATCGGTCTGAAAAAGCGAGGTGTGCTCTGATTGGCCATCTATCCTGTGCGTTGTGATTGGCCGAATTCCTCAAGCGTGTGACGGATATGTTACGTTCCTCACCATACTGTGATGATGCCCTGCGGCAACCACATGTGACGACCCCAAGCTGAACTCCGCTTCGTCCACGGTGAAAACCAATCCGGCGATCCACAGCGCGAAACATTGGATATATTTCATCCCGTGCGCCAGCACGGGATCAGCTCCATGAGCAACATGCCACGAGCAGAGATCGTCCTCGCTTGGACAATCCAAACCACAAGTATCTTTTGCTTTCACAACGAAACACACAGCGTCTCCACGACATGGCGACGGCACGGCAGCACCCCCTACTAAAAACAGCGATAATAACACAGTTACACCTTTCATAGTGATTTGTGCGTGGTACATTTGGTCGATGTTACGTGGCACGTAATCTCCCACTGTCGGTGAGGTAGAAGGTTGTGGGACTTGTAGAACCGATTGCCGTTTTAGGTAGGCGTGACTGACTTAACTTTTATAAAGAATATCTATTCGGATTTGAGACTTTAGTCTTTGCAAAATTACAGATCTTCTAAATGCACCAAGAGCTTGTAACACTCCAAAGAGAAAGGAACTATTGAAATCGTATCATATGACCCCCTTTAAACAACCCCGTTCGTGACTAGAAGCACATCATGTGACACGCGACAGCGCTACTTTACTGTGAATTGCGCAAGTTAGTTACGTCTGTTTTGTTTCTGTTTAGTTACTGTGCACTGCTGAGCGAATTACAGTTCACAGCTTGTTGCGTTATATTTGTATCTTTTAGTGACGGCCACTTCTTCTTGAAATATTTGCGAATCTTTGGTTTCAGTAGCTATGTTTCCATCACCCTGTTTAAATGCGCATTTTGAAGTATCGCATGAGAAACAAGTGATGGAAACGCCAAATTTCGAATAAAAATACCTTAATTCGCAAAAAAGTTTTTACGATCACTTGAGGTGGTTTTTGACTTGTGTGAAAAAGGGTTCATGCGAATAATGGAAGATAGAAATGCATTTGCTGAATATTCCTCCATGCACATCAAAAAAATGGATGTGACTGACGGCATAACCTGACTAACCAGCAGACCGATCTCATTCCACAGCATCTGAAAGTTTTATGCGTGTCATGGAAACAAATCTGACTCCTGCAGCTAGTGTTGGAGGGGCTACCATAAGTCTTGTTGTTTCCCACGGAATTGGGTTACTTTTAAATGTTACCTGCATTGATATTCCACCCGGGGTAAGGTTTAAATATTCATAAATTACATTTGACCGAAATGACTTGGTCATTTAAAATGTTTTGCATTCTTCCTATGAATAAACTGCCCTGTATTATAGGGCGGGGTAAAACATATCTAATCTCGGATGTATATCCGAGTCTCAGTTTTTACGAAATTATATCGATTCTTAAATCCCAAGAATCGATTATTCTAGCATGTTTTCAGTTAATGGATGGACATTGAGCGCACTCATTAGTCAGCAACAAAAATAACTTAGAGAGGAGCCTTTGCTTAATCTAATGCACCATATATTTATTAAAACTTTTTACTGTTCTTCAAAGTGAATTTTTTTTTTTATTATAGCCACCATTTAAAGGTTTATATTTAAAAAAACGAATTGGGAAGTAGAAAATATTATTTATGTAATTGTAAACTTTTTTACAAAACTTCATTAATTGTTAATTATCACATTTAGCATTTTGTATAGCCTAAAAAATCTATCAGTTTTAACCTTCAATATTATAGTAATGTAGTACCAACTGACTCTCGTGTATATTTTACAGCATTAGTTGAGAGATTTTATTTTCCTTGAGAAAATTATGCATGTGTACCAGATATATTAACTTAATACAAGGCCCTTAACAATCTACACACTAACCACAATGGCGATGAACAGAAATGTGGTATTCAAAATCTCAATTAAGCTTCAAATAAACTTTTAGGATCTTTAAAAGTTTAAAACAAACACCACGACAGTCAGAATTGGAAATATTTTCAATTCAGCTGTTCTGATATTTGTTACTCAAATAAGCAAGTTTGTGAAAGTTGTACATTTTTTAATACAATTTTGACCTACAGTATGAATTTATGTAGGCTATATGAATATAGTATATACCCATCTAACAAAAATAGGCCTATGCTCAAAGAATGTTTTGCTATCGTTCTTATCAAGTAATGAAAACTTTATTTCTACATGCGTTTTGAATGAGCAAAATGTCCAGTTAAACAAACACATTTTTTCTTGGTTAAGGGATTTTATAATTTCGCAAACATTATGGGAATGTTACTGTTGAATGTTCCCTGAATGTTCTGAACAAGCAGTAACATTTAAATATTTTTTATATGAACATCAAACTAAAACATTAAAAAATAATAAAATAAAGATTTTTTTCATAACTTTGAGAGAACCTATATATATATATACTATTAATATTGCTTATAGTCATGTAGAATTATAAGCAATATTAATAGTGATTCTTGCTCAGGAATCAGTGCTAATAATGTCACTGGATGAAGTTTGTGGAAGCTCTGCACTGCAGTAAACACTTGTGGTGTGTGTATTAAGAGCAGCTCTTCACAGAACCTGCGATATCTTCACCATTAAAAAGCTCTGAGATGAAGCGTCAGGTCTGAACCCAGATATCTGTCCGAGCCGTAAACTGGAATAGACAAGCAGCTCTAGGGCATCTCCGCCTTACCGCAGGACTCATGTAGGGGCATAGCTCAGGGTTTATGATGCGTGGGAATTTCATTACGCTCACAGAGGGCAGTGAAGGGGGTCCTGCAAGACCCACACGCTCACACAATACGAGACGTCCCAGCTCCCAAAAACACAAACACACACTGACAGATCCCAGATTCCCTGCTTGACATCTGGCAGGAGAACAGCCAGAAAGACTTGTCAGCTTAAAGACTTATTGAAGTGATAAACAGTCCTCGTGTTCATTTAACAGGAATACTTGTATATGCAGCTGACTGCGAGATATGAGATGTCAAATGAATCATTACGGATCAAACCGAGATCTAAGATGCAGTTACTAACAAGTGGTTTGTGAATAAAAATGTGTGGATGTCATTTTATAGGATGAAACAAAAAACCCAGATTCATTATTTGAAGAAAACATGGTTTATCATTTCAAACTTGTGCTTGTGAAATGTTTTGCTTGAAAAATGCACTCTTTTACACTTGCTTTTATATTTTATCTAATGCAATTATTGCATTTCTTGTGTAAATGTTATACTGCACTGTATATTTGCTGAATTAAATCCAATACTTGGGAGCTGATTCCAAAACTAGTGCCTGTTTTTGCTTGAGAACGTCATACTTTTCACAAAATATGATGTTTATTAGCATTTTTACTTTCATAGCCATTTGTAATGTGAAGAAATCTTGCGTTTTGTAATGAGCGGAAAAACATACAAAGACATGATTTCTGTCTTCCTCTGAGCCGGATTACAACTATTAGCTCAATTCATAGACAATTTTCACATGTATTAATCATTCCGAAGACATTATTTTTATGCCTAATCCAACTTTTCCACTCCTTTTTAGATAAAGTTGAAAAATCTTATTTTGTGAAAAAATTGTACGTGCATCTTTAGACCCCATAATGGGGGGGGGGGGGGGACGTACGAACTCTTTTTTTTGGGCGGTGTATTTGTTCATTTAATTTTCATTTGTCACACTGGCAGACGATAACAGATCAACCGTAAACGAATGGGTTCCAACTGCAACCTGTCCATAGCAAATGCTCTATTAACCAAATTATATTAGCTAGTTTTCATAGTGCTTTCATAGAAGAACCATTTTGGGTTCCCAAAAGAACCTTTCAGTGAAAAGTTCTTAAAATAACAATTCTTTTGTTAGTGTGAAGATCATGTAAAGACACATTTTCCACTATGTCTTCACCATCAATGCCAATAAAGAGTTTTTATATTTAAGAGTGTATGTACAGGTACAGTGTAAATAATGGGAATTGCTCCAGAAGAAGTGTTATCAACCAGCTATCCTGAGTATCCTAAAGCAAATGTATTCCAAAAGTGTTTGGGGAAAAATGTTTCTCCACGCTCTCTGACTAAACCCATCCATCATCAAACCCATGAGCTGTGCTGAATCCGTCTGGACCGGCAGCATCGCTGCCCCTGAAAATGACCTCATGGAAAAATGCCTCCATTGCCCATTACTGCAGGAGCCTCAGGGAACAGAAGCCGCCGCTGCTCGGGAGGTCATTACCAATTTAACTGCGGCTATAGTAAGGCGGATAACAAACCTGAACTATGACCTAAGAATAGTGGACTTTACACAAGCTGATAGACGGAACACAGACATAGATCAAGGCTGTCAGAGGGGCTAATGAGTGCAGAGAGGGCCGGCGGTGAGCGGGATTGTTGGGAATAGAGGGTAAGATGAGGCCGCTGGAGAGACGGATCAGGGAATAGAGAAAACAGGGCGGTTAACAGAATGGGGAGATCACCAGAGGAAGAGAAAGGCTGAGAGTTTACCATCATCAGGTCATAAACAGGTGTGAATTTTATCGGTGTGTCGGATCAGGATTGATCAGTTCATTAGGTTTGGGTCACAAAAGGTCAACGTGAACGCGTGTTCGGTGAACTATATCTTATAATGGTGGAAGTTTTTGTAGAAGCTGATTTAAAAAAAAGAACCATTCACTAAAGTCAATGTGAAAAATGATAAATATATTAAGAACTTTGGGGAGTTTTTTTGTATTTAAAGGGGGGGCGTGTCCGGCCGGAGCGACGAGACATAAACAATAAAACCCATTACAAACGTTGCATTTGTTGCATCCAGTGGGGACATAATTACTGATCATTATTACTTATACTGTCTTTTTACGTGTTGCGTTGTGTCGCGCCGCGTAAACATAAAACTATGTCTGCATTTGTGATCGGAGAAATGACAAACAACAAGCGCTACTCTACACTGCTCAAAACTCACGTTTGAATCATCAGTGGCAAATGATAAAAGAAAACGTACTTACGTGAGTCAGAACTGCCGGCATTTTAGTCTAACGGTCCTCCATAAAATGTGCCGGCGATCCACAGCGAAGTTGATGTATTTCCTCAGCGACCAGCACGGATCAGCTCCAGGCATGACGAAGCGATATCGTCCTCTTTGTATACAAACCAAGTAGTTTAGAATCTCCTTTGGATTTGAAGACTTTAGTCTTTGCAACTTGACAGATCTTTCTTTTATGCACCAAAAGCTTGTAACACCCCAAAGAGAGAAAGGAACAATTCAAATCGCAACATATGACCCCTTTAAAGAAGTCTTGTGTTCACCAAGGTTGCATTTATTTGAAAAAATTGCAGTTATAAACTATAATATTGTGAAATATTATTACAATTTAAAATAACTGTTTTCTATGTGAATATATTTTAAAAAAAAAAAAAAACCATTTATTCCGTGGTTACTAATTACTCCTACCAAGTTCAAAAGAACAGCTTTTATTAGAAATAGAAATCTTTTGTAAATTACTCTTTACTTAACTGTTTAACTTTTGTACCATTTGAATGCTCCTTTATTAATGTGGGTAAGCGATTTTTCACAAACACTTTAGAAAACCGATTGCGGGCCGAATAGCCACCAAACTTGTACCATCAGCATAAGGGGGCGTGTCTACGCTTATGTTAGGAGAGAGCGTGTCGTGCAACGTACGGACAGTAGCTCGGCCGACGACAATAAAGATATAGATGGCGGATCAAAAAACAAAAGAGGTAACGTCTGCGGACAAAAGAAGCTTAAGGCCAGAAGTAGAGGACCCGTGTAAATAGTCGATCAAGCTTTCCATGCTGGACGAGAACTCAGGAGCTGGACAAGCCTGCGGTCGGTACGCCTGCGGCTGGCTTTGTTTCTTCTTGATAGCTGAGTAACCCGTGTCTGCGCTGCAACAGCTAAAGTCTGTCTAGTACACTGGACTCGACAAGCGACCGTTGAAAATCATTTGGAGTTTGTGTCAATACGTCATGAATAGAACGCAGCAGCAGTTTTGTTTTGTTTCACAGAACTAATCCGTTGCCTGGGTTGCGTACGTATGTGGTGGCGGCGCTACAAATAGGGGCGAGACACTTTGGGGCTAGGGGCGTGTTTGTTTGTGAGTTTCAAATGTCAACATTGGCTACCAGAAATCGCTTACCCACCCCATCCTTTTAAAGTAGCAGTTTATTTTTTTAAAAACCTTACTGACCCCATACAAACTTTCGAATGTTACATGTGAAATGTATAATTTTATAAGCACAATTAATATGATAAAATGATATATAAGAAATTGCATTTTAAGCTCTTTTAATTTGCACAAAAACCTTTTTTAGATTTTCTTTTTTCCTTTTAATAATTGCACACCCATCAGACACCAGTGTATAGTACTGATTGTTGAAGTGCTTTGGTAAATGTATCCTCTCTTAAACAGCAGGGGGTGAAGTTGAGCCGTTCAAATGTTTTATTACTCATTCAGTCTTATATCAAGAAAACTACCAGAGCAATTACCATAAAACAGATCTTTTTTATAGCTGAAACTGTTAATCTGCTCATTTGGGAAAAGGTGATTTGGGGAAGGTTATATTAATTTGCACAAATCAAGTCTTCATATTTTTTTGTAATTGATTTAATTGGTGATATCTAATTGGGCATAAAACTGTCACAAACTTGATGGTACAACCTCGGCCTACCACTGAAAAAGATATAGTTTTTAATTAATGCTGCTGCAGATCTTTAGTGAATGTTTCTGAGGAATCATTATGCATGTTTAGAGGATTTCAGCCAGGCGTTTGACAGGTTATATTGCCTGGGATTATTCAAGCATCTCTGAACCGGGTGAATCCACCTCAAGCCTGAAAGTAGTTTGGAAAAATATTTTGCTGGAATGAATTTCTCCCTTGAGAGTTTCATATGACAGTAAGAGCCGCTGTCAGACACATCACACTGCTGAACACGAGGCTCTGGAAGAAACTGTGTTATGGAGCAGCACATCTGTCCTGCACTCCTGTTCATTTTTCAATTTTGTTGTGCTTGTTGTGACACGCTTAGAGACGGTAGAGTGATCGCAAGATAAAGAAACGCCAATCACTGTCCATCTGTCTCGCTTCCATTGTGCTATAAAAACCAGCAGAGATTTCATGCCCATTTAAACTAACAGCTCCCACGCAATCCAAAGCCACAGAAACTTTGCTGCAGATTTTTTTATTTATTACTTTTTGGTTCCAGCAGACATTCAGAAATATGCTCTGGTCAAGCTCAGACACTTTATTAATTCAACTTTTAACTTTAATTACACAATGAACTTGTTGGAAATAAAGAGCAATAGTTAGTCATTGCTCATATGGTTCATTATTCAATGCATTAATGATGAATTTTTCTGCAGGTCACATTCTTACGCCTTCAGGAGGCAACAAGGACATGTGTGCGTCACTGAACCGTTCATTCAACCGATTCTTTCAAACAGTCAGGAAACAAACAAGCGGCTGTCTTTATGAGCGAGTCATTGAATCATTAACTCAACCGATTCATTCAAAACGGGATCATTCAAAAACCAACAATGAAAGTTTCGCTGATAATCTTAATTAAAGAATAAAAAAGCAGTTAAAACATACCAGATTTTAAATTAGGTTATAGAATGTTTAGAAGAGCTTTCCTAACCCCTACTTGAGTCAAAAAGAAAAGTAAAAAAAATATTATATATATATTGCTTTCTGTTCTTTATGTGTATATTATTATTGCTATTTTTGATAATTAGGAGTTGTATTTTACTCTTATCTTTATTTATGTTGTTTAATCTTGATACTTGCTTTCTTTACCTTGTTATTATTATTCTAAATCCCTCGTAACAGTTTTTTTTGTTCTTGATCATTGCTAAAGGCTATCTTTCATTGTAATAAATCGATATGTTTTCAACAACAAAAAAACCCTGCAACAAGTGGCTGCCTTTATGAGTGAGTCACTGAATCGTTAAAAAAAATGATTAATTCAGTAATGCCGCTGCCGTATGTGTGTGTGTGTGTTGTGTGTGGTGTGCTCTTGAGTCGCCGCATATATTGGATCTATTTTTCATTGGGAGCAAAAATAACAAAAACTGTATTTTGCCAATTTTATTTCTAAAATGTTTTTCGATATTTAAAAAAAAAAACCCCAATATAAATATTGATAAAAAAAAACGTTGCCAAAAAAAATGCTTTGTTTTCGATTAAGCAAAAGGAAAATAAATAAATAAATAAACACCTGAAATATTTATTTAAATCATCAAGAATGTCACCGCTGAAGCTTTAAAATACACTCCTTTGTTCATGTAATTCTAACACTGTGGAAGAAAATATGATACACATGTTTAAAAATTGTAAATTAAGTATTTTATTCAATAAATTATGAATTAGAATTATATTTTTTATACTTTTATATGCTATTAATTAGCTTTACCTGCAGTACAGAGCGCACGCACAATTAAGTCTTGATTGCTGAAAAATTATAGAAAATATTTTTACCTACAATGATTTTTTTTTGTAAATATGCACCTCATCCAGTCCTCTTTTTGTTTTGTTTTATAAAGTACCTTGTTCGATGTGAAAACCGCCCGCAATTGACTGTCCGAATTCGACTCAAACTTAATCGCGATATTTCAGACCTTTGACCCGATTTTCGATCAAAGGATGATTCATTTGCGAATCGGACATTTAATTCTTGATTCTAAACAGCTGATCGAAAACACACGGTCAGGGAAAGTGATTCACAGGTCAGTATACGATCATCTCCATTGACAGACAACGATTTATCAGTAGCCTAATGTTTTACTTGGAATCGGTATTTCATTGTAAAAAGTGTCTAGCGATGCCCTATAAAGTTGGAAATCTAACACTCTAAAATATGCTGGGTTAAGTACAACCCAGTGCTGGGTAAAATGGGAAAAAAACCAGCAATTGGGCTGTTTTGACCCAGCTGTTGGGTTAAATGTTTAACCCAACCTTCTTGGTAGTAACCCAACCGCTGGGTCAAAACAGCCCAATTGCTGGGTTTGTCCCAATTTTACCCAGCACTGGGTTGTATTTAACCCAGCAGTTTTTAGAGTGTATAGTAAGAAAATGACCCTGGGAATTTTCAGTAAAACATAGACGAAAAGTGACTAAGCAAACTCTTTTGTTGTCTCTTCCTGTTCTTACTTTTTTCTTTCTTTCTTTCTTTCTTTGTCTCCGTTCATGTGCAGAGCCGCAAAGACAAGTCACCATGACCTGCGCTTCTGGCGCTGTACATTCATCTCTCCTGTATGCTAAACCACAGCCGAGCACATCTTCAGCAGGACATGCTCTCATTTACACCCGACAGAAACTCGATCTACAGTCCCATTTCATGGCAGCCTCTAGATGGCAGTGGTACATTTCAGGATGACACATCAATACGGTATGTACCGCATACAGACATATGAAACCCACTGAAAACCCCCTCAGATGAAGAATCCAAGCCATGTAGTGAACTGCTTACTGATTCATGGTCTACTGTATAATGCAGTACATAATCCAGAATATGCGATCTGAAATGATAACTGCATTATCGTCACATGGTGTCATTGTGTTGCATGCTTAATTCAAGGAGTGTCGTCATTCAGTCATCAAAAATTCAATTTTAAATCCAATTCTTCACTTTCGGCTGGAGCAGAATGTGCAGTTGCACATTTCGTCAAAATGAAAAACTAGGGTGCATTTGAATGCATTGCATTGTGTGAAATATAACGTTTGCGCTGTTTATCATCAATGCACACAGCCCCCCATATATTGTAGCAAATGTAGCAATTCATTCAAAAATTCAATGCATATAGAAAAGTTGCATGCTGTTGTGCACAGTGCATAGACTTAAAACTGCAAAATAGGACAAGTAGTATGCTATTCCAAACACACCCATTCTGACTTAGATGCTTCATATATAATGATTACTGCTATTTGTAGACACCATTTTGTTCTCTTTCATGCATGCTTAAATAAATGCATGCATAGATAATGCATATAAAAATGCATAAATGAATAAAAGATGCAATGTTAGTGTAGCCTATTTTGGCAAGTTAATCCAAGCATTATGTGAATACAGAAAAGTGTGCAAAACTGTGCAGAGACTTAAAACTGCAAAATAGTTCAAATAGTATGGCAGTATGCTATTCCAAACACATCCATTCTCCCTTGCATGCTTCATAAATGATGATTACTGCCATTTGTAGACACATTTGGCTCAATTTTTGTTCTCTTTCCTGCATGCTTAAATGCACGAATAATTAAACAGAATGTATGCACTGTTCATCATTAATGCACAGCCTTATATATTTTGGCAAATGCAGCAGTTCATTTAGTATTCAATGCGTACAGAAAAGTAGCATACTGTGCACAGACTTAAAACCGCAAAATAGTACCAATAGCATGGGAGTATGCTATTCCAGACACATGCATGCTTTATAAATGACGATTACTGCTGTTTGTAGACACATTTGGCAAACGTTTTTGTTCTCTTTCTTGCTCAGTGGAAATGTCATTTCTAGACATGCTGTTGAGTTTAAAATCACCAAATGTGGTGTCAGCACCTCTGTGTGGGCTGGTTATAACATGCTGTATGGTTCAAGTGATAGAAGTTGTGAATTTCATAGCTCCCGCAGACACGTTTCCCCCTAAGGAGACGTTCTCTTGAGATCCATGCTGCCTCGGGGTAAGTGGATATTAGGCTCAGACAAAGAGACCGGTGAGGTGACTTTATTGACTGGGTGGAAACAGCCAGGGCTGACCGAGTGATTTGTCTCCAAAAATAGAAGAGACTTAAGTGCAAAAAGCCACCGAAGGATCCATCAGTGGTTATCAGTAAACCTTTTTATCTATACTTACAGATTGTTAACAGCGCTAGATTCGGTTTGAAGGAGTGAGTTCGATGCTGTCACATATGTTGTTAAGTTTGACAAGTGTTTAATTCTCACAGTCTGCCAGGATTTGGGTTGCTAACGGCTCTAATGAACTCCATCTGTGCTGTAGGGAAGGGAAGGGACTGACCAATCGATCAGATTTGGGGCCGTGAGGATGAGGTGAGATTATGTGACCTGCAAACTCAAACAGAGCGTTAATGACAGGTAGTTAGAAAACAACCAGACATCGACTGTGTGTGTTTGTTTGTAAACCCATATGAAAGAAAAAACCCAAATGAGACTTTAAATAAACAAGTAAATGCATGCATGCATAGATAGATAGATATATAGATAGATAGATAGATTGATAATGCATGTATGTATAATATAATTCAATAGAGAGAGATAATTAATGCATGCATAAATACATGCATAGATAAATAGCTAGCTTAGATTATTAAATGCATGCCATGCATAGATAGATAGATTGATTGATAATGCATGCATGCATGTATAAGATAATTAATGCATATACAGAGAGAGATAATTAATGCATGCATAAATACATGCATAGATAGATAGATAGATTGATTGATTGATAATGCATGCATGTATGCAAAATATAATGCATGCATATTTAGAGAGAGAGATAATTAAAGGGTTAGTTCACCCAAACATTCTGTCATTAATTACTCACCCTCATGTTGTTCCAACCCGGAGACATTCGTTCATCTTAAGAACACACATTTTTGATGAAATCCGAGAACTTTCTGCCCCTGCATAGACAGCAACGCAACTGAAATGTTACCAAGTCAGCACCCCGAGCAAGGAGATCTTTAAAATAATCCTTGTGACATCAGTGGTTCATCCGCAATTATACGAAGCTAAGAGAATACTTTTTGTGCGCAAAAGAAAAAAACAAAAAAACAACTTTATTTAACAATTCGTCTCCTCCATGACACCCTGGCGCCATTTTGGAGAATATCAGCTGGACATAAACAACGTATGCTGTTCAGTGTCAGCTGCGTTGCGCCAGAAAGTATTCTTGTAGCTTCGTATAATTGCGGCTGAACCACTGATGTCACATGGATTGTTTTACCGATGTCCTTGCTACGTTTTCTGGACCTGGGAACATTACAGTTGAGTTGCTGTCTAGCAGGGTCAGAGAGATCTCAGATTCCATCAAAAATATCTTAAATTGTGTTACGAAGATGAACGAAGGTCTTACAGGTTTGAAACGACATTGAGGGTGAGTAATTAAGGACAGCATTTACATTTTTGGGTGAAACTAACCATTTTGCTCGATAAATACATGCAAAGATAAATAGCTAGCTTAGATTATTAAATGAATGCATAGATGGATGATAGATAGATAGATAAGCAGGCAGAATAGAGAGAATATATAGAGAGAGAGATAATTAATGCATGCATAGATAGATAAATAGCTAGATTAGATTAATAACGCCAGCATAGAGGGATATATTTGGGTATATGCAGGTGTGCGCATCTCTTTCAATATATACATATTTAAAAAAAATATTTATTAAGTTGTTAAAAAATGGCTTACCTGCTTTGCCTCGGCCGTTCCTATAGCTGAAAAGTTTACGGATGTTCTTGGGAAATCTCAGAGTGGAGGATTTACAGTCTTTGAGAAAGTGGTTTGTACAGGATTCTCAGTCAAATATGCTGACAGACGTGAAGTTTATACAGGGCTTCAAACTGTCAAGAAGTTGAGATTACAGAGCTTTCCATGTGTGCGGGATACGTGTCCATCTGGAGCCAGACGGGGACATTACTTGTCTTGAAGGCAGAATGCATAAGTAGACCGGACCAGATTTCATCATTTCCACTTGAAATGTTGTTCAGTGTTGACATAATTTTACATATTCAGTGCTGGGTAGATTACTTACAAATTGCAGTCTGTTACTGATTACAAATTACATGATGAAATGTTGTCAGTAATGTATAAAGATTTACTTACTCATTTTAGGTCATGTATTCTGACTACTTTTGGATTACTTTTAGATTACTTTAACTTGTTTATAAATTTTAATGGGGTTATTGTTATTTTAAAAAAGAGAATAAAATATATGACCATTAACCGAAATCAGCGAACACGCAATTATGTTGTAAAATTATTGAAATATTAATTTGATAAACTTTAAGTGTATATTTTAGGTCAAGAGAGTTTGACTGACAAAAAGTTTGGGAATCCCTGCATCATGGAAAAAGGAATTACGTAGACTCAATAAATTATGAATAATTTACTGTCATTGTGTGAATAATTTGTAATCATGTGTTATCCATAAAAAAGTTACTGTAATTTGATTGAGCATTTTAAAACATAGTATAATTACAAGTACTTAATTTTTGGAATTTGATTATGTAATCCAGATTACATGTAATCAGTTACTACCCAGCACTGCACATATCATATTATTAAAGCATTAAAACAAACCAACAAAGCATTCAAAGCCTCTTTGTAAGCTCAGAGTTAAGGATTCCCCCGAGCCCTTAGGATATTGTCCGGTTCTTTTGCATCACCGCCGATGTGATTCATGAACTAACAGCGTTACTTAATTAAGAAGCCCATAATCCACAGCGTCTAAAGCTCTCCGTGTTCAACACGACTCCAGCCTGGAGGGAAACAAGGTGTTGGGAGCTTAAGACGGAGTGTAATCCCAGAGATGGAGGGAATGATGGATCGCAGGATCAGAGTGTGACTCCTGGGGTAATCAGTCCAGGCTCTGCTCTCCTCCAAACCCCCACACCAATCTCTCAATCACTCCCACTCGCACTGGCTTTCCATCTCTCATGCGCCTGTGAATTTACCCACTCGTGTTTGGCTTGTGTTTTCATGCAAAACCTGACAAAACCCTCAGGACATCCAATATGTAGGTGATTTTTTTCTTCTTCAAAAGAACAGTGAAGGTGATTTTTAGCTGAAATCGTGGTCCTTGGTGATTCATAAAATGTAAGTCAATGGCTACCAGCACTTTGAGAGTCAAAAAACTCTTATACAAGCAACACAATTAAAACTAGTGGCTCCTGATGATACATTGAGATCTTATCTTATGGTCTGTGCAAGAAACTGAACGTTATTTACAGCATTATTACCTGTAATCCAGAGCCTCAGGCAAACGGTCCAGAGTGACACCTGGTTCACGAATGAATCATTCTTTTGAACCGGTTCTTTTTGGTGAACTATTTGAACCAATTCCCCAAATTGGACTAAAGCATTTGAATCAGTTTATTTCTCGAGCAGCACAGATCTACTAGTTACTCAATCAAAACTCACTTTCAGACTGATGAACCAAAATAGCGGCGTATCTGATCCTGTGATGAATGAACTGATTCAGTGCTCCAGTTCCTCCAATAGTCACTGAACTGAGGAAACAGTTCAACTCGAACCAATAAGCCATTGATATGTGCATGTGTGAACTGAGAGCTTGAATGAAGGGGAGAAATGAAAGTTTTTATGATTTATCATGGTTTATGTAAAAAGGTGAGTGGATAAAGACGAGTTTATTCATTTTATATGCTTTAGAGATGTAAAACATCCACACTTCGCATCATTATTGTGTGCTTTAATGATATTATTGCTTATATGTTTCGTCATTGCATGATTATGTAAACAAACTATAAACTGAACCAGTTCATTGAATCGAACTGTCCAAAAGAATCAGTTCACAGAAAATAATCAGATTTCCAGTTGCCTGAGGCTGGAGTACAAGTAAAATGTGTAAAAAAATTCAGTTTCATTGCACCGACTGATCGTTTCGCTTCATAAGACCTCAATTTGTTGTTAGGGAGCATGGTTAATTTTGGTCCCTGCTTTTTCATCTCAAAACAAGAGCATCTTTTGTTCTTCTTTCGTTTTTTGCCCTGACTTGCATTTTATGAATCAAGCATCGTTTCAGCTAAAAATCTTCTTTGCTGTTCTACTGGAGAAAAAAGTCACCTACATATTGGATGGCCTGAGCATGAGGAAAATAAACAGCCAATTTTCATGTTTGGGGAACTATACCTTAACCTTAAGTGATGCAGTTCAAAAACGTAAAGCTGGTCTTCTTAAAAAAAAAATATAATAATAAATAAAAATAAAAAAATAAATAATAATTGCAATGTGAGATTCATTAGTGATGTTTATTAAGTCAAGCATCACTATAGCTTAATATGAGTGTAAGTAACAAAGCAGTGTGCAGTTAGCCGTAGCAACCACATTGCAATGCACTAAACCCCATGCAAAGCACATTAGACTCTTAAGAAATGTCCAAGCCTAGTAAGTATTCAGTATCAGTCTCTTTTTTTTTCTTTGGTGGTTTTTGCAGGCATATCAATCTAGTCATTTTGTGCAAAAATGTCACATCTTTGGTATTGAATGCGAGTGCTGGATTGCAGTGTGTTTAATTTATGGTTCATTACGGCAGTACCGCCTGCCAATTAATTCATCTCCAATTGCCCTTAGTGTAATGAGGAAGGTTTGATTCTTATGCAGCACGTCTGTCGTCAGGATGGGTTATGGGCACGCGTGTATAGAGACATTTAATTCTGCGAGGCTGCCTTTAAGCAATTAACCGGGTTGAAGGAGAACTAAAGTGTGACATCCTTGCTCTGTGAGTTTTCTGACCCGGCCCAGATGAAGCTCGTCCCGCTGGCACGCAGATGGCCTGTGGATCTGAGCATTCACTTCTGATTATTCTCTGGACATCGAGTGACCACCAACACCAAATACTGATGTGTTTAATGTATAAAAAGGAAAGAAAATGTCATGAAAATCAAATATTTGAAAAGTGTAAAATGCATGAATATATTATATCTAATATCATTACCACAATCATGAATCATATAATGTCCAATGTGTATATATTATACCATAAACTGAATAATATATTTTCATGTAATTCTTTTATGTAAATTATGAGCTTTTAAAAGTTATAAGAATTTTGATGTTTTAGCATACATTGTTGGCACAAACCAGGTTAATTATGGCAAAGAACCCATATTTAATTTAGTAATGTACTGAAATGCCTAATTTATTTTGCGTTATTAAGTAAACAAAAAACAAAATCAAACATTTGAAAAAATATAAAATATTGAAAAAAACACAACAAGAATATGTATTATTATTAGGAATATTTTTATGTAATATGATATGAATCGATTATATGCTAGTATATATATAATATACTGGAAATATTATAATATGATAATATATTTAAAATTAAGGTGAAGATTAAATGTTGGTTTCATGCATATATTGGGGTACAAATCATGTTATATTGAAAATTAAACTCATATTAATTGTTATATTTACTTTAAGAATTATATTGGTTTAATGGTTCAAAAGATTAATATTTAAAAAATTTAAAGTATGAGAATATTTATTATTAATATATAATAATAATAATAATAATTCACAATGTATTATGTAGGTTATACAGAAACTTGAATACGAATAAGGTGTAGTATTATTTATTTATTTTAATAATGTATGTGGTTTAAGCACAAAAAGTAAACAAAAGTGTCCTTCAATCAAACACTGAAAATATATTATGAATATTGAAAATTATCATATTATCTTTTGTAGTTATTCACTGACTAATAAATATATATAAAATTATATATCAGAATATAGTCTATCTGGTGATCTATTAAAATGTTTTTGTTTACATAATATTTGTGTGTGTACGGTGTATATTTATTATGCATTTAAATACACTCTCATACAGTATGTATTTTGAAAATATTTCCATGTATATATTTGTATTAATATAATTGATATTATATATAAATATTTTAAATGTATAAACATAAAATTTTTCTTAAATACATACATGCATGTGCTTGTATTTATATATACATAATAAATATACAAAGTATACACACACACACACACGTATATTATGTAAACAAAAACTTTTATTTTGGATGCGATTAATCGCAATTAATCGTTTGAACACTATAAAACCTAAATTTAAATAGTGTTTGTTTGTTTTTTTAATATAAGTAAATTAAAGAAAGTATTGAACTTTTTAAATGTACCTTGAATTTCGATGGTTTTATGCATTCAACACATTGTGGCACAAACTATTTTTTTTTTTTAGCATGTTTTCTTGATTGACTATTGATGACTATTTCACCATCCCATCGGCCCATCTGTGGAGGATCAGTGCTGTAGAGGACCGTCCAGGCCTGCCTTCTTACCATATCACCTTCAGATAAGAAGAGAGATCTCAGAACGAGCAGACGAGAGGACACAGCGCAGGCTCAGCGTTTAAACATAGCCACGGGAAATGTGAAGACGGGACAGACGGAAGAGAAATGGGAGCGAGAACAAAGGATAAGTGAAGATGAAGGTACAAAGGGTGACCGGGGAGAGAGAGATGATAAAAT
Organism: Sinocyclocheilus anophthalmus; assembly: GCA_018155175.1. Lineage (NCBI taxonomy): Eukaryota > Metazoa > Chordata > Actinopteri > Cypriniformes > Cyprinidae > Sinocyclocheilus > Sinocyclocheilus anophthalmus. The sequence continues at coordinate 244,663 of JADLZN010009209.1, forward strand.
AAGACAAGGCAATTCCTTTTTTCTCATGCACCTCTGCAGAAGAGCTCTGAGCGTCTGTAAGGTTCGAGGTAAACATGTCCTCTGTCTGTGATGTATAGGGCTGCGTGTCTGTTGTGTGAGTGTTTACTGTTAACTCTCCACTCCCTCCCTATTACCGGAGCCCGAGTCCTGGCCCCTGACGGCCCCTCGCTCTGTTTACCCCATCTACCTCTGTTTACTGCCACACAGAAGAGACATTTGCCACCGTCACACCAGCTCTCCACCGGGACAGGGCTGAGAATCGGGTCAGGATATGACAGCGCAGTTTGAGTGAAAAGTGGGATTCAGAAATGAACATGCATGTGAGATTGTGTCAGTGTTTGGTGTGTCATTAGAGCTTCATCAGCTCCACTAATGATCATGTTCTCCGGCTTGATTTGAGATGTTTCATTGAGCTTCAGTGGAAGCATGCAAATCTAAATGTGTACAATGACGTGTCACATGATCAATGACACTCATTTGATTGAATTTATTTAGTTAAAAACTTTGATTTGTATCTAGAAATGGTGTACTGTTTCTGTTTCATTTTATGACAAAACAGTGTTTTTATTTTTAGGAATGAATGAATGGATAAATAAATGTAGGCCCGATGCATTAGATAGTTTCATGAATATGATAATAATATGCAATCTTTTTTTTGACAAACAAACAAACTGTAGAAATAAATATTCAAAATGAATGGAAAATAAAATAATGGAACTCATTTAGTGATATTTGATTAAAAACTTACATTTTCATCTTAATATTTAATTGTCAGTTTATTGCAAAACTTTTAAGTAAATAAATAAATAATCCCAGATTTTTGTGATGTCCTAGTGCATTTTTGTAGTATTTGCATCAATGTGATTATAATCATTAAAAAAAGCATTACTAATAATTTTCATCTTAATATTTCATTTCGGTTTATTGAAAAAGTAAATAAGTAATCCAATTTTTAGGTGTCCTAGTTCAATTTATAATATTGCATCAATAGGATTATAATATAATTTTTAAACAAACAAACAAAAAACATTAATAAATTACTACCAATTTTCAGCTTTCTATATAGATATATATATAAATCTAGATATATCTAACACACCATATTTTTTATGGTTAAACCTTTTTCATTTTACATTTTCACAATCCTAAAACAAGGTTTAATTGAGAAAAATAAAATTAAACAATATTTTTAATGTGGTCTGTGTGCATTTTATATCATTTGCATGAATATGATTATATGAATTTAACGGTAAAAGACTGTAAAAGTGCTACAGTAAAAACTTGTTAATTGGTTAACAGTAAGTCTCCATACTATATACGGTGAATAAATGTAATTACAGTTAATGTAATTTTACAGTAAAATACAGTTAAAAATAAGGTTTTTGGAAGTGAAAAAGAAAAAAGTCATTGTATAATTTACAGTGAAAAAACCTAAATTCACAATCCCAGAATTCCCTGCATGACACATCATATTTTATGTTTTTTCGTTGAATAATAAAACAACCCCCCCCCAGTTTTTCTTGTTTTTTATCAGTTTTGTAATTAGGTTTAATCTTACCTCTAATGTTGTTTTAAATCAATGTTGGATGCTATGTCAGAATCATGCGTGTCACCGTGATGGGGTTTTGGTTTAGTGTTTGTGTGAATGACACTGTGTGCACCTTCTATATATAAGTATTGTCCTCCTCAGCTCATAGAAAAGTTGTTTGTGATGAGCTTTGCTTCATCGTGTGACTTTCTCATCACCACCAGTTTTTGGTGGTTATCAGTGCATTACAATGGTTCAAAACGATATTAGTTTAGATATTTGTTCTTCAATATGTTGGTCCATTAACATTACATCAGTTAATGAAATGTGGTATTTTATTGTGAATTTAAGTTAAGTCTGTAAAACCTAAAATGTTGCTACCATATTTTCTTACGGTGAAGTTCTGGCAACCACAGCTGCCGGTATTTTACCGTAATTTTTTTTACAGAGTACATATCTTTGAGAAATAAACTGTAGAGAATAATTTGCATGATTATCGCCTCTCATTTACTGATATTTGATTAAAATATACATTTTCATCTTAATATTTTTATGGCAAATCTTTTTTGCGTTTGAACATTTACATAATCCTGAAATATTGTTTATTTCCGGGTTCAAATCAATCAATCCAGACTTTTTAAAAGTAGTCTCCGTGCATTTGCTATAATTTGTGTGAATATGATTATAATATACAAAGTATTTTCTGAGAAACAAACTAGAGATTAAGTTGCATAATTTAAATGTCACACCTGAAAAAGATTGTTCGTCTTGCTATGCAAATTCATAAAACCTTATTCAAGATTAAAGTCATTATTTGTGGACTTGAAGATCAGAAACGACTCACTGAACTGCTTTGCACTGAGATCAAGTTCAGTCCTGCTGATATCAACAGAGACTCCAATAAAAAAAAAGATTTTTAATTTAAAAGTTTTAAAGTATTTTATCCACTTAAAACAAAGTTTACACCTGACGAAATGCGTTACTTTGTTCAAACTTGTTTAAAGTGATGCACATGTGCAATTATAATATTTACATGTTGAGATAGCATGACTTGAGTTTTATAAAAACTCAGAGGTTGCTTTTATTTATTGTGTTTTATTCACATTGCAAACGTTCTCTCTGATATTTAAGGAGAAATAAAGACAAACACATTGAGTCAGAAAGTCTATATTTGCTCTCCATTTAACCTCATTGCTGTCTTGGAGAAAAAAATGAAGATAAACAGACAAAAGTGGTCTATATTTTGGGAGATCTGTGTTCATCTCATGAGCTTTCCTTGAGCTGCAAGCTTTAACAAAGTTTCAGTCTAACGCCAATAAACTTCGTTCTAATACTTTTAGAGGGAGCTCGAGCAAACCTTTGGGCTACTTGAAATTGGAAAAGAAAATTTGTGATTGGCGCCTTCACACACATATGAAACGGGCCGCAGCCAAATATGCCATGCATTATTAAAGCAATCTTTTTATCAATAGTATATGAGTCCCCGCCTGGATTGAGCTGATCCATGCATATCCAAGACAATGAACCTATATGAGCATTAAGGTTGAATCAAACACTTGGAAAAGAGAAAGAACACCTGCTGAGGGAGAAATAGGCTGTGTTTGAAGTGCCTGTGCTTCATCAAATGGATATAAGCTCGGAAAAGATGAAGATAAACTCGCTTGCATCTCAGGAGCTGGTTTGAAACAACCCTTGTTTTTTCCCGTAAGTGATGCAATCACTTAAAAGTTCACCTGCAATTGCTACAAAAGCATCCCCCGTCCAATCAGCACAATCCCAGACAGATTTCCTGCGTGTAATCCCATGCATCCAGTCTTTTCAGCGAGGAAACTCCTGCCGAGCTCCTTCAGCCCAATTAAACCCTCATGCCAGGCCTCCATCAAAGCACTCGAGCGGCTTGTGCAAATGAAGCGCTATCATGGAAACAATCGCATACAGAGCGAGGACCGATTATATTATAGCGGGAGGGAGTTTCTCTTAGGAGTCACTTTCTAAATGCTCCCATTATTTCGCTTTCCGGAGCGTCTGAATGTCGTGACGCTGGAAAATGTGGCACTTCCTGAAGCTGGAAGAATGGAAACAGAGTAAAAAAAGTCTCCCGATGTGGCCAGCTTTGTCGCTACTAGATTAATCTCTGGAGGTTAGAAGATAGAGCAGCTTATTTTAAGGGGATCAATGAAACTTAAAGAATGTCTAATGCCACTTTAGAGTCGGAGGCCTCGAGGCGCCGAATGCAGAGAGTTCAGAGGAGACGCTGCGTCACAAGGACGCTGAGGAAAACAGTGCGGCTAAAAACTTTAAAATGTCAACTTTTGCTGCAACACACTCTGACTTTGAACAATTCAGACCACAAAACCAAAAGCAAAAGTCACATTTTGCATAAAAAAATGTGGGGACAAAGTTATTTTAGTTAACTAAAACCCTAAAAAAAACTTGTAAATTAAAATCAATTTGAACTGAAATTAAAAATTTTTTTTTACTTGTATTAATTCAGTTAACAGTTACCAGAGCAACATTTTTCATTTTCAGTTAGTTTAACTTGACGTACTAAAATAACTAAAACATATGATTAAAAACTATTTAGACTTTTTTTTTTAAATCTTAAATTTAAAACTAAAATTAAAATGCAAACAAAATATTTATACAAACTTAATTTACAAAATAGGATCTCACTTATACTATAATAACGCTGCTTAGGGACTATTCAGAAGTTTTACATTATTTCTCTAAAAATGCACCATATTTTCCTAAATTTTTTTTTCTTCAATTATTCTCAAAAGGGATTCAATATTTTTTACAATTCTGTAATACAGTGCTTCTTTATTAAACAATTTTTAAAATTAAATTATAAATTGTTAGGTATATGCTACACGTTTGGTGGATGGACTGGAATCCATTTATTTTTAGTCAGCAAGGATGCATTAAACTGATCAAAAGTGCCAGTAAAGACATTTATAATGTTGACAACATAAAGTTTTATTTTCAATAAATGCTGTTCTTTTGAACTTTCTATTCGTCAAAGAATCATTAAAAGAAAATGTATCACAGTTTCCACAAAAATATTGTGCAGCACAACTGTTCTCAACATTGATAATAATTCAGAAAGTTTCTAAGCGCAATTAGATATTGATCTGTGACAATGAGACTGGAATGACTGCTGAAAATACAGCTGCACATCACAGAAATAAATTATATTTTAAAATATATTAAAACAGTAAACAGTTTTAAATTAAAATAATATTTCACATTTTTACAGCATTATTTTTGATCAAATAAATGCAGCCTTGATGAGCAGAAGTGCCTTTCTTCCCCAAAATAAAAATATTTTACCAACCACAAACTTTTTTAACAGTATTGTATATGTGATATATAATTTTAATTGTATTTTTAACAATAGCAATATTGCAACGATATTGCTTTTCGTAAGAATAAAAAAAAAATATTTTATTGCAATAATGAGAATTGCCGCTGAGAATGCATATAAGAATTAGAATAAGAATAACGAGAATAAATATTTGTGACTTTCTCCTTACTCAAAAATAAATATCAAAATGAGTTTAACTGAGCTAAACGGTTTCTGTTCCTAAATCCTGAATAGCAGGCTGGGCCATATCCTAGTGTTTATCACATGAGACGCCCCTATAAGCATCTCTTTGACATGTAAGCATCTGTTTTGCATGCAAGAGTAGATTCTCCATGCAGAATGAGGCCGTTATCACGCTTGACAATGGAGAAGATGCAGGGCTTAGGATGGTCTGCCCAACCCCACCCCGCTATTAATACCAAAGAGAACAGCAGCATTGTAGTGTAAAAGAGTCCTCGAGTATCTCTGTTTATTCAGTCTGTTTCTGAAGAGAGCTTTCAGCCCAGACACAGAAAGAAAGTCTTTTTTTATATACAAACCAAAAAAAGTGGTACAGAAACTCTGAGGCTCAGAAATTGCTAGTAAATTTCACTAAAAGTTACAAAGAAATGGCAAGTAACACATTTTTTAGAAAGATGAACGATTTCTTCTTTCTTGTAAAACAAAAAAAAAATGTTTAATAATCTTTGTATTATTTACAGCTTTGAAAAAGCAAACACCGTGTAGATAATTGGGGTCTTTAGAAGTTTTACTAAAAATGAGCTTGAATTAATAAACGTTTTATACCAGTCATTTTTGCACCTAAAAGTTCATAGTTTATAGCCTCGGTTTACTGGGATGCAATCTAATTTTCGGCCCCATGATAAATAGCTTAATTGAAGTCAGTCAACAGTCAGTCATCTCAGTTATTGATGCGAGTTTTAATTAGATGAGACAAATTCATTACACTACAGAGTGTTACAGTACATCACCAGGAAACTCAAGAAGGTCAAGATAGTCACGGAGATTGATTGGCTGGACGATTGTTTATATAAGATAAGAGAAAATAGCCGAAAGGTCAACAATCACGGGCTATCTGAGCATTATCTGCCTCTCTCTCCTCTGACGAGCACAGCAAAACCAAAGCTCCCAGCACAGATGAGGAGAGAACTTGACTTTAAAACAAGCGCATTGTTCAGATGACGTGCATATTTTAAAAGCAAAACACGATGCAGAATATAAAAAGTCACTTCACTTTTAGGCAGTGCGTACTCTTGTATAACAAATTCATACAGAGACACAGAAACAGACAGAATTCGTTTTGGCTCGGCTGCGCACTGACACACACACAATATATTTTCAATATAAATCCTATGTACATGTTCCTTCACTAAACAGTTGCTTTTAACACAGCTAGTTACACTTCCACTGGAAGCAAAAAGCATTTCAGTGCCACCAATAAATGCTGCCCTTAATGTCAAAGAAAATCTTGTTCGTATTGTCTAATAGAGCATTTACGTAGAAAACCTAGTTAAGAAAACTAACTGCCAGTAGAAATGGTAAAATAAAGGCAACAAACATGACGATTGAAGAAGACAACGTTCTGAGGGAGCTTGAACGGTACCACCGAACTTCCTGAGAGTCGTCTGAAAGAAAATAATAAAAAAAGATAAATGCACTCGAAATAATATACAGGAATGTTATTTGAAGAAGCAGCAGACGGTCTGAATAATCATCTGCCATCAGGTTGAATCAAGCGCTAGTCAGTGATTCACAGCTCTATTAGGGAAGCGTTGGAGGTGAGAACTTCTGTCTATTGTTGTTTCTCTCCAGCTAAACCAGTTGCAGGATGTTAAGAGTGTGTCTGGCATCATGTTATCAACATTCCTCACTGGAATATAATGAGAAATGACAATAAAACAGGCAAAAAGCACTTTCTCACTCGTCATTTTTCAGTCCAAATATCTAAACGTTCTTAAAGATAACTAGATTAAAAAAAAAATTGTATTACAAACATCTAAACATTCTTAAATCTAGATACATTTACTTGAGAAGCAAAATAATTAGAAAAAATAATTAGCACTTTTTTTTTTTTTTAAGCATAAACTTTGTTTTTTAGGAAACACGACTTAATATATTATGTCATATATATATTTCAAGATTTAAGAATGTTTAGACTGAGTGAGAAGGTCATTTTAGGGGCCTTTTTTAAGGAAAGTTGATAACATGATGCCAGATACACTTAATATCCTTCAAGGTGCTGTAACTGGTTTAGTTGGAGATGAACAACAGCAAACATGCATCTACAAACTCACCACAGTCTTTGCTGAAAACATGCGGGAAGCAGTGCAGAAGTCCATATCCACATCTGCAGTACGAGCATCCTTTCTGAACCCATTCTCCATGTGGAATCCCACCACAATCACTGGCAAAATAAACACACACAGTCATTTAAAAACCTTGTGCAGCCATACGGCTCAATCCTGACGTCATTTCTTTACCTGAGGCGCTCGTCGTATTCGCAGCTGCGGCCGGTGAAGTGCTTCGGACAGGCGCAGAAGCTTCCCAAAATGCACGTTCCACCGTTCTTGCAGCAGGTACGGCTTTGTTTAGCAACTGAAATGAGAAACAGCAGAATAAAGATGTTAAATACAAGGATGCAAACGCAAAACAGCAGCCCCTTTCCTACAAAATTTATGACGTGTAATCTAAACAGCTGCTGCCAACATCTGTTTCCCAACACGACACGAGCCATCCAGACACTGTGCGGGCCGTTACGCCTGACAACACTGGAATTCCCATTAATAAATGGATAGAAAATGCACATGTTTTCTACTTCATACACATTGCTTACTCTGGTTTGTGTTTGTAAGTGCCGTGCAATTAAAGTGCAACAGATAATTATAGAATTGTGATGCTTTCCTCTGTATTTTTTGTAATTTTCCAGTGCAAATGTCCAAAGATTCTTAAATCAAGATACATTTACACTGAAAAAAAAAAAAAATTATACAAATTTTTTTTTAAAGTGGTTGCAAACAATTAATTTTAGCTATATTTAAATAAAAATTTTGAAAGTTAGTCAACTACATTTGTTTAGTTTAAATGTAGCTAAAATACATTGATTGCAACCACTTACCATAAAACATTTAGTAAATTCAATTCATTTTTTTTTCTGTATACTTGAGAAGCATAATGCCATAAAGAGATCTTTATGAAATCAAAATGAGTTTATGGTTAAAACAAGAACAAATATCTGACTGTAGGTTCAGAAAAATCAACTTAATTCAAAATGAAAACCATTTTTAAAAGTTTTAGTACACAATTGACATTCTTAAAGATAATTTGACATTAAGTCTTGTTTTTTTGAAAAAAAATAAAAAATAAAGTATCAAAATTAAGCTAATTTATGCTTAAAACAAGAACAAATATATGGAAATATTTGTTCTTTTTTTCTTAAAAGCATGAACTCATTTAATTTTGTTCCATTTGCCATGTTTAGATATTTGCATTGGAAAAGAAAAGAAAAATACTGGGGCTAGATATTATTTTTTCCTTTTTTTTTGCAGTGCATGCAATATATACTTCCATGACTTTATGAATTTAAGACTTTCTGCTGCTTCTAAGGCCTTGATTTATTAGTATGCATAAGAAAAAAATAATGTAAAACAAAAATACACAACTAAATTCAAAGAAAAAGCAAGTAACGCGTTGAATTATATAGCTTACGTGAAATTTTGACTGAAAAAACGACTAAAGTTTTATTTTAAATACTAATAAAATAAAAATAAAAATAGTACTTGTAAAATAGTAATAACATGTTACTACAAGAAACATGATTAAAAAAAAAAAATGTCAGTGTGGTAATGAGGATCTCACCTCCGGTCAGTCCAATGAAGGGTAGCACCGCCTCGGCGTCCCGGTGTTGACGTTGCGGGGTTTGCGTGTTCATTTCGTTGAACTTATTCAAGAATTCCGCCTGTTGTTTTGGCTTTCCAGAGCCTCCATCTTTCCCACATTCTGCCCCTTCACATCCTGGGAGAAAAATGCGAATCCATGTTATAAAGGAGCAATGAAAACCCAAACGCCTATGGATATAAACAACGTAAAAACCCGACTTTTACCTGATTCAGACGAAACCGCCCGAGAGACCACCACAGCAGACAGAAAGAACCTGTAGGCAAGAACAGCAAATGTGAGATGCATGAGGAGAAAGACAAGCGATTCGATTATTCCAAAACGAATCGTGAATCACTTGCTCACCCGAATAGCTGATTCATAATTCCGCTCGCTAGAAAAACACCCAACTAAACACCCGATCTGCTCCAACAGCATCAAAACATTCCCAGTGGCACCATCGCAAACCAAATGACCAGAACACCCTCTGCTGGGTCTGTTATTTATCTTTAGGGCTTCAGACTCCCTCATGACGCGCCATTAACACCTGTAAACCCCTCCCATAGTCACCCGCTAATGCAAATCAGCGTCCATTCATATTAGCTCCATCAGTCAAACCGGTTTGAAGCGACTCGATTCTCTTCAGTATCACACGATTAGAGGCTCAGTCTGAGCCCGATCGCCCTTCAAAGCACTTTGATGCTCTGTAATGCGGGATTGTACCAAGCATCTTTGTTTCTCAAGTGAAAAACATTTAGATTATAGACTTTAGTCAGGGTAGCGCCATATTTATTTTGTGATAGAAATGAAAACGAGGCTGTGAGGGACTGAAGTGCACTGAGTGGAAAAACAACAACAACTTTAAAGTGACAAAACTCCATAAAAAGTTTTGAAAGTTGTAAAAATGACATGATCCGGGACTTTTATACAGTGCGTAGCCAACCATTGTAAAGTCAAGTCTATCCCTCTCAGCCTTGTTAAATTCAAAAGGTTATATAGACAAAAAATATTTGGATTTATTATATATATTATGTATATTATTTTTACATTTAGGCAATTTATATATATATTTTCTATATATATATAAGATATATATATATTATATATATATATATATTATATATATATAGAATATATGTGTAATTCTAAAAATATATTATACCTAATTTACAAAAAAAACACATTTGATCTCATATATGTCAATCCAAGGAAATACAATCACTGTGCCACTTTTGGTGAAAAACCTTATTTGTTGTCTATGAACATATAACACATTTGAATAAAAATCAGCAAAGAACATACCTTACAATGTAAACAAAATACAATATAAATAAATAATCAAAATTATCAAGTCAATATAAAGCTAATTTTGATAGAGGCCTTTTCATTCACATTTAGGCATTTAGCTGTAAGATTGAGAATGTATTTTCTTGCCTCGGAAATACTTTTTGAAAAATATTTTTGCATGTGAAGGTTCAAAGTAAACATTTTCTATTTCAAAAAGATATTTTTTACTGTTCACTGTTCATTTTACACTGTTTGCAACATACATTTAGCAGATATTTAAAATAAAAATTTGCCATATGGTTTAGATCATTACTTAGTGACTTAAAATGCATCCATGCAGGCTACTTAATTATTTATTCGGACTATTTTCACGATTTATTCTGGCTTCTTGTTTTTGTCTGGACTCCAGCTCTGTTCACTCTGGACAATCAAAGTTTTTAAGCTCATGAGAAACATAAATGAAGTCAACCGTTTGCTAATGCATATATTTTTCCTTTCACAGTTCTATTAACTCACATATTTATTTATTCCGTACCTATTTTTCATGCAATGCAAATTTACATAATTTATTCATAATACTTGGACAATCCAGTGCACAGCACCTATGCAGCTGCTTTTGCCTATAAGTGTACCTTTTCATTGCATTGTTTTTGTGTATATTGCATTTATTTGTGTGCTCATGTGTTGTTTTTATTGTCTAGATGTAGTAAAGGGCATATCTTATCTCTTAATTTGAAAACCAGATATAAATATCAAATTATTGTTGAAGTAGTTTGGTGTTTGTTGAGGCACAGTCTGACCCGTGCTTCCAGAATAATTCTCAATTGCTGCGGTTTCTTATTTGTTTATGACATTTTTGCATGAAAATCATATGAGTTCTCTGGTGAGTTTGTTCCCACAGGCTGACATTTCCAAAGGAACGGCAGCAGGTATATATATAACCGCCGAACACCTAAAGTAATTAGAGGAAGTTTTCTTTGAGGATTTTTTGGTGTTTGATGTGGTTCGCTTCTTTAAAGAGGAGCATAAAGCACAGCAGCCGCATCCCGCTCTATTTCTGTCCATATGCTTTGTTATTGGTTTCTAATTAGCCGATTCCTCTTGGAGCCCGAGAGGTGAAGAACTTTCAAACGTTTTAGTTTGCCGTTCTTTCGTTTCAACTACACACCAGAAACTTCAAATACACTTCGGTATATGTGCCCTGGTTTCTCTCTCTTCATAAATCTGAACTCAATTTTAAATTAATGTCTTTAAATAGAAAAAGCATAATATTATCTAAATGCAAGTTTCAGTGATGGACCTGTCCTGTTTTACATTTCACATTTAATGTATGTCTGCCTTTTGCATAATAAAAAAAACAGTTCATTTAGTCTGGTGGGAAAAATCATCCTTTTTAAAAAGAAATTGCATGCAAATTACATGGCTCAGGTTGATGCATTTTTCATTTCCAGGCACAATGCATCACCGCTGGGAGAGCTTTTCTTGTAGTGCCATTAACGTTTTTGACATTCATGCCAACATTTCCTCTAATTGTCGCTGAGAATTGTTTCTCAACAGAGCAGCCGCTCTGTCCATCTGTAGGGGAATGATCTTTAACGCAGACGTCGGCCAGTTGCTAAATAAAGTTGATGGAGTGTGTGACGCAGGCCAAACCTGAAAGGCTAAAGGTCAGACTGAATGCTTTTCATGTTGTGCTTGACATTATAGATGCTGCTATATTGCATTACAGCCACCTCTGACCCATGAGCAAGAGAACCATGACCTTTTTATGAAATGAAGTAAAAATAAATCTATTAAAAATAATTTTCAGTCATTGAAATAAAGCTAGAATTAAAACAAAATGCTTAAAAAACCTAAACCAAAATGAGGAACATTGCCTTGGCAAATGAAATAAACTTAAATATGCAATAAATATGTTTGAAATAAATAAGTTGAAGTTGAATAAATAAGTTGAAAATGGCAAAAAAGCATCACGATCTGTTGTTACTTTTAACTAAAATGTAATTGAAATGAAGCTAGAATTAAAATAAAATGTTGTTTTGGACAATTACTGAAATAAACACATTTAAGTTGAAGTACTAAAATGACTAAAACTGAAATAAAAAGAAATAAAAGCTAAATAGAAATATAAAAAAAAAAAACTAATAAAAATGACAAAAAACAACAAAATCCGTGTGTTATTAATGACTAAAATTAAAACTAATAAAAATTGTTTTCAGTAATAGAAATAAAGGTGGAAAAAATATTACATAGAAAAACTGAAAATTGAAAAACTGAAATGTTTAAGCTAAAATGACTCAAACTGAAATAAAAAATAAACTAAATAGAAATATAAAAAAAATTAAAATAACAAAAGCACATAACAAAATTGCTAAAACTTTAAAAAAGTTGAAAACTGAAATTATAAAAATAAAAGCTAATTCAAAATATTAAACAGTAAATATAGTATATAACTAATACTAAAATAACTCTTATTATTGTTCATATTTAGGGTTCATGATTGAAAGTACATATACATTCACAAATACATAAACATTACAAATACATTATTACAGATGATAAAACAAATTTAAAAAAATTCAACTAAATCCATATTTACTCAGAACACCCTAGCAACAGCTTAGCAACCGTATATCAATGTCCTGTTAACCAACAAAACACTTTAACATAGCAGCAAGTTAATTTATTTATTTCTAGTTTATTTCTTTCATATGCAATTTAATTTGGATTCCATTTGCTTGATTTAATGCAAAGCAGAGTTCATAAATGCATGCATTTTGCTAAAGAGGTTTAATTAGATAATTCATTCACATAAAGAAGGATTAAATCGCTTGCACTAATGAGCAGCGAGTGAGTGGCCGAGGTCACGAGTCTCTGCGCTGTCTTCAGCTCGACTGTGGAGCTGCGCTTTTGTTACAGATGCAGAAGGAGTCAAAAGGTGATTTATTCTTTCTGCTCACAGGTGCATTTCTGTTTCTGGTACGGCTGACAGTCTGTCATGTTGCTGCCAGGGGAATGTGTGAGGTAATTAGAGTAGCAGAGGTGGGCAGCGAGACGCCCATTTGAGGGGACAAATTCAGATTAAATGTGCCTGCTTGTACTGTTCACTTGTCTTTTAAATTAGACGACTATTCAAATGCAATTGCTAGGAAATAGTAAGTGATGTTTGCCTGTGCACAACATGACGGTTCCTCCTTTAATATCCGTCTGTGGGAAGTTTCCTACCTGGTTTATGGTCCGACAGGTGAAAATTATGAAAAACAAAACAAAATAAAAAGACATAGTATTAGTACTATAATTTGGAGTAGAAGTAGCAACCAGAACACCCCTAGCAGCCACCTAACCCTACCCAAGACACTCTAGCAACTGCATAGCAACGACCTAGCAACCACCCAGGGTAGCCTAGCAACTGCCCAACAACCCCCTAAATCAATCTAGCAGCTACCCAGAGCGCAATTGTATTCCAATGCCCTAACAACCACCCATAACACCCTAACAACCATCCAGTGTAGTCTAGCAACCACCTAGCAACCATCCAGGACACAACTATATAGCAGTGCCATAGCAACCACTTATAACATCCTAGCAACTGCTTAGCAGCCACCCAAGACCACTCTAGAAACTGAATAGCAACACCCTAGCAACCTCCCAGAGCAGCCTAGCACCCAGGACACAATTGTATAGCAATGCCCTAGCAACCAACCAGAACACCCCAGCAACTGTCTAGCAACTGCATAGCAACGTGCTATCAACGACCCAGAACAGCCTAGCAACCACCTAGCAACCCCCCAGAACTGTCTAGCAACTGCCCAGGACACAACTGTATAGCAGTGCCCTAGCAACCACCCATAACACCCTAGTAACCATCTAGCAACAGCCCAGGGCACTCTAGCAACTGCATAGCAACGCCCTAGCAACCACACAGAACACACTAGCAACCACCTAGAAACCATCCAGAACACTCTAGCAACTGCCCAGGACACTATTTTATAGCAATGCCCTTGCAACCATCGAGAACACTCTAGCAACTGCCCAGGACACTATTTTATAGCAATGCCCTTGCAGCCATCCTGAACACCCTAGCAACTGCATAGCAACCACCAAGAACACTCTAGCAACTGCCCAGGACACTATTTTATAGCAGTACCATAGCAACCACAATTAACAACCCGAGCAAATGTTTATAGCAAGCCCAGGGCACTCTAGCAAGATACTAGCAACCATCCAGAACACTCTAGCAACCACCTAGCAACCATCCAGAACACTCTAGCAATGACTTAGCAACCATCCTGAACACCCTAGCAACCGGCTAGTAACTACCAGAAAAACACATTTTCTTTTTTTTTGCAAATCAGAAGTGTTTTTCCAGATCCAAGGCTGTATGATCTTTTTTTTTTATTACTCATGAAGACAAGATGTGTGATTTGAGGAATCATGTTCGCTAAAGAAACTATTTGACCCTCATTTTACTCGTTGTAGCACCAATTAGATTTCCACCAGAGCAAAGTGAATGAATGGATTGAAGCTGTCTTCCAACACAAGCAGCAGTAAACTTAAAGCATGTAAATAATATGACCAAAATGTCAATGGCCATTAAATCCATGTAACTTCATCATCATCATATCACATGGGATTTGATACCAGGCCAAAGCATGTTCTATAAAAGCTGATTGCTGCGTGACAAGGAAATGAGACACCGGCGCTTTCGTTCTGCTGCAGCTCTCAGTGTGAGGAGCCTGTAATAGAGCGATCCCGCTGACTCATATGAGCCCCCTGCTGGCTCATAATTCATTTACATATCTTTGTGTTTCATTCCCATAATTAACAAGCCTCTGGATAACGCCAGTGCAGGCCCTTTAGGTGTTTCAGCATGTTTACAGGGAAGTTTTAATGACGTCTATGGAGGTAAGAAGTGTAATTATGTTTACTTGACTTGAGTTTATTCGATTTTAAATATGGCTGCATTTGCTAAATACTGATTCTTATTTAACGCCTTCCATAGAGGAGCTGAAATAAACTTCTTGATAACGCATTAAAGGAATAATATGAAAGCCTGTTTCCGCAATAGGGTAGAAAAATAAAAGAGGGTAATAGCGACTTTTTATTTCACAATTTGGACTTTTTTTCTCAAATTCTCACTTTTTTCATGCAATTCTGAGAAAAACGTCAATATGTGACATAAACTCACAAAGAATTGTGAAATATAAACTCCGAACTACAAGATATAAGCTCACAATTCTGAGAAAAAAAGTCCGGATTGCAAGAAATAAACTGAGAGAATTGAGAGAAATTGCAAGTTTATATCTTGCAATTCTGCTTTTTTCACAGAAATTCGAGTTTATGTCAGTTTATGTTCTATAAACTCATACAATGTCTCACAGTTCTGACTTTTTTCTTGCAGCTACACTCTTAAAAATAAAGGTGCTTCACGATGCCATAGAAGAACCTTTTTGTCTAAATGGTTCCATAAAGAACCTTTAACATCTGAAGAACCTTTCTGTTTCACAAAAGCTTCTTTGTGGAGAAAGAAGGTTCTTCAGATTATAAAAAGGTAAGAAAGAGATGGTTCTTTAAAGAACCTTTGACTGAATGCTTCTTTGTGGAACCAAAAATGGTTCTTCTGTGGCATCGCTTGAAGAACCTTTTGAAGCACCTTTATTTTTAAGAGTGTATGTGAAAAAAAGGCAAAATTATGAGATATAAACGCAGAATTGCAAGACATGATCTCTCAATTCTGAGAAAAAAAGTCAGAATTGTGAGATAAAAAGTAGCAATTTCTTTTTTCTTTTTTACTCTGTGGCAGAAACAAACAAAAAAAAAAACAGAATTGCGAGAGAAAAATACTCGGAATTGCAAAATATAAAGTCAGAATTGCACATTTATGTTGTGCAATTCTGAGTTTTTATCTCGCAATTCTGACGTTTTTCTCACAGTTCTGAGAAAAAATCAACATGCGAGATATAAACTCAGATTGTCCAATATGAACTCGCAATTTTGAGGGAAAAAGTCAGAATCGTGAGATAAAGTTGCACTTACCTTTTTAAAATTTTTATGCTGTGGCAAAAAAAAAAAGAATTGCGAGACGTAAAATCAAAATTCACAGAAAAAACCCCCCTCAGAATTGCTAAATTAAAGTCAGAATGGCAGGTTTCTTCATATCTTGAGATTCTACCTTTTTTCCTTATAATTTTGAGTTTTTATCTCACAATTCTGACATTTTCTTGCAATTCTGAGGAAAAGTTAGAATTGTGAGAAATAAAGTCTGAACTGTGAAACAAAAAGTTGCAATTACCTTAAAAAAATCCATAGGATAGTTCACCCAAAAATGAAAACTCCTTTTGTTGTTCCATGATGAGATGAGATTGATACTGGTCTCAAATTTGAGTCTTTTCCTCATGAAACGCACTTTCATGGTGCCTTTATATTGCTTTTATTGTTTTAGTCCTTTGTGGAGCTTGACAGACATGGTCGCTATATGAACTGCCATTAAATGCAAAACAGCTGCGGGGAAAAAAAACAGGTTCTGAATGGCATGAATTTTGATTTTTTTGGTGAACTTTCTATTAAATGTTGTTCCAAAATACTTAACAACCTTGCCTTTGGTTTGCTGTAATTAAATATTTTAATTAGGATACATTTGACAATGCATTATCGATTGAATATCCATGTCATTCTTGGCATTGACAGCGAGTGCAAGTTTCTGCTTCATATGGGGAACATTTGACAGAGCTGATTATTGTGATTTCTATTCTGAAAACTGACACGGTAATGACAGCTGAATCATTATCAGCCATGCAAACGTTGACGCTCTGTCTCCTAATGAGCTGTCTGCCTTCTGAATGGCACCGCACAGTTTCTTCACTCCGTTTGAAAGGTTAAGATTCAGGATGTCAGCAACTTCTGTGAGAAACAAGGACAAATGCGATGCAAAATGAGCAGCACTGAGATTAAAAGAGCAAAACAATATCGGTGCAAATTTGGTGACAATTGAAATCAAATTTTTATTTGTTGCATACACAACAACAGCACAATGAAATGAGTTATAGAAACATTTGATTATATGCATGCAGTGTACGTAAGTGTTACAAGGAATATTTCATCCAAAAATGAAAATTTGCTGGAATAGGCTTACCCACTGGTAATCCAAGATATAGATGAGTTTGTTTCTTCAGCAGATTAGGAGAAATGTAGTATCACATCACAATGGATGCTCTGCAGTGAATGGGTGTCGTCAGAATGAGAGTCCAAACAGCTGATAAAAACATCACAATAATCCACACCACTCCAGTCCATCAGTTCACATCTGGAGAAGACAAAAGCTGCGTGTTTGTAAGAAACAAATCCAGCATGAAGACATTTTTAACTTCAAACGTGGCTTCTGACTAAAATATAAACCCATAATCCATAATAACACTTCCTGCAGTGAAAAAGTCTGGTTGTCTCTCCCATCAACCCGCATATTTGTTTAAAAACGTTAAAAACGTGTTAATGATGGATTTGTTTCTTACAAACAGGCAGCTTTTGTCTTCTCCAGATGTTAGCTGATGGACTGGAGTGCTGTGGATTATTGTGATGTTTTTATCAGCTGTTTGGACTCTCATTCTGACGGCACCCATTCACTGCAGAGCATCCATTGCTGAGACACTGATGCAATTCATCCAAATCTGATGAAGACACAAACTCATCTTTATCTTGGATGACCTGAGGGTGAGTAAATCTGAGTAAATTGTTCTGGGGGAACTATTCCCTTAAAGGAACTACTTGTTCGTGGCTATTTTTACTGTACTGTACCCGGTCATATGCAGATTGTACATTCTCATAACATATTTAACATGCAACCGTTGCAAACATCATGCTCTAGTGGCTATATTGAGCACAAGACTGTAAAACACTCTACTTGATCCGTTCACCCAAATTCAAAGGAATCAAATAACCCACTTTTAATTATCTACTGTGTCATGTACCACCTAAACTCAGTGTATTAATTATCAGCTCCATCATCAGCGCTTGTCATGATGAAACTCATTTTTATTCTGAAATCTGACACCACTTTAATCATTATGTACAAGGGTGACAAACCAACATCCGTTTAGTCACAGGTTTATTGTAACGTACAGTATCTGGTGAAATACAAAAGAATATTTTAAATGAATGCAAACAAGTATTTCTGTCAATTCTAATGAGTTACAGAGTCACGTGGCAGCTGGTGGGGTTAAAAATAGCCGGGTCAAGAGCCCTGGTTACACGGGCTAGTTTAGTTACAGTTGACACTTATAAGAGCTGCTTCTGATTCCAGATGCTTATTTGACAGAGAACTGCCAGACGGGTAAGCAAGCCATTTTTATTAATCATTTATGCACAGAAATACACTTTTATGATGACAGGACAGCAGTATTAGATGCAGTGCACTCTTGAAATTACAATTAATATCGCTAGGAATAAACACAATTTTATTGCTTTTAAATATAGCATGAAAGTACAATCCAGTAATGCTATTTTAGAATTAATAACGGAAGCAATTTCATATGTTATTGTTTTTGTCTGATAAGTGATGATTTCCTGCTAAATGTGTTTATATAATGTGCAAATGTTCCAAATAGCATTTTTTTGGTCTGCATTTGTTTTGTACTGTGTTTATATTTAATTGCCTGTCCTGGTCAAATTAAGTATAGCTTAATCAAATGCATGCTACTCGATGAGCTATTGTAAAAAAAAAATGCACATTTTATGGTTAGTTTATGCAAAGGAACATTGCAATCTTGTTAAATCCAATATCGTTCATCCACTGACAGCTTCATCTCCGCTTACGGCAGGAGTCTCTACAATAATGGACAAAAACACAGAGGTGTTAGTATGTGGCGCTTCAATTATGAAGGATGTCTGGGAAATCAGACTGAGGGAGCATAGACAGAAAAGGCAGCTGGAAGAGGAGAGGATACGGAAGAGCGCTCTGGAAAGGTGAGGACCTGAACTCGATATTTACAAAACAACTTTGTGGCTCAAAAAATGTCCTAACGTATATCTGAGGCATTTCCAATTTGCTAAAAGCAGCCCCGTGAGGTAAAAAAAAAACATTCATTTAAAAAATACATAACAATAAAAATTGATAATTTTTTTTTTTTTTTTTTTTTTTTTATCTTATAAGGTGAAAATATTTTGAAATGTTTTTAAAAATACTTATTCTTATATTTTCTTGCCACCGAAATACATTTGGAAATATATTTTGATGTATGAAGTTTGAAACTAAATATTTTCTATTTTAAAAATATATTTCATTGAGCTTCACTGTTTACAACATATATTTAGCATATATTTTTGGACACATAAAATATACTTTTTGCCATATGGGGCTTGTTGATAGTTAACCAATTTGTTTATGTAATTGTATTTAACAAATTCCATTCCATATACTTTTGTAATATCTATGAACAAGCTATTGCCACACTCATGCCATGTCAGAATTACTGTAATTATTAGTTTCCTGCTTGGAAAAAACTTTCTCACACTCATAATTACAAGCTGCTCATTGATGCATTTCGAGCGTTACCATAGAAAAGAATAAATTCTGAAGAAGACAAGAACAGCTCTCTGAGTCATCTCATAATTACTGTAACTCTAATATTGCATGAATGCAGTTTGATCCCAACTGCCTCTCTGCCTATTCTGTTTGCACATAATAAGGCCATTCAGAACGATAATGAGCTTGTGGTCGCGTCAACTTTAATTGCCTTAATTGTGTAAATATCAATTTTAATAACAGCAGCCATCTTTAAATAATCTGTTAAAACAAAAGAAGCACACATTTCATAATTAACGAGAAGTCTTTTCGTTTGTTGTCCGTACTAATTAAACTTTTCATAGAATCAATCAGGATTGGAAGGCGCGCATGTCCTCCAAGATAAAACCCCCTAAAAGACTGGAGAGAAAAGCAAAGCTTCCTGAAGAATCGACTCTTGATGCACACAAGGCTAAAAAGACGCACCTTGGCAGGCCTCAAGGCTTCCAGAGCAATCGGATTCAAAGGCAGGTGGACTCGACAAAGACTACAAAAGCCAATAAACTGGCCCTGTTACGTCAGCTCAATGAAAGCTGCCCGGGGTTGATGGTGTGGGCGAAGTCTTGGAAGTTTTCGCAAATTTTGCCGCAACCTGAAGAAAGTCCTTGTGCGTTCGAATGGGGGCAGTCATGGAAGTTTCTCAATTTTCAGCCAAGCACTGATGGAAAACCATGGTTTGATCTTGGGTTTGATGCCAACAACGATATGAGCTCCAATTACATGTTTCTATGGGAGAAACTCAGCAAAGCTTTAGACACCGAACACATTAAACAAGACCTGGTCACTCCAGAATGGGAAAAGTCTTGGATATTTAGTCAGAAAAGAAAAGAGTGTCACGAAAACACAAATAAAAGTGATTGCAACAAATTTTACAATCAAAATGAGGAAATCGCATCAGACTGGAATGAGTCCTGGAAGTCAACGAAGCCTGTAAAAGAAGTAGATGTTAAATATGATTTAATTCAACCCACAGCTAATGAGGAAAATCAACCATGGAATAATTCTTGGATGCACTTTAAAAAGCAGCTTCATATGAAATCTAAAGCTACAGATAATTCAGCTTGGAGTGAATCTTGGAGAGTTGCGAAAACCATATCAGAAAAGGAGACGAAATCAATCCAATCTCAAGCGATGGAGCCTGAGGAGCTGCATCCCAACATCTGCAACGTGATAATGAATGTGTCTAGAGAGATGAAGCACACAATTCCACAGAGCTCTCAGTTTGGTGGGAGGGATGCACAGCTGTCTGAATGGGAAAAATCATGGACGACCATAAAAAATCTGTCAGAGTATAAAGAAGAGATAAATAAAGAGGTGGAAGTGAAGGTTGAGACATTGAAACCAGACAAGCAACCAATTGAACATGTGAAATTCAATGTACTTGCTTTCCCAAAAAGCCAGAAGTGGCAAGAGATGCTTAACTTCTCTGAGCAAATAAACTGGAAGGATTCTTGGAAGATGACGAAACGTCAGCGTAGAGAAGAAAGAGCCTTGAGGAACCGGAGAAGTCCACCTTCACAATTCTCACAAACTCTCACCGAATGGGCCGATTCTTGGAAGTTCACCAACTTAACACTCAACCAAGACGGTGGTTTATGGCAGCAGGGTTGGTCTGCCAATTCTCAACCCAGGCCTATTAGAAGAGTGTGAGAAAATGAAGATATCCCGCATAATGGACCAGCAGGGGTTCGTGCATGGGCCGAGTCCTGGAGGTCAACGAGACGTCAGCATCTTCTGGAAAGACAAGCGACAAGTGCATCTACCCAGCCGGTATGTCAACATACATATGCACGATCCGTAGCGGACTGGGAACAGTCGTGGAAGTCATCAACTCATCTGCGTCATCATGATAGACCCTCCATGACGGCATGGACTGATTCTTGGAGGCTCTCCAGCTTGGAGGATCTCCAACGTGAGCATGCATGGTTTGAGAAATCAATGGAAATCAAAGGCAGAAAGGAACTTTGCAGAGCATCGAATGCATTTAGCAGATCATTTGATTCTCAGACATTCAAAGAACGATATCCTGCGAATGAGTGGAATGACTCGTGGAAGGTTAAGAAGAGGTTTGATGGTCCTGGACTTGCACAACTAATGAAAAACGAAGTGCTAAATTGGGATAATTCTTGGATGTTGACCAGCACAGAGTTTTATCAAAAACAAGGTGAATGTTATTTGAATTCTCACCTGACGTCTGATGTCAAGAGCCATGCGATTCTCAAATCAATGCAGATCGAGAGCAGGTCACAGTGGGGTCGAACGTGGAAGATGTCAAACCCACAACCACCAAAGAACATCGCCTCGTGGGTTGAGGCAAAGCCAAGTTCATTCAATGCACAAGACCTGATTCTTTGGTCCAAACACAAACGCATCTATAATTTACCTTCTGCTTCGCTCAGAGACTTGAAGCTGAAAATCTGGAGCAAGTCCTGGAGGTTCATAGACCTTGACTCGAAACAAAGGAAGGATGACGATGAATCTGTGATAATGACAAAGACTATAAAGATAAGAAAGCATATGTACTCAGATATAGATCAGCAGAAACCACAAATGAAGAGATGGAGTGATGCATGTAAAATAGCAAAGACGCAACCACGAGCAAAGCGTAACGTTCAATCCAAGTCTGGCAACATGGAAGATGAAGATGAAGAAATGTTTGCAGAATGGATGGAATCTTGGAAATTCTCAAATCATTTAAAAACTTGTGAGCCTGCAAATGCATCTCTGAGCAATTGGAAAAAGTCTTGGAAGTTTCTCCTTGATCCGAATATAACAATGAACGGCCCAAAATCTAGCAAGAATCGGTGAGACTTTGCAAGTCAGGTTTTAAGAGTATATCTTTCATTTCAAATAAATGACAAGTGATGTTTTTAAGACTTCTACAGATTCACCCCAGAATAAAGATGTGTGTCCTGTGCAGACAATTACATTTCTTCTTATCTATTGTGTCCAAGTACAGCAAACCATAACAACATATCATTATTTCTGATGCATTCACGCTGACAGCTGAGAACTGCGGCTCTAGTTTAACAGTTTCAAGGCACATCATTTATTCTTTTTCAAGTCATTGCACACAGAGTGCATGCGGTTCAGCACTTCCTAACAAAAACAAGAATGAAATTGTTTAACTCTAGTACAAGTGTATTAAATTGGACGGAGTACAACAGCAGTTCTGCTGCATGATCACATACTGCAACATTGGAAATTGCAGTAATATAGCATGCAAATCACCATGCTTGTATGGCAAAAATACGGCATAGTGCATAATTAGAAGAGAAGTGTACTTTGAAGAAAAATATTAAAATAATATATATTATCTTAATATATATATATATATATTATATATATATATATATATTATATATACAATATACATATATTTAGTTTATATATTGACATATATCATATTCAAGGCTGATTGATATAAATAATATATAATATAAAAATTGTGTGTGTGTGTGTATATATGCATATATATATGCATGTATATATATTATTAATAAAAATATCTACAAATCTTCAGGGCTGATTTTCTGATATATTTATCCAAGTTACTTCTCATAATTTTAATATAAAATATTGTCATGCTTCGTTTTACTCAAAATGTTATTAGATCATAATTTATCAACAATTAGTATAAAAGGCAATGATTCTGGCTGTTAAATGTATTATAAACCACACATGCCCTCACAACTCAGGGTATCCCACACTGCCTCCTACTGGCAGTGAAAATCCTAAGCATCAGCCCTTACTGACAAGCATTTTAGATACAGTTGATTCATTTTGTAATTAAGCTGGACTTCTGAGCCCTAAATGACCCAGCTGATCATGCTGATTTGAAATGGTCTTTACATCTTTTTTTTTTTTACTTTGCATCACATCTCCACGATCTCACTTAATTATCTGATTGGCTAATGGTGTGTTCTGGTATGTTTTTCCAGCTCAAACAACTAAAAAATAAACACGAAAAAGTCAAATATGCTTCATGGCACTTGCTTCGCGATAATAATTATACAGAGTTTACATGTTATATCAACCCATTACTGGTTGACAAACTTAATTTCTTTATCCCAAATGGGTCTTTTATAGGTTTGTACCCAAATAGAAAACTGTGTCTGACAGATACAAATCATCTTTCAAGAGTGCAGCACAGATATGGATATTGTCATTAAGTAATGAGCAGAAGGCGTTTCATTGGCTTTTGTTTATGCTGCACAAATTAAACTACTAAATAATGTGCTGACAATCGGCTGGTCTCATTTTTTGTTTCGCACGAGCTCAAGCAAAGCTGTCTCACTTCGGTTCACCATCTGTCACAAACGTCCCGTCTCTGCCCTTTCAGAAACACATTTAAAATCTCTCCTGTGCTTGTGCTTCTCTAAATGACGGCCAGAATCCAAGGCGCTTCGTGTAGATTTAGTTCAGCGTGTTGCATGCTGTGCCATCTTGTAGTTAAAATTAAAATTAAACACGTAAAATGAAAGGTCAAAGCTTAATGTGACCCACCCTGCCTTAATGCAGTTTCTTTTTTGAAGGCCAATTAAAGCCTAATGTCTGTTCTTTTGAAAGTCATGAAGTAGTAATTCGACAAATATGCCGCCCAGAGTTATTTCAGTAGTATTATATATTATGGTATTTGCTTTTATTTTTATATATTCAGTTTTCTTTTTAATTTACTTAATTTATTTTTCATTTGATGTAATATTAGCAACAGGCTACATTCTTCGTAAATTCAAAAGTAACAAGATGTATAATATTCTTAATAGCACTAATAATTCAATTAATTGTACAATTACAATTATGTACAATCCAAGTTATCCATCCGTCCATCCAGAATAGTTTTTCATAGAATGTTTATATTTTATTTCACTTTAGCTTCATTTCAATTATTGGAAATCATTTGTAATAGTTTTAATTTTAGTTACCAATAGTAAAAACACCATTGTATTTGTGGCTGTATTAGTTGGTAAGAAGCATCATTCAGTTTTTATTGGCTGAAGATCACATACACTGTGACGGTCCTCGCTCTCTAGGACAGAAATAAAGCGAAAGCGCCATCAGATACATATTTACAGGCGACCCCGTGTGTTTGCCGACGGCTCGCTGTAATTTCAAGCACGTATTTGCCTGGCATGGTTGCGGTTGTTATGGCAGGAGCAGGGCTGTCTACCCCACACGCATCGCTCCAGAGGCCTTCTGGAAACGCTGCAGTAAAATTAATGAGCGGAGGGCCTGACACCAAATTATGGAGGGTGGGTAGTGTGGATGTCTCAGGCGCTGCACAGACACTTAATTTTCCTGCAAAGAGACATGCCTTCAGCGCAGAGTCCTCTCTCTTTCTCTCCACCACACACACGCAGAAACAAACACAATATATCATCAAACTGCTCCCACTTCAGCAGCATCTCTGCACTCGTCCCATAGGGCCGTTTAAACAGGTGATGCAGAGGAGTGGTATTGTTATCCCGTTCGCTTCAGATTTTCTGATCGTTTGCAACTCGTCTCCCAAGCTGTTTACGAGCAAACATCTAAACTCTCACATCACAATGGCATATATTGTGTTTGAAAGAATTGCTTATAAATTGGAAAGAGCGGGACCAGTGTACACACTTTATTCTAGTAAATGTTTCTCACATTTAGCCTACAAACCATAACTAGAAAAAACATGTTCAACTTATTGCATAACAAATAATTAAACTTTTATAGTAGAGCATATTGTCACAATTAGAATATGCCATTAAACGGCTAATTAGAGGCTTTAACTTAAAAACAAAACAAAACAATTGCAAATATGTATTTATGGCAAACCTAAAAGTAACAAGATATAAAATAGTCTTAATAAAGATAATCATTCTTGGTAAATTCAGAAGTAACAAGATTTTTTATGTTCTTAATAGCAACAATATTTCAATGAATTGTATACAATTCATTGTACAGTTACAAGTTAACAATAATATTTTTACAATAATATTTAAACAAAATAAAATAATAGAAAAAATAATAAATAACAAGGATATACCTCTTTCAATTTGATAAACATTCTAATATTTTACATTTTTGTTTTAGTAATTTAATTAATTGTAACAATATTTTCACAAACAAATAAAAGTTGATAGATACAAAAATCTTACGTTATATACACATCTTTCAATTTGATCATGTAGTAAAATTTCTAAAAATGATATTTGGTGGCTGTTTTAGTCATTTAGTTTGTGTTTTTTTTTTTATGTTTGGACTCCTTTTAGATTCAATTTAATTCTATTTCACTTTTAGTCCTTTTTTTTTTTCACTTTATTAAAGGGATAGTTCAACCCAAAAATGAAAATTGATGTTTTATCTGCTTTACCCCCAGGGCATCCAAGATGTAGGGTTGACTTTGTTTCTTCAGTAGAACACACAAGATGATTTTTAACTTTAACCGTTGCAGTCTATCATTCGTATAATGCATGGCAATGGTAACAAAATCTGTGAGAGTAAAAAAAACATGCACAGACAATCCAAATTAAACCCTGCGGCTCGTGACGACACATTGATGTCCTAAGACACGAAACGATCGGTTTGTGCGAGAAACTGAACAGTATTTATATAATTTTTTACCATTAATACACTACTGTGTCCAACTGTCTTTGGGCGCACGCACGGCGTCCGGTGTTTGAGGTGTGTACGCGCTCTGGCGTAGTGTACGCAAGCGCCGGAAGTGATCTCTCGCTCGTATACGTCACTCATTGTTTACACAGTGCACAGTCATTGTAGGTACGACGGCTAATCTAAATGGTACTTACTTGCGCTTATCCGGATTGTTCAAACCGACTTAAAACTAAAAGATTACGTTTCTCTCACGCAAACTCATTCGGGAGTGGTGACTTTCCACGTATTCCCAACTTCTGAGCCTCCTCGCCTGAAGTTATGGTTGATTGCTATTCGGCTGGATATCAACACACCCATTAAACTATGCCAGAGCGCGTACACACCTCACACACCGGATGCCTTGCGCGCGCCCAAAGACAGTTGCACATATTGGTGTATTAGAGGTAAAAATTTATATAAATACTGTTTGGTTTCTGGCAAAAACCGATCGTTTCGTGTCTTAGGTCATCAATGTGTTGTCACGAGCCGCAGGATTACTTGGATTTGTCTGTGCATGTTTTTTTGACTCTCATAGATTTTGTTACCATTGCAATGCATTATACGACCAATAGACTGCAACGGCTGGACTTAAAAAAATCATAATTTGTGTTCTACTGAAGAAACAAAGTCACCTACATCTTGGATGCCCTGGGGGTAAGCAGATAAACATAACATTTTCATTCTTGGGTGAACTATCCCTTTAACAATCATCCAGAACACCACTCTTTTGACATTCAAGAAAAATACTGTCTAGCCTCAGTCTCCTCTATATTCAAAAAGAACACATGATGAAATATATTAAAACGCATTCATACGAGACAAATGATAAGCAGTGAGAGGTTTTAGTATTTGCAGTAGTGTCACGGGTCTCAAGAGAAAAAAAAATCCTCAAAAACATAATACCCCAATATGCAGCTCCACAATCCTTTATTTATCTCTGAGGAATAGAGTTGAAGTCTAATCCTGGAAGAGATTTAACATAATACGCCTTTTAAAGCTCCCGCAGGTGTGTTTGTTAAAGCTAAAGCTTCTGAGCACCAATCATTTTTACTCATTTTCATAATGCCAGTGGTCACCAGTTGATCAGACAGTGAGATTCATTTCGGTTCTGCATTGACTGCGTGAAACTGGGATTAAATTGGTAGACTGGATATAAATTAGTCAATATTAGGTTTAGCTGTATTATATTATGGACTAAAAACTTTAGTCACTTTCTGCTTCATAGCAAAGCAAACATTTGAAAATAACAACCGAAACACTATAGTGAATTAGTGGACTTTGTAAGTGTACTTCATATTTAACTGAAAAATAATTTTTGACTGATTTAGATTTGTTAACGTCAATAACCCTGGGCCAAACAATCATCTAGTCCTTCTATCAGGTTTCACAGCAGGTTCTTATCAAGCTGGTCTTGCTCTGTTTTCATGTTAGCAGGTTCCTGCGCCGGGTGTACGGGAGCATCGGTAATGATGCAGCCACATTCAGCTCGCTTGTCTCCAGCGTACAAGACCTGTTGACCCCCAACCCAGATATACAGCCATTTGTAAGACCCCCCTCACTTATGGTGGAACCCAAGCTGTGTTCGGCAGCCAATTTGGGCTGGTTACTGTCAGCACTCGAGGTGTCCCACGGTTCTTGAACAGAAGCAGCAGTGAGATATAGTGGGCTGAGGCGGCTCACATCCATCAACTCTCCTCTCGCTGCCGATTCTCAAAATTATCCTTCACTTTATCCTTCAGCACAAAATTTCATGCTACTCATTGTCTTCGCCCAAACTCTGTCATCATTAGACCACTTAATGCACCTATAACTTATAATGACTTCATCTGCACGTTATTAATTTCAGCAGTGCCATATGCTTCACGATGCTAATGCGGCTCTACCCAAAATATTCATAACATAAACCGCAGAATCATTGTTTGCCACAGCTGATGGGTACTTGAAGGGTTTTCGAGGGCTTTCAGGAAAGCAAACTGTGAAGCGTGAAATTTTTGAGCTGAATGATCACTGTTTGTTCACCTGCAAGAAAATATAATGAGAATCTGCTACATGACAACAAATGGCATCTTACATTATGAAATTAATTTCTCATTAAATCATTATGGTTTAGCGTTTTTTTCCCCCCATTTACTTTCTGGGAAAGAAAAACTCACACTGAAGTAGTTTACAAATGTGAAGACGCTGAAAGTTGAATGACTTCATAAGAAACGTCTTATTGTATCCACCTTATTCCTAAATACAGAAGTAAGCCTATGGGCGAGACTTCCGGTTTATTAGCCGCTGAAGGGAAATAACCAGAAGAATAACAACGTGCAGTAAATGGTAAAACCGTTTGCATTACAAACCAGTGTGTTCATAATTAAGATAATACACTAAAATAATATGGTAAGACACACCAATTTGCAGTACTAAGCAGCAAAACTTTTGTACAGCTAAAAATAGCTGGAAGCAAATAAAACCAGAAGCCAGACCCATAAAATTTACAAATGGCCGCGCTCATTTTTACGTGAAGAATAATAAGGTGGATAAACGTTTCATTATACGTGATGGACAGTCTAAACAGCCAATGAGGAATGAGGGTTGTCTCCCGCTGACCAATCAGGCGCGAGTACAGCAAACGTCTGATTAGTATGCAAACGCCGTGCACTTGTTACCCGGATTATCTACTCGCCAAAATGGCCGTTTGCCATCTTAAAAATGTCTGCCATCCAAACTAGGAAATGTCAGGTAAATAATGTTTTATCATAAGCACCAAGGTTTTCCATTTCTTTTTAAGGCGTTTCTCCAGTCATCCGAGAGACTTCTTGATGTGTATGTTTGTGGGAGACCCTGTGTTGACCCCATTCAGACTAAAGCTCGTAATGGTTGTTGGAATTGCCTCCTTGAATGTGTGAATTGGGGTGAAACTGTCAGGGTAAAAATGGCTTTGTAAGTAGCTGACAAACGATCCTGGAACGGTTATGTGAATTCATAATCATAACACGCGGCGGGTTGCAGGTCACGCACTTCGGCGGACTGTAGTTTATAAAAAACGATATACAGAGTCATATTTGAGGCTGTGTTGTGTTATCGTTGGCTATTATTATTTGTATATTTGTTGGGAATCCTTCATGCATTTCATCTACAATATTTATAGTTGTCATTGTAATGATGAATGAGTTTTATATCATACTTGCAACCGGGTGCCGTTAAATGGTGTTTACGCATGCACACTGGAGTGTGTTTAAAGGGGTCATATGATGCAATTTCAAGTTTTCCTTTCTCTTTGGAGTGTTACAAGCTGATTGTGCATAGATAAGATCCCTGAAGTTGCAAAGACTAAAGTCTCAAACCAAAGAGATATTCTTTATAAAAAATAAGAGTCAACCACGCCTACCAAAAAACGGCTCGTTCTAACACGCCCCAAAATATCTACATCACTATGTGGAAAGATATGCATAATGCCACCCAAATGTGCACGCAAAGAAAGAAGTGCGTTTCATACGCACATTAGTGTGAAGCAGCATGTCAGGGAGACGCTGTGCGTTTCTAGGCGAAAGCAGCAATGCATTTTATGGACGACCGTTTCGTGAACCTAGGAGAGGAGGTAATTCTGACTTTGCTATGACAATCTGGCGCTTCTGAATCAACTACTGTTTTGTTATTAGTTTAAGTATTTGCTATTGACTGTTCAAATGCGGAGTTTTGCGCATCGTGTGTGTGTGTGTGTGTGAGAGAGAGAGAGAGAGAGAGAGAGAGACCGGGTCACATCACAGTGGAGTCAGCTGTCTTAACCGTGGCTTGTGTACTGCAAACACACACCAGCTTCATCAATGTGTCTGTCACGCGACTCTGTTCCCCTTTCGGGCTCTGTCTTTACATTTATTTTGAAAGATGAAGCTCGCGATCATGGTAAGGGGTGTTACATTTCGACGAGTGCTTTTGGGGGGGGTGGGTGCGTGTTCGGCCAATCACAATGCACTGGGGTCAGCTGACCAATCAGAGCAGACTGAGCTTGTCGGAATGAGGGAATTTGTAGAAAACGAAGCGTTTGAGAGAGGCGGGGCATAGAGGACCTACAATAATGTACAGTATTTGAAAAATAATGTGTTTTTTGAACATTAAAGCATGTCAACATATTCTGTTACACCAAATACACAAAATAAAGATCTTTAAAAAAGCATCATATGACCACTTTAATACCGATATAAAGTTGGTTCGACATTTGACCTTGGATGTTAGACAGATATTCAACTGCGAAAAACTTCAATAAATTCTTAGTGGATGAGTATAATTGTATAAAAATGTCTTCTCTGAAAGGCATTAGAACGTAGAACTCAACACACATCGCAGTTTATTTGTTTTAATCCCCCTCGATATTTTGCAACATAAAGTCTCTAGCAGCGGCTCGCTAGCACTTAGGCCAGCTAGAGACCGTCTACAAAGTACATGTGATAGAATAAAACGATTAATGGTTTCCCATCGAAATGTTTTTTTACACTTAACAAAACAAGAGCAATTTGTGCACTAAGGTCTTTGAAAGATAGACAAAATAAGAGACAAACACTTATAACGCTCACTTGAATTTAAATAAGAAATATTGTAAACAAGATATGTGATATTATTATATTATTACTATTAATAAAACTAATAAAATAAAAGCAATTTTACAAATCATTATCATTCCATAATCCAGTGGTTATACAGTAGGCTTATTCCAGGTCCTTATAAGAACATTTTAATGTTCGTTATATTCACAGAAGTAAGTATGACACAAAAAAAGTACACGCTATTGAAATTTAAACCAATAAATAAATCCATTTCAAATAAATACAAGTTAGCCAGGGAAGAAGCGTAATTTAAAAAAAAAAAAATTTATTTAACAATCATTCATGTACAAACAATTTGGCCATATCAAAACATCTTCACATTACAATATACAGAACAGGTGCATACAAATACAACAACAACAACAAAAAAAGAGAGAACAGAGAGAGGGGGAAAAAAAAGAAAAAAAAAAGGAAGAAAATTCCTTGAAGGGGGGCTAGGGTTTTTCTTGTAGATCATAATCCATAATAATAGAAAACAGAATTATTGCATTTTTCTTTTTTATCACTTTAAGGGTTTTTGTATACAAAAGAAACTCATTATGAAATGCATAAAAGGTTGGTTTTACTTTCAAAAACCTAGATTTGTCAATATTAAATTTTCCCAGCATAAGGATGCTATTGACCAGAACATCATCATTGTTATTGTTCATTACAAGTCCATAGATAATGTCCTTTAGAATGAAACTTTCAAGGTAACGTACCTTTGGGTAAAGCCAGTCATGAATATCAGACCATAAAGCATCCACATATTTACAATGAAAAAAACAGATCCGTGGTTTCAGTGTCATCACAGAATATACATTTATTGGAATCAAATCCAAATCGAAGTCTTAAGTACTCACTGGATGGATATATCCCATTTAAAATGTTACAATTATTTTCTTTAATTTTGGGAGATAAAGGACATTTTGTGTATTTAGTTCTAAGAATATGAATGGTATCTTTTTGGAAGTGATAAGAAATTGAATTTCTGTAGACTACTATAGGATAAGAAATGTTGTTAAACATATTTCTAATAATTTTGTTTGAAAGTTGACCTTCTTTAAATTCACAACCTTCAATTAACAGTGGAGGTAAACACAAGGTCATGGGGTTCGAATAAAAGAGAGTTTCTTTGATTAGACAAATAATAGAGTTAGGGATAGCTTTAATAACAGATTCAAATTTAGCCCGACTGCAACTTAAATATTTAACACAGAAATTCTCATATGATATAATACCACTATTCTCTATTAAATGGGACACTGACCAAATACCTTTCTCCATCCAATCCTTGTCATACAATGATTTGTTTCTAACCGTAATGTATCTATTATTCCATAGTGGTGTATTGTGTGGTGTACAATTATGGTTATATAAAATCTTCCAGCATAACAAGACCTGTTGGTGAAACTGGGATAATTTAACTGGGAGACGTTGAGCAGTGAAATCACATCTTAGTAGAAACTCTATTCCTCCTGATTTCTTGAATAACTCTCTGGGAATATGAAACCAAAAATTGTTATTGTTTAAAATGGATTTCAACCAATTCATTTTAAGGGTCCCATTTATAGAAGCTTGTAAACCTCCCTCTTTATATTGTTTTATCATCTCTACTTTTTTTCATTAAGGGTCTCTTTGTCCGATGTAAACCAAAAGTTAATCTGATTGATTTTTTTATAGCTCTATTTGAAATTGCAATTGTATATGCTGGATAGATTAATCGTGAAATGCTTTCCATCTAAGTCAAAAATATTCTACCTAATAAACGTATATCTCGCAATAACCAAGAGTTTAGTTTAATTTGACATTTATCTATTATATCCCACACAATCATAAATTCGTTTTCAGTGGAATCTTTTGAGATTAGCGTACCAAATATTTAACTTTCGATTTTATAGGGATGTTATAAGCCTCGGTTAATTGACATTGATGGATTGGCATTAAATCACACTTGTTCAAATTTATTTTTAAACCAGAGGCTTTGGAAAAAATGTGAATAGATTGTAGTATTTTGGGGACTTCTGATAATTGCTTCATAAAAAAGGCAGTAGTATCTGCAAATTGACTGATGATTACTGTCTGGCCAAGTACCTCTAATGGGGCTATTGTTGAGTTTTTGATAAAGATGGAAAGCAGTTCTGTGGTTATAATAAAAAGAAATGGGGAAATAGGACAACCCTGTTTTATACCACAATTGATGGGAAATCTGGGTGATGTACCTCCTGGCAAGGAAATAGAACTATTAGAATTTTCATACAGAGATTTTATAATGTTTCGAAATTTATCTCCAAAACCAAACAATTTTAAACAATCAAAAATAAAGGGATGTTCAATTGAATCAAATGCCTTATAAAAGTCAATGAAGAGAATAAAACCATCGTCTTCTATTAGATGTCTGTAATCTAAAAGATCAAGCACTAACCGAATATTATTGTGTATAGATCTTCCCTTCATAAAGCCAGATTGAGATTCGCTTATAATTTTGTGTAGAAACATTTTTAATCTATTAGCATATATAAGGGTTACAATTTTGTAATCAGTGTTTAATAATGTAATTGGTCTAAAGTTATCTAAAATGTTGGGGTCTTTATCAGGTTTAGGGATTAAAGTTATTATACCTTGTTTCATGGTGGACGGAAATGTTACATTTTCTGTTGCTTCTTTTAACATAAGCATAAAAGGTTATTTTTCGCCCTTGCAAAACAGAAATAATGACTTTCTCTTAGTGTTCTCTCTTAAGGGAAGAAGCGTACTTCAACATGTTAAAAATAAGTGTAATATATATTGCAAAATAATCACGAAATTGCATTATTTAGTCATACTATTTGACTGGTAGTCATGTTAGCACCTATCAAAAATAAAAAAAATTAAAACTGTATTTAGTTTGTTTTGTGTGTGTGGGTCTGTAAACTTTTGAAACACATGTGACTTGAGGCTGAGCTCTAATGGGCTTGTTTCAGATTGTCCTCGGGGCGCAGAGCATCTAACCCTAACCCTAACCCAGTTGCACCAGCTGTACGTAAGTTACAACCAGAGCCGTTGAAAAACAGAGTTGCGACGCTTCCATAGGAACTGAGGAATGTGGAAGTAAAGCCATGGAGCAGCCAATAGTTCCAAACAACCAATAGTTCCAGCATTAAAGCCCATTCATTTCAATGCTTCTCAAGCACACTCCCCAGAAAGTTGAAGAAATTACATCATTTTTTAACATTTTAACGCGTTAGTTGACCTCTCGGAAGTCTGGCCAGTAGTGGTATTTTATGAAGCACGTTATAGTTAATGTTTATCGTTAGATAATAGACAGTTATACTATAATTGCAGTTAAATAACGTGAGAAACCCCTTAATAGCGACCATAACCAGATGCTAGTTGTCATATTTCTTAGTTTTTAATCTCCTGTAGGAGGTTCGCTGAATGCAGTTGCTTGTGTTTTTTAAACATTATTTTAAACTTTTTTTTGTTGGGTTGAATTCCGTATTTGCTTGCCCTTTTTAATATGCACTTATGTTGTATGCTTATGTGAATATCATGACTGGGATGTCAGTAGGCCTGTCGCAATAATCAATATATCGACTTATCGCGCAATATGTGCATGGCCTCAATAACTTTTGGTGCAGCAATTTACAGAGAAAAGAAGGTAGGGGAAAATTCTGTAGATGGAAAAATCTCCATACAACTTCTTTGTGCATTTTTCTTTTTTTATACCTGTTACTTTGCACTTGTTGTTAGAAAATGTTTATTTACCATTTAATCAAGTTTTTTAAGGTATCTAATATTTTGATACTTAATTTCCATGATCTAAAAATTAAACGTTTGTTGTAATTTTAAGTGTGTAGGCCTTCTTGCATTATTACACTGTTACATTATGATTATATATTCATTGGCATAAAATGGTCTTTAAAATTACAAATAATATCGCTTATCGTAATTATTTCTGGCGCAATATATCGCACAACAAAAAGTTGTTACCGTGACAGGCCTAGATGTAAGTAAGATAATCCTTTTTAATTTATTATTTTGTTTAAATTGAACGAAATAAAAATCGTAGTGTTTGAAAAAGTAAGCACTCTTTTGGCAACTAGAGTAGATACATGTATTTATTAAATAGCCATACGGGCGTCTAGTGGTTAAACCATGGCGTTACATATGAATATAATTTTTTCTGGCCACCAATTTGCCTCTTTGCACTGGAATTTAGAAACGTTTTCTCTGTTTTAACCCTAAATATCACACTAATTGTAATACAAATAATTAGAAAATGTTATATTTTGAATGGTC
The DNA here is from genome assembly GCA_018155175.1 of Sinocyclocheilus anophthalmus. NCBI lineage: Eukaryota > Metazoa > Chordata > Actinopteri > Cypriniformes > Cyprinidae > Sinocyclocheilus > Sinocyclocheilus anophthalmus. Next base: position 279,768 of record JADLZN010009209.1, read on the forward strand.
ATTCATTAGTCATAATTATTGCACTGTACATATTATTTAGTACCAAAAATCTTCTCAAAATATTAACTAAATTGAACTGAATTAAAATATAGTACAATTATTTAATTGATTAAAAGTTACACTTAAGGTGTTCGGTCACATTTGACTGCCAGGGAGTATAAAAACATAAAGATGCTGTCTCTTTAGCACTCTCCAGAATAAAATGCTATTGTAAAGCGTAGTCAGCGTAGTTATCAAAGCACAATAAATGCACATTATGTGTTAATAATTACTAGAAATTGCTGCAAATATAGTGAAACTGCTGTCTGTCTCGAATCCTGATTAAACCCATTGAAATATATTGACAGTGCGGAGTTGTTTGGAACTATTGAGAGATGTCACAACTTCATGTCACAAGATCAAAGCATGTCACAATAAAGAAGACTTTATTGATTTTAAATGAATTTATAAGTTTGAATGTCAAACTCAGTCAAAACAACTGCAGTATCTTCCTCTAGGGGGCAGTAATACTGGAGACTCTATGGAAGGCTTCGCAAGCGATTTTTGGCATCGCTTTTGACAATGAAAACTACTGCAAAATGTCCTTTATGAAATCTGTAACAAGACGCAGCCTTTGTAGCTGAGATCGAAGATTGTATTTATTTTAAACGAATCTATGTATTGGTTTCATTTTCAATAGTATGTGTTCTATCTTCTGTATCTAAGTTCTGTGACTAAAACCACCATCAAAATGTTCTTCTAGGAATCAGTAACAAGACACACCCTTTGGATTTAAGAAAGAAAACTACATGCATTTTAAATACATGTATTAACAGATTTTAATTTAATTCAATAGCATGTATCCTGAATTACAAATGAGAGTAAAACCTGCATGGAAATGCTCTTTTAGGCCCAGGTAACAAGACACACCTTTTGAAGTTGAGATGGAATACTGTATGTTTTAAAAATTAATGTGTTAACAGATTCAAATTGAATTAAATAGTGTGCATCCTGATTTACATATGGTAGTAAAAGATGGCTGTAAATATTGTTCTTTGAACAAGTAACAAGACACGCCCCTTGACGTTTACATATCAAATTGTATGTATTCTAAATTAATTTATTGAAACTTCTGAATATCCAACTTGGTCAAAACAAGTGCAATATCTTCCTCTAGGCGGCGGTAAACTGCACAATCGTTGTAATGCTTTGCAAGCTTTTTCTCAATTGTTCCATTTCAATAACGTTTGTTGTGCTATAGTTCTGTGAATAAAACCAACATCTAAATGTTCTTTTATGAACCAGTAATACGACACACCCCTTAAATTAGAGATTTAGTTTTTATACATTTCACAAGTGAAGCATTTAGATGGAATAATTGTGCTTTTTGCTCTTCGTTTTGCACTTTGCAGACGGTCCCTATCCTGCACTTTTACATTACAAGGTCTATCAGTTACAATACCTTAAGGCATATTAAAACAAGTAAAACACATTGTGTGTTCTCTTCGACATTTGAAAACAATTATAACACAGTATGCATGTTTCTTGTCAGTGTGCTAAATCGTTAAAGAACAGGCTGAATCTCTGACAAACGTTGAACCAACTTTATATCGGTGTGTTTAAATACGGTCTGTCACACTCTTTCAAACTACTGTTTGAAACTTTTATAAAACCCAGATTGGCTTCCACGCTGGGATTTTTGTGCTTGTCTTTAGTTATCATATGCCGTTGAGGAAAAACTAGTCTGATCACTTAGCAAAGTAATAGCATACCTTTCCTTAACAAGACACATGATTTGATGAATCATTCAAACATTTGAAGATGAGTTACATGCTGAAGTCGCCTTAGGAAGCACCTTGAGTTATATTTGGGAAATCATTTAGATCTCAGTTGATGCAAGAAATCTCAAAAACAACTTGCCTGAGGTTATACATGTTTTTGCATATCCAGACCAGTAGACCAAGTCATTAATGCTTCATAAAAAGTACAGAATCACAGCAAAGAAACGTTGTACTACCTCTAACTGCATGGTAGGACTTCTATAATGATTTCTCAGCAGGAGGTTCTGAATTCACTCTTCCATTATAAGAGGGACTCGCGGACTGAGAAGTAATGACCGCAGATCTTTGACGTTCCTGTGAAAAGGAGCCAGAAAAGCCCTTGATTCAGATCTGAGAATATCAGAAGAGAACAAGTCTCGTTGGATGTGAGAAACATCAAAACGTACATTCAGTCGTATGTTTATGATTATCTGCTCTGAAGCGTTGCCTCTTGATTTTCTCTAGTAAAACTTCTCTGATGGATTTACATAAAGTTCCCTTTTATACTCAAAAATAGATTTTCATACTGTATATATGGAACGGATCGGCTTGTATAAGCATGAGTTGTGTATTGCATGAATCAGCAGCCCAAAGTACTGGAGCATCATGAGCACTAAAAAACCGAAGCACTGACGATATATATATATATACTATAGCATTGTGAGGAGTATTACGTTATGCTAATGAAAATGCTAAGTTTAGCTCAAGTGTCTAAAACTTTTTGCAACCAGTGTATATGTTCAGACTGTTTAGGTTGATGTCTGTTTATTTCCCGAGGAGCAAAACATCTTATTGCTGTACCTAAACCCGACAAGGCAATATGAGGAAATAATCCTCCTGCTTTTTTGGGCTTAGAGAAACTGGTGTGCATGAGGAGCTCTGTTTTGCATTTGTTTCTTATTCAGCTATGAGGAAGATTGAATTTGTGAAACCCTGTTATTAAAAACCGGCAAAGGAAACGCAATATGACTTTTTATTTTGCTTTGTTCATTTTCAATTATTCAAAAAACCCAGCAACTCATTACCTACTACCTGGCAAAGAGAAAATAGATTTATAGTGTTCATTTGGATTCACGTATCCTCACTTCCTTTTGCACAAAAATACAGTTTTTCAATGCATATTCTTCCTTTATTATTCAGCTTCATTTGAGAGCGTATAAACAGAATGCATCTGAAATGCATGCATTCTTTGTCATTGCATGAAATGCACGACTAAGTGAAATTCTTAGGTTTGAGATATGATGCGATTTCAAGTTTTACTTTCTCTTTGGAGTGTTACAAGCGTGTGCATAGATAAGTTGCAAAGACTAAAGTCTCAAATGAGATATTCTTTATAAAAGTTAATACTGGTCCACGCCCTCCTAAAACGGCGCGTTCTAACACGCCCCCACATATCTACCTCACTATGTGGGAATATTTGCATAATGCGCCCAAATGTGCACGCAAAGAAAGAAGGCGTGGTTTCAGTAACCGCAGTTAGTGTTGAAGCAGCATGTCAGGGAGACGCTGTGTGTTTCTAGGTGAAAACAGCAATGCATTTTATGGACGACCGTTTCGTGAACATAGGAGAGGAGGTAATTCTGACTTTGCTATGACAATCTGGCGCTTTGAATCAGCTACTGTTTTGTTATTAGTTTAGTATTTAGTTTTGACTGTTCAAAATGCGGAGTTTGGCATGTGAGTGTGTGTGTGTGAGAGAGAGAGAGAGAGAGAAAGCGCGAGAGAAAGAGAGAGATAGAGAGAGAGAGATAGACAGAGAGAGGGGCGGGTAAAATCACAGTGGAGTTAGCTGTCTTAACCGTGGCTTGTGTACTGCAAACACATACCAGCTTCATCACTGTGTCTGTCACATGACTCTGTTCCCCTTCGGGCTTGAACTGATGGTAAACTAATGACATTATTTCCTGTCTTTACATTTATTTTGAAAGATGAAGCCTCGCGATTATGGTAAGGGGCGTTACATTTCCGACGAGTCCTTGCAGTGTTCGGCCAATCACAATGCACCGGGTAAGCTGGCCAATCAGAGCAGACTGCGATTGTCGGAAGGAGGGACTTGTAGAAAACGAAGCGTTTGAGAGAGGCGGGGCATAGAGGACCTACAATAATGTACAGTATTTGAAAAATAATGTGTTTTTTGAACATTAAAGCATGTCAACATATCTGTTACACCAAATACATTAAAAATCAAAGCTTTTAAAAAAGCCTCATAGACACTTTAAGTACATTAAAAGAGCAGAAAAGATAAGTGGGCCAAAGAGAGATTGAGAAACATCAAATATGCAGGCGGCTGTCAGTGTTCAAATGAACCTGATTACTGATGACTACTTTTAAAAGTAATCTGATTACTTTATTTCAAGAGTAATTAGTAATTAGTTACATTACTTGTTACGTTACTTTTTTCTCCATGAATTTTATGAAATCCCAGCATACACGCTCCGATAAATATGTGTTATTAAAGCATCAACATTCACAGAACACTGTTAGTTTTAACTAAAGCAAGCGGCTGCTGCGTGCATGGTTTGGAATGGCAGAAAGAGCTGCATTTATAATCTCAAAGACATCTCAGTTCATCGCAATCTCTCAAATCTCCGTTATAACACAATAAATATATGCATAACGAATCTTTCATAATGTCTACAATTCGAGTGTTATAATGAGAGGATTCGTGAGCACGCAGATTTCAGCACTGCATTGCTCAACGCTGCAAACATGTGTTATAGCCTAAATAGAAACTCTGAATATGCTTGCACCTGTTAATCGTTTATATTGTATAATAGTTCATGTTGCTTTTGTGCAATAGTCGAATAACAATTTCTTTGTTTGAGATATTTTATGTTTAGATATTTCTAGTTTGCGGGAGTCCCGTGAACCGTTGATTCTCCCGTCTAGGGCTGCCCGATAAATCGCAGCGGTATTAATGCACAGCTTGTCAGTAAAGCCATTTGTAATCAGAGGTACAAAAAAACTAAACAGAGCGTTGTTCACGACAAGCTGCGAAAATATGATCGTGTTTTGACGCAGCGTGTCAGTGAACAACGGCTACGTGTAGTTAATGGCTGCTCCATGTGAAAGAACCGAAGGTGATGGAGATTTAACGCTGATTAAAGAACCGGCTTTACTGACAAGATGCGCATTAAATATCGCATGCGATTTATAGTGCAGCCCTATCCCGCACACACACGAGTGTCTACTCGCCCGCACCTGCACTCGCCCATCAAGTGTTGTCCCGTGCCGCACTCTGTTGCGTCGGGTCTCGCAGGAGCAGGTCTCTAAACCACTGGCACTTGACTCGACAGTGTGTGAGCTACATCCTTTTTACAATCTCTAGATTAAAAATCATTGCATTATGTCAGCAATGTAACGCGGCAGTAACGTATAGAGACATCGGCTTGTAACTATACTCTAATTACTATTTTGAAAATGATAATGCGTTAAATTACCCCATTACTAAAAAAGTAATCAAATTACAGTAACGCATTACTAAGTAATGCGTTACCGCCCAACACTGCTGCTGTCACTCGTCATGTTCCCGTCACTGTTTCAGTAATGCACTTCAGATTACCGCAGCTCTTTTCCAGAGATGCCACATTTGGTTTTCAAATGCACCATGGGAAATGCTGCAAAGGGCGTTCGTAAGACTGCTGACAATAGCATGAAAGAAACTTCACTATTGGTTTGATATTAAAGAATAAAAAGTGAACTGTGTGGGGAAGATCTTTCATTTAAGTAACCTATTCCTGTTTCTCCATTATCTAACCATTTGTCATTATTTGGATCTGGACCTCCCGGCTGAGAAATGCCATTAGGTCAAATGTATAGCTATAATTCCTTTATTGATTTCTAACTAATATGTTTGAGCTTTTATTCTCTATTACAGTGATGGATGGTTGCTGTTTTTGGGTCATATATTGTTAAAGTAATAGCTCACCCAAAAATGAAAATTTGCAGAATGTTAACTCACCTTCAGGTCACCCTGTGGCTGTAGATGAGTTTGTTTCTTCATGGGAACACATTTAGAGAAATGTGTCACTGCATCAGTGTCTCAGCAATGGATGCTCTGCAGTGAATGGGTGCCGTCAGAATGAGAGTCCAAACAGCTGATAAAATCATCACAATAATCCACAAGTAACCACACCACTCCAGTCCATCAGTGCACCCTGAGAGAAGAAAAATCCATCATTAAGACTGTTAACTTCTGGCTAAAATATGAGTACAAAATTCATAATAATGCTTCCTGCAGTGAAAAAGTCATCTGAATCAGGAGAGAAATCTGCACAGATCAAACACCAATATATTTAATATATCAAATATATCAAATATATCAAAAATATTTTTTAGATTTGATTTTGATTTTGAGAGGACAACATGGACTTTTTCATTGGAAGGTTGATGGATTATGGACTCGTATTTTAGCTGAAAGCAACTGTTTAAAGTTAAACGTCTTAATGATGGAATTGTTTCTTGGAAACATGCATCTTTTAATTTCACAAGACATGAATTGACAGACTGGAGTGGTGTGGATTATTGTGGTGTTTTGATCAGCTGTTTAGAAACTGGGACAGAACAAAGTGTTTTAGCATCGGGAAAAAAAAAATTGCACACTACAGTTTTATGGGTTTTTACATTTACCCAAGGCATGCAGAAAATCTGTCCTCGGGGCGTTTCTCCATAAGGCAACCCTTAAAAGTAGCACAGAGTTCTTTAGTCTGCATAATTCAGTTTTCACACTGCAAGCTGTGCTGCCATTTAAAACCTGTAGTCGTCCACAACATCACCCTCCAGTGGACGCCCCATGAGAAACCATGCTTAAATGAGTGTGTGGAGTGTTTCATGTTTTGTTCATTGGGCTTTTAAATGAGTTACATGACTTCACTTTCCAGATAAATAACTGTTATGCATGCACTCCTGCTAAATCTAAAGTTTGGAGCAGGCATTAGGATTTAATAGAAAATCATTATTTACAAATGAAACTGAAGCAGGTATTTTATTATAGTTACAAAAAGCAGCATTAAACTGTATCCTTGTATGTAATCGCATGGAAATGGATCATTATGTCTTATACTGGCCTCTAGTTGCATCTGAGCTGTTAAACCAAGTGTGTTAAAGCTGTAGTGTAATTACAGCCCATGTGCATTTTAAAACGACTTTCGGTTAAAATAGATATTTGTTAGTCATAGTCTATGTCTATATCTATACATGTCATCTATATTGACTATATTTGTATTTTATGCATCGAAAATCTGCACTTTTTATGACATTAGATGAAAATATTCATAATTAATACGCACACAGTGCTGTAGGTGCCTTATTAGCAGTCTTGTTCATCTGCTTTGATTTTGTACTAAAATAATTTGACCAGACGACAAGATAAATAAATCTTTAGTGGTTTGCTGAAATGTAATATTTACTTACTAGTTAGTTTTTGAAGTATATTTTAGATTTAGCTTTCTGAATGTGAGTTTTATCTTAGGCTGTGTAACAGGAGTGCAGTGGGTGTTAATAATTCATTTTTTCCTTCTCATTAATGTCTTGTAAATATCCTTTCGTCTTGATCTTTACAGTCTTTGCACAGACAGACAAATAAAGGTGACTTGACTTGACAGACGATCATGAATTATAATTTTTCCTCATTTGTCTGGATTCTCTCATCTCTGATACTGTACAGACTAGCTTAGACTAGTATGAATTCCTGGGTTATGTTGGTTAGTGCTGGTTTGGTATTTTTTCCTGAGCCAAACTCAGTATAAATAATTAAATAGTTAATAGACATTTCACTTTACCTGTTGAACTTGGTGTTGTGCTTTTTGACGCTTTTGTTGTATGATTTTAAATGATCATGAATTCTGGCCGACATATCCTGGTCATATCCTTGGAAGCATAAGTTAAGATAGGTTGAGCATTGTAAGGTAATATAATATTTAGCAAAATGAAAGCTATGAATTCATTAATATCCACATGTATTTACATTATAGACATAGAATTTCCAGTTTTCTGGGGATATGCTAAAAATATTTTTTTTAAATATTTTTTTTTACATTTTATATTTTGTTGAAGTCTGTAAAAATATTGTCAGGCCAAGGAAAACTCTTTATTGTTGGGCAACATGATTGATCATTCAATGAAATGTATATATTTTTCAATCATTATCATGAACTATGATATGTCAGTGTAACATTGATCTTATGGATTGATGGAATTCATTTACAGGCTACACACAAAATCATTAATATTTCATGCGTTTAACGTGTTGCTCTAAGAAAGCATGCATTCAGTGAGCAGCTTGAATTCTAATGCTGAAAATGAATAGTAATGATAACACATCTGAATATGAAATACTTTCTTGGCAATGGTAATAAATTGTGAAAGTTCAGTAAAGTTACACGCCAACGGAAATGCTTTAAAAGGACAGTGAAGAAGGTAAAGAGAGCACTTGAGGAATATTTGAGTACGAAGGTCTCACAAAAGAAAAAAGAGAGTCTAGCAATATTGAAAGGCGCGTTCAGATGAAGGTCTATCTGTCTCCGACCCATCGAGCTGTTGACCACATTGATTTTCTTTTTTCCCCTCTGATTTTGCCACTTAAAGAGGAGAGAGGCCTGCATTCGTCCCTGGCTCTCGAAGCCATTCACTGAAGCAAATCCTCCTCAGGATGTACTGTAAAGTGATTATGGGTAATTACGTGTGGAGAATGGACACTCAAGGAGAGCCGAGTGTCTAGAGCCTGTCAGTCAAAATGCATGAGATGAAACCAAAACTAGGGCCTTTTTTTGAAGCGACATACATTCAGACTGTTGTGAAGAGGTGATCATTTGTCATTTCCTCTGAGAGTTAAATAGATGTGGACACTGAAGACTATTCTGTTAAGTACAACACTTAACATATAGAGGCCTCAAACAATTACAGCTTTTTACATGAGAAACATAAACCTGAAAATGGCAAAATGTCACCCATTTTACTTCTGCAATGCAACACTGCTGATTTTTCCCATCAGGAATTGATGTGTGTTTCAAAAACAATATTTCAGCGTAATTGCCTATAGTGTTATTAGCAATACATATTCGGCGAAAGTTAGTTTTAGCCAAATCCCAAAACAGAAACCACGCTGAATAGAATAGACTAACGGCATTAAAAATAAAAAAGCTTCAGTAAGCTCTCCTGTGATACGAGGCCGCTGGGATCATTGATCTGCTATAAAATCTTCCACAGAGGAGTCAGAGCGACTGCGTATTTTGTATCCTAAAGGCTTTGACCTTGGTTTCTACTTTGCAGGTCTAACGCCAGACAACATATTGCATACTGGCATAATGTTGTACTGTTTAACAGAACAGTTGGTAGTACATTATTAACTTCTCGTTGCCTTTTTTCTCATGAAAAATGTTCTCCGATGAGCAAACGCATAATTGGATTTCACGCCAGTCTGGATTGGCGAAATCCTTCTAAAACATGAATAATTTCATTATCAGCCGAGGCATGAAGTTATTATAGATCGACCAGCAAATCGCTGCACGTCGTTTGAAAGTCATGCACATTTCTAATTTGAAATGTAATTTTTCATGTTGACCTCAGTGACATACATCCTTATGAAGTCCTTTGTATCCGATAATGATCTCAAATGTTAATCATTTAGTTATGTTCCTGCTTTAACAGATTGCTGTACTACATGATGTGAATGTGACACTAAGGATGGGTCAGGGGCTTTTGTTCTGGTGTATGTGTATTTAGGAATTATATAGATATATATATATTATATATATCTAAATAAAACATATAAATCTAGTATCTTATCTCTTTCAAAAAAAACCGATATAATGACCTTGTGTGGATCCCCTTTTTAAAATTCAAAAGCAGATCTGTTTTTTTGGTTATGTATAATCCTTGCCTAAATCATACACTTGGCATTTATATCGTCACTGTACTAATGCCAAATCAAATTTTAAAGTGAAAATAAAAATGTTTACTTTTATTTAATTTTATTATGTTACTTTTTACTCTAATTGTACTGAAAAAATGTTTTTGTAGAAACACAAATCCGTAGAATTGGTAGTGAATTTCACCAAACAATTATAAAGGATGTCAAGTAACATACGGAATAGGCTTTAAAACATGAAATTTTGATGTAGAAAAAATTAAGTATTTTCTTGTTTTATAACGTTTGTATAATGTCAGTATCAGGGGATGGAATGAACTTAATCAAAAAAAGCAGAAAACATTTTCAATTCAGGTTTTTTTTCATTATAAAGCTTTTTTTCCAATATCATTCCAAAGCAATGTGTTAAAAATTTTATATTGATAAATATTAAGACATTACTTTGACAGCCCTAAAAAATATTGTTTGCCATTTTGCTTTTATATATATATAGATTATATATATAAATTTTAAAAAGTAATTTTTATTACTTAAAAAAAAAAAAATTTGTATAATATCTTACATGTGCATCCTTCACGTTTGCTGTGGACCCTGTCATTAAAATTGTTATAAGTTGGTGTAGCAAATTAGCTCATAAGGGAAATGTATATAAATAATTACAATTAATTACAATTATTTATATCAGATGCCAGTAGTAACTGTAGCAGAATTAATATTGTCATCAAGTAATCTGTTCGTCCAGCGAACATTCAGTATAAGTTCATATCAACTCTAAGAAAGGATATTTTCATGGCCAGAGAAAATATCTTTCCTACAGTATTAAGCATTCGAGCATGTAGCTGGATCCGAAGTAAAGGGACATCTTCACAAGATGACCAGGAAACTTGTAATTTGTTCTCCCAGTAACACACCAACCCCCCAATGGTATCACCCAGTCTAGCCAGACTCTCTACTTAACCACCTAAATGCTAACACACATACTACTCCCTAAACAACAGAACATACAATAACTCATAATATTTGACAAGGGGTACCGCTTCGCTTAAACACCTGCCAACACTCGATTCGTTACCGCCCCCCTTAAAGTACCATACTGCATTGCCTTGGCGTTGACGAGTGTCCGGATGCCCAAGTCTGGATGAAAGTCTTGAGGTTCAGGTTTTGACGACTTCGCAGACTCAAGCCTTCTTCCAGAACGTTTGAAGAAGTGATGAACTCCAAAGAGTTCTGAAATCGATGGTGATTGTTGTTTCTTCCAGGTGTAAAGTGAGAAGAGCTAACGAGAGAGACAACTTAGCTGAGATCCAGGATCCTTTGATGCATGGAACAAGTCAAGGACGAAGCCTGCTCAAACTTAAGGAGTTCAGAAGGAGTTATAGCATTGCATCTCATCTTCTATGAATTAACAGACTGACAGACTTGCCCCACCACCACCCAGTGCGAGGTCTGAACCAGAGCCGCACACGCCCGGGCCATGCATTGGCTCTGGGATTAGAAACCAGCGATGGAAGGTGATGAGAGGACGAGTGAACGAGACTAAAGCGAGGAGGGTCACCGCAAGTGCCCCACACCACCACCCCCCCCCACAGCGGCCCTCCTTAATTCTGTGGAGAGTCACACCTCTCGGCGGTCAAAGGCCAATAGTGACTCTGCATTATGGAGGGAAAGTTTTACCAATCTTTGTCTCAGAACACGGTATATGCATATGTACAATGGAATGGATGTGATGCAAAGAACTAACTAATGTATTAGAACACTAATATGTTGCATAGGTATAAACATATAATATACACTCTCAATTACATCATCCGAAGATGAATTCATAGAGCCCAAACATGGTATAGGTAAGGTTACGTCAACGAGTGGTTCTATCATAAGCATGCATAAAACAGTATACAATACAAAAGACAATATACAAGAACAGGTAATAATATACACAATGACTGAGGACATGTGATAGGAAGCTCAAAGACAGGTCTGTCTGTGAATGAGAGTCCAATTATATGGCATGTGTGTCTTTCCTATGGGTAAATGAATTGAGAGTTGCTCTGCCCGCATTCCTTTGGGCAATAAAACCAGTGTTATCAGCATTGCTTGCCATGGAACCAGAGGCCTGTTCTGCCTTTTTGAGGCGTCAGCCGCATTTCGGGGGAAGGGTCCATACTAGACCCTCATAGTTGGCTTGTTGATTGAGGGGTGTTACGGAGTATTTGTTAAATATAACAAAAAATTGTGTGTCTGATTGGTCCAGACGCTACAGTTCTAAATTAGAAATATATCTGTATGAGTTATAAATGAATATGTATATATTTAGAAGACTTTTTCAGCATGCTGTGCTTGACATGCTAACAGTAACTGTAGTCTGTCACACTGAAACTCTGAAATCTCTGAGAAGTTGATCAAAACACAGTATATGTTGGTCTTGAATGTGTTTGCATTCTTGCATTCATGAAGGGCTCCATCAGCTGTTTGTGAATGCAGGAGCACATCTTATGTGAACATCCCTCAAGAAAGCGTGTCTGATCGATGTCTGGCGGACACGACCCCAAACAAGCATAATTAAACAGAGCTTCGCAGTTGATTTGGGAAGCGTGTAGTCATGCACATCTCTAAGTGTGACATCATCGTCCCATCAGTCTCCTCGCTGTCTCATATTCGCTTTGATTGATGAGTGGCATTTGAGAAATTGCATTTGAGACTAATGTCGCATGCCGTTTGCAGGGCGCAAACATTTCTGCACGGTCTCCCGTGGCGGTGCGTTTTAATTAGCTTTGGAAGCATACGAGACAAGCAACATGACGTTGGCGAATTTGTGCCCATAATGCTCAGTAAGCCCGAGCGTTGCGTTTGCTGACCGAGGCTTTACATGTTCATTGAGCGATTATGTCGCTTCGCTATCCTCAGGGTCGCTGGTGAGGCTCGTACTTAATTGCAAATTTGCAGTCTGTAGAAATCCAGCTGCCAAGCAGCAAATGACTATTGAATACACTCCAACAACGCCGGTATCAACTGTTTTTTCTATCTATAGGAGGAATAATGATGTGGGATTTCAATCCCCAGTTGTTTTACAAAAGCAATTAATCGTTGTGTATGCAACGTTCAGCACGAAATCCCTCAATATGGAAAATGTCGAGTGTCATTTTGGAGGGAATCTGTATGCGCGTCGGTTTCTCCGTCCTCAGATCTGAGCTCTAGATTTGCCCTTTAATGCTTTGAAAGTCTTTCCTTTTATATTTTAAAGAACAATTAGCGCCTTCGTTTCACGCTCGAGTGCGTGATAATACCCGTCTCAACCCGAGGCCTCTGTTGATCTTGTTTCCAATCATCTCGGGCCTTGTCTGTTAATTATGTCCAATTTTCATGGACAGTACAGCAATTATCAAAGACTCATGGCATTCGTTAGCTCCCCGGTGCTATGCACTCCATTGACGTTATTTAATGTTTAAAGTATACGCTGTGATAATACTAATATCTATAATATAGAAGTGGAAAGTCTTGCGTGTAATGCTTATGGTTAGAGGTCAGTTAGGTATGGGGCAATGAGCAATAGTACACTTTTAAAAAAATATTTTTCAAAGTTGTAAATAAAACAGTGTACACTATAAATAGACCATACATTTTTTTGAAGTTATAAATAAAACAAAGACCATTGGGATATATTTGTCAAGAAAATAGACTGTAAAATAAGATTGATATTAACCCGGCCCAAAGTGTGTTTTACAAGAAAATATTTTTGTTTGAAGTTGTAAATAAAAATAATTAAAGTGCGTTTTATAAGAAAATACACTAATACATTTTTGAAGTTATATATTTATTAGGTATATCTATATTAATGTATATATGTATATTGTACATATAAAAATTAAAACACATTATTGGAGTATGCTTTACAAGAAAATACAGTGTAGTGTTTTTCCAAAGTTGTAAATAAAACAGATTATAGAAGTGCTTTTTACAAGAAAACAACACTGTAACATTTTTTTTTAAAGTTGTAAATAATAATTATTGGAGTGTGTTTTACAAGAGAATAGTGTAAAAATGATTTCTAGAAGTTGTAAATAAAGTAATTAGTATATTTTAAGTACTTTTTACAAGAAAATAATTTGTAAAAAATAATTTTTTGAAGTAAATGAAACAGATCATTGGTGTATGTTTTTACAAGAAATAGATAAAAAAAATGTTTTTTGAAGTTGTAATTAAGTAAATTGGAATGTTTTAGAAGAAAAGTTCTAAAGTTTAAAGTTCTAAATAAAGATATTGGAGTATGTTTTACAAGAAAATACACTGTAAACATTTTTTTTGAAGCGTTAAGTAAAACTGTTGGTTGGAACATGTTTTATAAGAAAATATTTCTACTTTTCTAGTCTTTCTACTTCAAAGTTAAACTCGATGTGTTAAATGCTGTTTCTTTATAATAAAGTGAAATTTACTAGCAATTGCCGTGTGAAAATTGTTTATATGCCAAATTTTTCCCCAGTGTAATATAGCTTCGTAAATAGCCAGTGGCACTAACAAACAGCAGCTAAATGTTTGTGAGAATCCGAATGAGTTTTGCTCGCTTCGTAAATTGTTACGGACAGAAAACACGATGGCCTCTTGCAGCGCTCTGATATCAGTGTAAAGAAAGAGAAAAGTAAGTGAGCAAGTGATGAGGTGAGATGTTTCAATTTTCAGAGCTTGCAGTAATCTGCAGTGAGTTTACCTGTTCTCCAGCAGAGCCTTGGGAGCCCTGATGCTTCAAGGCATGTTTGTGTTCCCTGAGCTCGGGCGAGTGTCAGATGTTGTGGCAGAACCATCACGGATGAGTGTGAGAGACGGAGAGAAACCCACAGCCACGTCCTCCACCGAGAGCAAATATTTCTGCAGATGCGCGACATGTCATTTAAATAGAAGAAGGTAAAGTGCAGGCGTTGTGTAAGCCATATGTGAGATTTATTGTTTGTGAGCGTGTGTTTTTGCAGAAAATAGCGGACTAGTGGAAAAAGGCTAGATAAGGAAAGAGCTGACAGGTGATCTGTTCCCTTTCTAGGCTCTAAAGTGTTGCAGGTAAACAGAGTGTCAATCATCAGGATTAGTTCACACAGAAACGCTCGGCTCCTCTTTGTTGCACGCTTGAGGGAAACTCCGCAGCTATGTCATCCACTGTGTCTGTGCCAGATTTCAAAAGCTGCAATATCACGATAGGGGATGTAAACAATTTACAGACATGTTTGTGGTGCGGCTCAATACGCCCGTCACATGTCTGCTTATGGGAGGAATTCAATGAAACATTTAAAATCTGTCACCATTGTGTGATTCCAAACCTGGATATTGTTATGTTTCTTTACATTTAGGATATTTTAAATAAATTATAAAGACCCTATAAAGACAATAACAGTTCACAGTGTCTGTCAAGCTCCAAAACACACCGTTAAAAAGCAGAATAAAAGCTTTTGGTACTGTTACAGTACTTTTTATGGTAGTTTTTAATCCTTTTTTATGGGTTTGGAATGTTCATGGTTAATCAGTTGTCATTTAATCAATAATTTAATCTTATTACTGATTTTAAGCTTGGTGATACTTGTTTAATCGGTTTCAGCTAGGGTTATTGTTAACTAAAACTAAAACCATAAACTAACTTGAAATAAAAAAATGTTAACTGGAATAAAATATTAAAAAACACATTTCAGCTAGCTGCCATTGAAGCACTTGTCATTTATTTGTACTTAAGTATTTGATGTACTAAAATAACAAAATAAAATTTAAATAAAATGAATAAATTATATAGACATAGACAAAAATGACAATCACACAACAAAATTATTAAAGCTTTAAAAAATGAAAATAGAAGTAAAAAAATATAAATGATTACATTTTTTTAAATAAAAATGATAGTATCTTAATGATACTATAATTATACTTTACTAATTATGTAAACAAGGACTGGTGAAAATTTTTTCCCTTTTTTTTTTTTTTTTTTGTGATATTTTATGGATAAATAAAGGATTATTTTATTTTTTACCACAATTTTCAATCTTATACATTTAAAAGATTGGGCATGAATAGAGAAAAGCATATTCTTTATAAAAAATTGCAATAGAGGTTTTATGATCGTAGTAATTTATTTAATACATTTCCGCAAGGGCATAGTTTTGGTTTGAACATTGGTGAACTGTTTTAGTAGAGTCCGCGGTCATGCTCACTCATAAGGTTTATTTATTTATTTGTTTGTTTGCTTATTTAGGCCTATTTATTTTTTGTGAAATGGTCTTTTGTGCTATCAAGTTGGTGCAATAAAGTAACATCATAGTTAACAATTACTTTACATAGGAGATATATGCAAATATGTATTTTATATTATTTAGGCACTTATAGGCTATAGTTTGACAGAATGTTCTAATTCAAAATGCTATGGGAAGTCAATCTAACTTAACATTTTCTTATATTGATATTGTTTATTTCTTACTCCTTAACAGTCTTAATGATTTAATCTATGCCATCTTTTGGAAGATCTGAAGGCCATGTACCATATTCTTAACTGCAGAATTTGTTATAATAAGACTAGCCTATTAATCATTACCAGGCTAATAATGTCTTTTTTTAGTTAATCAATATAGCATTTGTTATGAAGAAACAACCGCCTGCACATTTAGATCCAATAGCTACAACATGCCACAGTTGTAGCCTAATATAAATCTATAGGCAAAAATCTATTCCCTTAACAGATTATCTAATATAAATTCTACAACAAGTTAGACTAAATTTTACACAATATATAACAATACAATAATACGTGAATAAAACATGATAAATTCTAGTAAAGGTGGTTTAAAAAGATTTTAATATAGTATGTTAGTGCTGGTTCAAGAACGTTTTCTCCTCTTTTCATCAGTCTTTTTAGTTTATTTGCCTTTTTTAGATACTGTTCGACTTTCTCCATAGCATTTTAAAGTGGCTGTTTCTCTAAATAATTCAAATAGATCACATATTTGACCATCAGCTTCACATAAGAATGGCTCGCGCAAATCTTATCACACTTCTCGAGCGCGCCGGTGAAAGCGCGAAGAGTATTCGGTGATTTGCACGATGCTCAAGAACTGCGCTTCAGCCATATTGTGCTGAGAACTGCTTCGTTCGGTTCGTACGTGACGTTAGCGCTTATAAATATAAATTTAAATGATTAATTAATAGCATGTTTCGAGGTTTCCATTAACCATGGTATAAATATTGGGGGGGTTGTACTTGCTAGTTTTGGTTATTGGGGGGGGTGGGTATTAGCAAATAATGGCATGCATGTTTATTTTCTATTTTTCGTAGACATTTACTGTATTACGAATATCAGGAATGATTGATAATACAGGTGATTGACTGCGTTGTTACTCCCAACACTTTTCAGTGTGAACGAGGCCCTCGGAACAATATCAGATGCTAAAGGTGTTTTATGGTCAGGGGACGTTGTGGACTTTGAAAGGTAAACAACCACACGTCGTCGGAATGCTTAATGATATAAGGCCTCGGGCTTCTGTACGGTCAGACCACAAGTCTTTTTGTGCATGTCTGACTGGATCCTATGTGACTTATAGAGGCCTTTCCTTGGACATTGTGTCTTCTGGCTCACTAGCCTGAAGCTACCCTGAACCAAGACAGACCATGATATCAAAAATGAAATCTGTTCTTGGTGAATAAAAAATAACACTGCGTCCACAGCACTCTGGAGTTCTCCGTGCGTGGACATCCATTTACCTCAACACATTAGAGCTGTTCAGACAGGACCGTTTGTATACCTGGAACTATTTGTACAGGACTAGCTTTGGTAAATTTGTATTTCAGAGATTTACTGTGGAGTTTCAGTGCATCTGTTTTGTCACGCAGCCTCTGTAATGTTACTGAGCAAATTATGTTTCTCTTTCCGAGAGGAATATTGTATTGCGCATATATGCTTCTCCTTAATTATTTTGAAGTTTCTGATTGCCTGCCTTCATTATGTATTGCTAATTTCTCAAAAATTCAGTAGTAGTGGGCAGTTGGCAGTCCTTTTGTCATCCCATTTAATGCAAAATA
Organism: Sinocyclocheilus anophthalmus; assembly: GCA_018155175.1. NCBI lineage: Eukaryota > Metazoa > Chordata > Actinopteri > Cypriniformes > Cyprinidae > Sinocyclocheilus > Sinocyclocheilus anophthalmus. Next base: position 297,474 of record JADLZN010009209.1, read on the forward strand.
AATTAAATATAAACATAAATATAAAACTGAAATATAATAATATATATATTTTTAAGTATATTTATTATTGTATTTATATTACATTTAATAAAAAAAGAAATTGTATTTAGCATTTCTTAACCAGTTTTGCTTTAGGACCAGAAGTTTAAATTGGAAATTTTCAAGTACTTCCTGTTGGCGTCTTTTTTACGTGAAAACATATTAAATAGATTAATAAAATACATAGAAAAATAAGTCAAATAAAATTACATATAAAAAATTGAAACATTAAAATTAATATAATTCTGGTATAATACAATAAATGATCAAAAAAAGTCAAATGATCATCAAAAATGTTAAACTTAAAACTTTATTGTAAAGTTAATTGTAGATTTTCATATTTTGTAGAAATTTAGAATGGAAGTGATTCCTGTTGGTTCCCATTTAGTGTTAAAACAAATTTAATAAAATACTGTAATATTTTAAAATTGTAATAAGTGTAAATGAAATAAATCATTGTAATTAAATTAATTTTATTTGAGAAATAAATTCAAATTAATTTAATGCTGGTATAATACAATAGAAATGATTAAAATAGATGAAATTATCAAAAGTATGTTAAACTTTAACTGTAAAGTTAATTGTAGAAATGTAAGGGCTTCTGGTTGGATCTAAATTAAAGGGGTCATATGATGCGATTTCAAGTTTTCCTTTCTCTTTGGAGTGTTACAAGCTGATTGTGCATAGATAAGATCCCTGAAGTTGCAAAGACTAAAGTCTCAAAACCAAAGAGATATTCTTTATCAAAGTTGAGACTCTGCCACGCCCCCCTAAAACGGCTCGTTCTAACACGGCCCCCACATATCTACCTCCCTATGTGAGAAGATTTACAAATGTGCACGCCAAAGGAAAGGAGGCGTGGTTCAGTACCGAGTTAGGTTAAGCCGCATGGTCAGGGAGGGGGGGGGACGGGGGGGCCTTGGTGTGTTTCGTTGTGAAAGCAAAAGCACTTTATTTGGTCGTCCAGAAGTAGATGCATTTAGGAATCTTTAAGATCACTTACAACAGAACAGCAATGCATTTTATGGACGACCGTTTCGTGAACCTAGGAGAGGAGGTCATTCTGACTTTGCTATGACAATCTGGCACTTCTGAATCAGCGACTGTAAGTATGTTTTGTTATTAGTTTAAGTATTTGCTATTGACTGTTCAAATGCGGAGTTTTGTGCATCGTGTGTGTGTGTGTGTGTGTGTGTGTGAGAGAGAGAGAGAGAGACAGCGTCACATCACAGTAGAGTAAGCTGTCTTAACCGCGGCTTGTGTACAACATTATCACTGTGTCTGTTCCCTTTCGGGCTTGAACTGATGATAAAACTAACAACATTATTAACTGTCATGATATTTATTTTGAAAGATGAAGCTAGCGATTATGGTAAGGGGCGTTACATTTCCGACGAGTGCTTGCGGTGTTGGCCAATCACAATGCACCTGGTCAGGCGGCCAATCAGAGCAGACTGGCTTGTAGGACGGAGGGAGCTTTGTAAAAATCGATGCGTTTGAGAAAGGCGGGGCATAGAGGGACCTACAATAAGGTACAGTATTTGAAAAATAAGTGTGTTTTTGTAACATTAAAGCATGTCAACATATTCGTTTACACCAAATACACAAAATATGATCTTTAAAAAAGCATCATCTTTAATGTTAAAAGAAATTAAAATATTGTAAAATAAATAGTAAATAAAAAGTAAATAAATAAAAAGCAAGATATTAATATAATTATGAAACAATAATATACTACAAATGGTTGTAAAAATATATTAAATAATAAATGATTTATTAAAATTAGCACCTGGCAGACAAACTGTCAGTGTTGGCATCTGTTTAATTTGATTAGCTTTGCATCATATATGGGTAGTTGTGGCCTAATGGTTAGAGAGTCGGACTCGTAACCCAAAGGTTACAAGTTCAATTCTCAGGTCCGGCAGGGATTGTAGGTGGGGGGGAGTGAATGTACAGCGCTCTCTTCCACCTTCAATACCACGACTGAGTTGCCCTTGAGCAAGGCACCGAACCCCCAACTGCTCCCCGGGCACCGCAGCAAATAAATGGCTGCCCACTGCTCTGGGTGTGTGTTCACTGTGTGTGTGTGTGCACTTAGGATGGGTTAAATGCAGAGCACTAATTCCAAGTATGGGTAACCACACTTGGCCACATGTCAAGTCACTTTCACTTCACTGTTTTTTTATCTTTCGTATCGTAGAGTCTGGACGTATGGCCTTTGTCACCAGCACAGGGAGAATGTTTTTCCATTTTAAAAGATAATAAGCCTATTTATTTTCTGTTGTAACTATGCATGATTATATGGTTAATTTAATTGTATTATTTTCATTTAGCACCGTTTCTTTCATGCAGTTCAGATCTAATCAGAATGGACCCGAGACTCATTCTGCTTCTCAGCTGATTGGACTTAACAGGATAATGTGCTGGAAACAAGTGTCCCACAATGCACTGCCTTTGAAGTTGACAAAAGAACTCTTGGGGCAAAGAGAGAAGTGGAAGCATGTGTTCGATAAAATTTATAAGAGCAAAAGAGATGATGAAAGCCACAATCCCCTCGCCGTGAAAGCCTCCTCGTCCTTCATGTGAGGTGGTGGAAGCGTTTCTCCCTGCACTTCAAAAGTTGTGCTGAGTCCAGGCCCTTTTGAGTATTTGCTTTAATTGATGTCACAGACCCTTTAGTGATGAAACAATCAGAGCGTCATTATGTTTGCAACAGCTGCGCTGCGAGCCACAAACACTTTCCAATTGATCTTCTGCGACCGAGAACTCTCCTCTCCAATTTACAAGGGCTTCCAATCATGGTGCTTTGCACCTGATGGCAACAGCATCAAAACCACAGATACAAAGCCTGTAGTTTCATGAAATTATTAAGAATCTGGAAGAATCCACAATCTATAAAGCCTTTCGCAATAATTAAAAAAAAACCCATATGCAATAAAAATGCATCGAAAAAAAGGGGTTACAAGGTGAGAGTTACATGCCATATATACAGTATAATATATATATATATACAGGTGCATCTCAATAAATTAGAATGTCGTAGAAAAGTTCATTTATTTCAGTAATTCAACTCAAATTGTGAAACTCATGTATTAAATAAATTCTATGCACACAGACTGAAGTAGTTTAAGTCTTTGGTTCTTTTAATTGTGATGATTTTGGCTCACATTTCACAAAAACACACCAATTCACTATCTCAACAAATTAGAATACTTCATAAGACCAATAAAAAAACATTTTTAGTGAATTGTTGGCCTTCTGGAAAGTATGTTCATTTACTGTACATGTACTCAAAACTTGGTAGGGACTCCTTTTGCTTTAATTACTGCATCAGTGCGGCGTGGCATGGAGGTGATCAGTTGTAAGCAGCTCTTGCCTTATCTCCCCGTGGTATGGAAGCCCAGGTTGCCTTGATAGCGGCCTTCAGGTCATCTGCATTATTGGTCTGGTGTCTCTCATATTCCTCTTGACAATACCCCATAGATACTCTATGGGGTTCAGGTCAGGCGAGTTAGCAGGCCAATCAAGCACAGCAACACCATGGTCATTGAACCAGCTTTTGGTGTTTTTGGCAGTGTGGGCAAATCCTGCTGGAAAATGAAATCAGAATCTCCATAAAGCTTGTCAGCAGAAGGTAGCATGAAGTGCTCTAAAATTTCCTGGTAGATGCTGCGTTGACTGTGGACTTCAGAAAACACTTTCCTTTTCCAGCAGGACTTGGCACCTGCCCACACTGCCAAAAGCACCAAAAGCTGGTTCAATGACCATCTTTTCATTTTGGGGTGAACTAACCCTTTAAGATTTATGACTTTAAATATTTAACGGTTTCCACGCATTTGTTTTTAGTTGCAAGTGTGAGTGAAACAGGTTTCGAGCCCTGATAATAGTAGTCAATATGACTATGTTTGGTGTAAGATATGGGGTGAGTCAATGATGACAGTTTAATCTTTTACTTGAACTTTTCCCATAAGAGGTTTTGTTAAAAAAATGAAAGGCTGCATTTAAGAGTTTTGCTGTGTTTTCGTCCGGCCAAGAGCATCGTCCTGCCTGCTTCTCAAAAGAGCAGCAAGTGTCTTTGAAGCCTTTGAAGGCATCGACGCAAAGTTTCAATGGCATAAGATTTGTATCTCCGATCACATGAAAACAGCTCAGATGAAGTTCAAGTCCTGACAGAGACACGTTACGGATCAGCTGAGGTCTTTGAGTAATTGTGGGTAAACTCGGTGGACGCGGAGGCCGTTATTAACCTCATAAACACCACAGCGAAGAGAATTAGCAATTAAAGCTGTACTTTCTGAGATTCAGCGAATTAGATGTCCGCATTGCTCCATTAAATGCTCACAAGGTGGAATTATAAGATATGATGTTCCAAATCTAATTCATTAAGACTCAACTAATTAGAAAAGGCCGTAGGCGGCGTGTAAATGATTGCACATTTTTATTCAACAACTACAACCGGTGTCAGGTGTGCAAATGGAGCGAGAGCCACTTCAGCCTCGAGCACAATTCATCTGTTCCTGTGCATTCTTCAGATTTAAGTAACATTTTCCCAATTTGGCCAAGTAATTATCCCCATTCTTCTCTATGGCTGCTGGTGTCCTGTTTGCCCAAAGAATAAGGACGAACTCTCCACCACCTGTTTTCTTTTAAAAGCAGCATATTAATCTTAGGAAAGTTACTCGCTGCATTTAAAACTAGTCTAAAGTTTTTAAGACCCGTTTGAGTTACGTAAGCAATGCCATCGATAATGGAAACGGCTGTGCCATTGATAAGACTCATTTATGCAAATGTGCATTCTGGCCAACAGCATGGAGTAGGTTTCAATTATTAAAATGATTTCTGTCATTATTGGGTTTTAGCTTCACATGCATATTTATTTGGAAGTAAAAGCTGTTTGGATTATTTGAAAGGATTGCCTCTCGGATTGAGGGACAGACTAATTGGAGGTGCCCAGTCAAACATAAAATTAACTCTGCATAATAATACTATCAATAAAACCATAGAAATGCTCAATATTAGCAAATGAGCAATGAGTTCCTGAGCTCTTTAGGGACAAAAAAAAGAGTAAAAATAGAGACGTGAAGGCGGTTTCCTGCGTCAAGCTATAGCATTATCACAAGCATATTATGACCATTGTAATTTCAGGCAAAAATGTGGTAACACTTTACTTAAATCCTTTATAACAGGGTTCCTCAAATCTTGCCCTGGAGGGCCAATGCACTGCAGAGTTGAGCTCCAACCCCTGATCAAACTCACCTACCTGTGATCGTCTAATGATCCTGAAGACGTTGATTAGCATGCTCAGGTGTGTTTGATTAGGGTTAGAGCTAAACTCTGCAGGAAAGTGGATCTCGTGGGCCAGATTTGAGGATCCCTGCTTTATAATATAATGCATTATAGAAGTTTTTAATGCATTAATTAGGCTATACCTTGTAATGCATGCATTGTATGATCTCATGAGTAATTGTAATCAGTTATGATGCATTATAATACTTAACTATTATTTGTTGTTAACCATTTATAAAGCATAACACATTAAAACATGACAAAGAAACCTTCAAATTTTATAATGCGTTTGGTTGCAATTATTTAAAAAAAGATATAATGCATTGCATTATAAAGGTACATTGTAATGCATTATATCTTTCTAAAGGTGTAACAAGCTAAGTATTATAATGTATCATAATTGTGATTACAACTATTCTTGAGATCATGCAGTGCATTATTAGGTGCATTACAAGGCATAATTAATAATAATGCATAAAGGCTTTAAGTAAAGTGCTACCAAAATTGTTTATTTTTTGATGAACTAGTGCATCACCAGACCTTTTTTTGTTTGGTCTAATCTCAAATAAGTTTTCTCTTTTCGTGGCTTTTGCTGCTTTCATTGCATATAGTGTTTACTTTCAGTTGCCCTATCCATGATCTGCAGCACTTTTCATGTGGGTATCAAAGCACTTCATGATGTTGTTTATGATGCTTATGTCATTGTTGTGTTTTAGCACTGATGTGAGTCATGTTGTGCGGCTTTTGAAGTTTACAGTTACGTTGATGCCGGAAACCATGTGATTTTGGATTTTTTTGTAGCAGACATTTGGATTGACATGTATCTGATATCTCCTGTTTGTTTATTGAATCTTACGTTTTTCCCAGCTGACGCTAAAAAAACACCTCCAGGCGATCCAGAACACAGCAACATCTAGAGCTAGAAATGTGGACTGAGCGAATGCTGAGACATTATTACATTTACATTGCAGATGCTTTTATGCAAAGCAAATTACATTGCATTCATGGTGTACATTTGATCAGTTCATGCATTCCCTGGGAATCGAACCCATGACCTTGCTGTTGCTAGCGCCATGCTTTGCAGGTTGAGCAACAGGTATGATAAATTATGATGCACTTCCAGGGAAAACCGCTTCTGAAAATCCCTCGATATCTCAGGCAACAGATGACTGAAGTGTTTCACACTGATGGTGGTGTGCACAGGTTTTTATCAGTCTGCTAGTAAGAGAAATTATGTTTAGGGTTCCAGGTTGGTGGAGGTTGCCAGGTGTTTAGTAAAAGATAAACTAGATGATCACAATCAGAATTGTGTTCTGAGTTACACTATTGGTCAAAAGTTGAAAGAAGTTTCTTCTGCCCACCACAGCTGCATTTATTATTAAAAACACAGTTAAAATGGTGAAAACAGTGTGAAAAATGTACTATTTAAAACAACTGCTTTCTATTGTGATATCTGTTAAACTGTAATTATTTTCTGTCATCAAAGCTGTATTTTCAGCATCATTCCTCCAGTCATCAGTGTCACATGATCCTTCAGAAATGTTGATGGTGACAAATGCATAAATATCTTGATATACTTTTCAGACATTTGAAGTCAAAATTAGTAAAGTTAATAATTTTGTTCAGCAAGGATGCATTAAATTGATCAAAAGTGTCAGTAAAGACATTCAGAATGTTCCAAATTTGTTTTATTTCAAATAAATGCTTTTCTTTTAAACTTTCTATTCATCTGTGCATCCTGAAAAATAAAATAATTAACAGCTTCCACAAAAACATTCAGCAGCACAACTGTTTTCAACATTGATAATAATCAGAAATGTTTCTCGAGCAGCAAATCAGCATATTAGAATGATTTCTGAAGATCATGTGACACTGAAGACTGGAGTGATGATGCTGAAAATACAGCTTTGATCAGAGGAATAAAATACATTTTACTATACATTCACATAGAAAACACTTATTTTAAATTATAATAATATTTCATATTTTAACTGTAAAAAATGCAGCTTTGGTGAGCATAAGAGACTTCTTTCAAAAAATATTTAACTATTCCAAACTTTTGACCGCTACTATACGTCTTGTACTTTTCTTTCAAATGACCTCAGAATTTGAATATAATCTTCTTGCGGTTGTTCAGATAAATGCAGCAGCGCATCTCTGTTCAAAAGCTGTTAGAAATCTCTGTCATTATCAGATATCAGATGAAGAACGAGGATCTGCTCAGGTGACGCTGTACCTTGATCTGCTGTATACAGGGCACCATTAACTACAGTATCCAGTGATACCATTACAGCACAGAGCTCTACCAAACGCCTGGCAGCATGCCAAACACTAAGAGGTGCAGAAATACGTGCAGATTAAACATTTGCTCCTTTTGCCCTGTTCTCCAGGGTCGCCTCGTTGGATGGGGAGCAACGCGGATCTTATCTCGCTCACATTATTCTCCGAACCTCCTGTTAAAATCAGAGAGCCCTGCTGCCTCCAGCTATCCCGCGTTACACGTCCTATCTGCTGTTTGTCCCTTGCGTGATAACGGCCAACAATTTGTAAATGCAACCCGAGAACTGAGAGCAGAGCAATGACTCGTGTGAAAGGACAAAGAGAACAAGAGCGCTGGAAAATCGGTGTAATTGTGGCTCATGGAGAATATGAAATGTGAAGCTGGATATTAAAGGCATCATTGTGTGTTATCTGTAGATGTGCATCTAGGGAAATTATTATTATAAGTAGGGTATTAGGGACCTGCAGTGGCATATCATGTATCCATAATGTATTGATTAATAATGTATCAATTGAATCAATTTTTGTTTAATCAATCAATCAATCAAAAAAAGTTTGTATATAATTCTATTTTTGTTAAATAATAGATAAATAATATTTTATTTGTTACATTTCTAAAGAGATGAGAGAGAGGAGAGTGTCTTATTTGTAATCAAAATTAATAATATTTTCATTTTCTCCATATATATAATATAGTATATTCTCCCTCTTGATTTGTGTAAATGCTATATTATATAAGTCTATTTTTATATTTGATATATTATTAATCGAATTTTGTTAAATACATTTTCATAATATAAATATAGCTCGTTATTAAATAAATATATATTATATATTTATTGTGAATATACATATATTTTGTAAAGTGTTTTTTAATCATCTTTTTGCCACTCAAGGCGCAACAAGTGAATTTTTAAAATAGATACACTAGATATATTATTCAATGAAAAACCATGTTTGTGTCTTCTCTTGTGTTCATAGTATAGATTATAGTTTTAGGGCATGAGATTTATTGAGGTTTACTCTCTGTAGATATGAGAGGTCATAATTGGTTGGCTTAAATAATCTTATTCATAATGGATCCACACACGCTGTTATCCAGAGGGGCTTACAAAGAATAATTTATGTGGCCTAATGCAAGTAATTAGACGACGTGAGGAACCCCGGCACAGATGCTCATTACTAAACGCTGTATTGTTTACATAATGTCATCCACTGCCGAACATACTCATGTAAATACTGAGACTGTGTGATGTCCTGTTCAGAGCTGCACACTGCTTTTGGGAAGTACGGTGTGAACTGAGCGCAATGTAGGAGGAAAACACCATGTCATACTACATTTGCCTTGATGTGCAGCCACCAGAGCATGTTGCATGAAATATGCATCCCACAATGCAATGCACACTACTTGAATGGAATACAGCGCATACTGCTTAATCCATAGTGCACAGTAGACTGAGTGCTGCCTGCTGTCTTTTTCCAAAAAGTCCATATTATGTAACATTGAAAGTAATATTTGCATTGCTTGTTTAATTCAGGAAGGTGTCCGTTTCAATTTCAGAAATAAAATACAGATATGCTATGTTATGTTTGAACAGTTATATATATTTTTAAATATATTTGATATTAATATATTTTTAACAGATCTAATTATTCAGGAAGGTATCCATGCATTCCAAAATAAAGTACAGTTATTAGATTATATTATATTATGTTAGTGCTGTCAAACAATTTAATGGCGATTAATCCATCCAAAATAAAAGTTTTTGTTTAAATAATATATGAGTGTGTACTGTGTATATTATGTATATATAAATACAAACACATGCATGTGTATATATTAAAGAAAAATATGTTATGTGTATATATTAAATATATTTATATATAACATAAAATATAAGAATATAAATATTAAATGTGATACATGTAAATTTTTCAAAATATTTACTTATGTGTATTACTTATATATACATAATAATATACACGTACAAATTAAATATACATATTGTTAATTCTATATTAGTAAAAAAAACTTTTTTTGGGCGATTAATCGCCAATAATAGTTTGACAGCACTAATTATATTATTTAATTATATTGTGTTGTATATATACTTTTAACATATATTATATATTTACAGTGGGTACGGAAAGTATTCAGACCCCATTTATTTTTCACTCTTGTTATTATTGACGACATTTGCTAAAATCATTTAGTAATTTTTTTCCTAATTACTGTACACACAGCACCATATTGACAGAAAAAACACAGATGTGCCATTTTCGACAGATTATTAAAAAAAGAAAAAATGAAATATCACATGGTCCTAAGTATTAAAGACCCTTTGCTGTGACACTCATATATTTATCTCAGGTGCTGTCCATTTCTTCTGATATTCTTTGAGATGGTTCTACACCTTCATTTTTGTCCAGCTGTGTTTGATTATACTGATGGACTTGATTAGGAAAGCCACACACCTGTATATATAAGACCTTACAGCTCACAGAGCATGTCAGAGCAAATGAGAATCATGAGGTCAAAAGGAACAGCCTGAAGAGCTCAGAGACAGAATTGAGGCAAGGCACAGATCTGGCCAAGGTTAAAAAAAAAATTTCTGCTGCACTTAAGGTTCCCAAGGGCACAGTGGCCTCCATTCCTTAAATGGAAGACGTTTGGGACGACCAGACCCTTCCTAGAGCTGGCCGTCCGGCCAAACTGAGTTATCGGGGGAGAAGAGCCTTGGTGATAGAGGTAAAGAAGAACCCAAAGATCAAAGTGGCTGAGCTCCAGAGATGCAGTCGGGAGATGGGAGAAAGTTGTAGAAAGGCAACCATCACTGCAGCCCTCCACCAGACGGGCTTTATGGCAGAGTGGCCCGACAAAAGCCTCTCCTCAGTGCAAGACACATGAAAAGAAAACACCTGAAGGACTCCAAGATGGTGAGTTATAAGATTCTCTGGTCTGATGAGACCCAGATCGAACTTTTTGGCCTTAATTCTAAGCGATATGTGTGGAGAAAACCAGGCACTGCTCATAACCTGTCCAATACAGTCCCAACAGTGAAGCAGGGTGGTGGCAGCATCCTGCTGTGGGGGTGTTTTTCAGCTGCAGGGGACAGGACGACTGGTTGCAATCGAATCGAGGGAAAGATGAATGCGGCCAATCACAGGGATATCCTGGACGAAAACCTTCTCCAGAGTGCTCAGGACCTCAGACTGGGCAGAAGGTTTACCTTCCAACAAGAAAATGACCCTAAGCACACAGCTAAAATAACGAAGGAGTGGCTTAACACAGCTCTGTGACTGTTTTGAATGGCCCAGCCAGAGCCCTGACGTAAACCCAATTGAGCATCTCTGGAGAGATCTAAAAATGACTGTCCACCAACGTTTACCATCCAACCTGACAGAACTGGAGAGGATCTGCAAGGAGGAATGGCAGAGGATCCCCAAATCCAGGTGTGAAAAACTTGTTGCATCTTTCCCAAAAAGACTCATGGCTGTATTAGATCAAAAGGGTGCTTCTACTAAATACTGAGCAAAGGGTCTGAATACTTAGGACCATCTGATATTTCAGTTTTTCTTTTTTAATAAATCTGCAAAAATGTCAACAATTCTGTGTTTTTCTGTCAATATGGGGTGCTGTGTGTACATTAATGAGGGGAAAAAAATTAACTTAAATGATTTAGCAAATGGCAGCAATATAACAAAGAGTGAAAAATTTAAGGGGGTCTGAATACTTTCCGTACCCACTGTATATATATATATTACATTTTGGCTCATTATTAATTTTTTTGTCAACTTTTAAAACAGTGATAATTACATTGCATGTTTAATTTCTTTTAATTTAACATTTTTTGAAATAGCATTCGACAAGTTATTTGAAAAAACAAATTCAAAACATGAAAAGACAAAAAAATTACAAAGTACAAAAAATGTTATTATGATTATTATTATTTTGTTTCGCTAATGGGAAATAATACTTAAAAATGTTTATCAGTGTGTTTGTTCATATATTATATTATAATATTTGGCATTTTAATCTTAATCTTAACATCTTTCTTGGTTCAGTATTTCATGATTTTTATACAAATGCAAATTGCCTGCATCATTTTTAGGTAACTGGACAGCACTTGCTGAATTAAACATGCAGCCTACAGATACGTTTTCAAACACTGCATGCTGCATTCTGCATTATACAGTATGCACCGCTCAATATGATTGTATTGCTTTCATCGCTCAGAAGGACAGATGGTTGCAGTGACAGCCAAAACCTCACGCGTGTAAGTGAGGACATATGAAAGACTTACTCAATCTTGAATCATTTTTACCTTTGAGGACGTCTCACTTCTGAAGCCATTATGTTCTCTAAATATTTTTATTTTTCATTTTTTTTTTTTTTTTTTTTTTTGGGGGGGGGGGGGTTTTTTGGGTGGGTTTGTTTTTTTTTTTTTTTTTTTTTGGGGGGGGTGGGTTTTTTTTTGTGTGGGGGGGGTTTTTTGGGGGGGGGGGGGGGGGGGGGGTGGGGGGGGGGGGGGTCTTTTTTTTTCTGGGGGGTTGGGGGGGGGGGGGGGGGGGGGTTTTGGGGGGGGTTTTGGGGGGGGGGGGTAGCAAACAAACATACACAAACAGGACTATCAGGTGTTATGAGTAAACAGGTGGACTGGTATCAGAGATAGTTTAGTGTAATCTGTATTCTGCAGACTGACGGACTCCTTGAAGGAACCTGAGAATTTCACTCAGTCAAAGAGATAAACTAGTTTGTGAGATAAACACCGAATCAGTCACGCACAAGTTTGCTACAACTAACAACTCCATGAATTTAAATGAGATGCTCTGGTAGGTTTTGAAGCGTGAAGAAGGATCATGTTTACACACAGGCCAAAGGTTCGAGGGCTTATAAAAGGGCCGTCTTTCTCGTAACAGATTCTGTGCTGTCATGAAACACGATCGTGCAGGATTTCCTCACAGTTTCAGTCTCCAGTATCCTGATACTGTGTGTTTTAAAGCTTTCATCCGAGTGTCGATGCCTGCTGGTTATTATTTCCAGCTTCCAGTGTTTCTGAATGTACTCAAGTTATCGCTCTCTCCTGTGTTTGTTTGGGACGACGCTGAGGATTTTGAACACTTCAGTGCTGTAGGCCAGCGTCTGCATCTCTGTGATTGTTGGAGAGAGGGAAAGCGGTGCTTTTAGCTGTATATTTTGGGCTATGCATTTTAACCAAATTATTTTTATGATGTTCGGTTCTGTTAATGGTTCTTGAACATCTGTTGGTGTGAATGTAACACTACTTGATGAACTACAGCATGTCAAAATGCTGTTAAAGCTTTGGAAAGGAAAATTATGCATGTTTTTCCAAGTAGCATTTGAAAACCTTTTTTTACAGACGAAACATGAACAGAAGGAGAAATCAAAAGAAAACAAAAATAAATAATCACTTGTTTTTAAAAGATATTTTGAATTATATAAATAAAGGTGTATTCTTCTAAAATGTATTCTTTTGGTTTCTTCAGCTGTTATTTTTTATTTTTTATTTTTTTTTATGAAAAAAATAAAAATAGAGAAAAAAGTGAAATTTTGTTTTGAAAACAATTAGGACACTGTTTCCTTTGTACAGGACAACAGATGCACAGACAGTTTTCCAGACAAAACATCAAGACAGTTTTCCAGACAAAACGTCAAAACAGTTTTCCAGAAAAACATCATAACAGTTTTCCAGACAAAACATCATAACAGTTTTCCAGACAAAACATCAAGACAGTTTTCCAGACAAAACATCAAGACAGTTTTCCAGACAAAACATCAAAACAGTTTTCCAGACAAAACATCAAAACAGTTTTCCAGACAAAACATCATAACAGTTTTCCAGACAAAACATCATAACAGTTTTCCAGACAAAACGTCATAACAGTTTTCCAGACAAAACATCAAAACAGTTTTCCAGACAAAACATCATAACAGTTTTCCAGACAAAACATCAAAACAGTTTTCCAGACAAAACATCAAAACAGTTTTCCAGACAAAACATCATAACAGTTTTCCAGACAAAACATCAAAACAGTTTTCCAGACAAAACATCAAAACAGTTTTCCAGACAAAACATCAAAACAGTTTTCCAGACAAAACATCAAAACAGTTTTCCAGACAAAACATCAAAACAGTTTTCCAGACAAAACATCAAAACAGTTTTCCAGACAAAACATCAAAACAGTTTTCCAGACAAAACATCAAAACAGTTTTCCAGACAAAACATCAAAACAGTTTTCCAGACAAAACATCAAAACAGTTTTCCAGACAAAACATCAAAACAGTTTTCCAGACAAAACATCATAACAGTTTTCCAGACAAAACGTCATAACAGTTTTCCAGACAAAACGTCATAACAGTTTTCCAGACAAAACATCAAAACAGTTTTCCAGACAAAACATCATAACAGTTTTCCAGACAAAACATCATAACAGTTTTCCAGACAAAACATCATAACAGTTTTCCAGACAAAACATCATAACAGTTTTCCAGACAAAACATCATAACAGTTTTCCAGACAAAACATCATAACAGTTTTCCAGACAAAACATCATAACAGTTTTCCAGACAAAACATCAAGACAGTTTTCCAGACAAAACATCAAAACAGTTTTCCAGACAAAACATCAAAACAGTTTTCCAGACAAAACATCAAAACAGTTTTCCAGACAAAACATCAAAACAGTTTTCCAGACAAAACATCAAAACAGTTTTCCAGACAAAACATCAAAACAGTTTTCCAGACAAAACATCAAAACAGTTTTCCAGACAAAACATCAAAACAGTTTTCCAGACAAAACATCAAAACAGTTTTCCAGACAAAACATCAAAACAGTTTTCCAGACAAAACATCAAAACAGTTTTCCAGACAAAACATCATAACAGTTTTCCAGACAAAACATCAAAACAGTTTTCCAGACAAAACATCAAAACAGTTTTCCAGACAAAACATCAAAACAGTTTTCCAGACAAAACATCAAAACAGTTTTCCAGACAAAACATCATAACAGTTTTCCAGACAAAACATCAAAACAGTTTTCCAGACAAAACATCATAACAGTTTTCCAGACAAAACATCAAAACAGTTTTCCAGACAAAACATCATAACAGTTTTCCAGACAAAACATCAAAACAGTTTTCCAGACAAAACATCAAAACAGTTTTCCAGACAAAACATCATAACAGTGTGTGATGTGTTGTGTGTGAGAGAGAATATTTAAAAACTTGTATGTTATGTAATAGAAAAGAAATGTAAGAAAGTAATAATTATTAATGTTTTTAACAATTTTAAATAAATTTAAAGATTGTTTTAATCCATTATTATTTTTTAGTTTCGTTTTTTAGAATATAGAACATTTTTATTTATTTTATTGTTGATTGTTCTCCAGGAAAACATTTTTTAAAAATGTGTATGAAATTGTGTTTTGTTCATGTGAATGAAAAAATGGCTGTTAAGACGCTGATAAAATTACGTATTCTCTATTCAGTGTCTGGTGGGCGAGAAATTTAATTTACCACCTTGCCAACAAAAACATCCAGCGTGAGCAGCTTAGTCCGAGTGAAGGACTCTTATGATCAGATTCATTTAAATTAATCATTTAAAAAGGTGCATCAGGCTCAAATGCTGTTTGCAGTGTAGTTTTCCTAGATCATTTAACCATGTTTATATCCATTCTGCAGAAGCCCAGACATTTCCCTCCAAATCAGTGCTGGAAACGTCTACAGATTCTGTCTGAACATGAGCTTTCATAAAACAATCCTTAATGCAATCGTTAAGTTTAACCAGATTTGGAGCCAGAATCGTTAAATTCGTTACGATTCTCATTGCTAGTTTGAGGTTTAATTTGTTTGTAAATTTTCATTGCTCTGTTTATACCTTTAACAACGTCAGTTGCTGGGAGATTTTTGGACTACTTTTTTTTACTACTGAAAATAACATTGAAATCATGTTTTCTAAAAAAATATATATATATTTCCCTGAAAAAACATATACAGAAGGAGAAATCAAGAAAGATTAATTAATTAATATTTTGTACATTAATTGGATAAAATATTTTTAAACAAATAAATGAGCTAGTTTGGGCTTTTACAATATTTTTATAGCCTATGTGTAACTTGTGTATTTAGAATAAGCATGTATAATCAAAGAAATGCATTATCTATAGTTGTGCACAAAATCACTTTAATATTCTCCACAGGGTTCCAACATTAATTAAATTTTAATTCACAGGCGTTCCATGTTCACTTTAAATTACCATAATATTTCCAATTAGGACCAACTGCATGACTACTTAGATCATTACTCACACTTAAAACAACACGCTTCGTTTTATGTGACGAATAGCTGTATTTGGGGAATATAGCGTTGTATTACCTTAAATGCATAAATGTGTGAGATTAATAACTGTCAGATGGGAGTTATGAGGAACGAGTGATATGTAAATTCAGTCCAAGGCTTTGATAGCGTTGCATCGCTATGAATAATTAAAAAGTTAATTATCATTCCGTTAGGCCAGATCTTTCCCAACAACACTTTGAAGGATAATGACAGATAAAGTTAGTGTTATTCACCCTTATCTTTTCGCTCGTACTGTCCTCCCACTTTCCGTCTCGGGAATCTGCAGTAAAAGTGCAGTCGACGGCTGAAGTAGAGAAGTCATCAGACTCTGCGCTCTCTCCTGTAGTGTTCTAATGAGCGAGCCGTGTGATATCAGCGCCCACCCCATGACCCCCATCTAACTATCCACACACACTTGTCCTTTAGTCATCAGCTCTAATGAGTGGACCAGCTATTTGGACCGTGGTGGTTTGTGCTCGGCTGAAGTTTTTAGTGATTAGACTGCGAGAGATGGTAATTGCTCTGTGCAAAAATAGAGGCAACTCTCCCTCTTCAATGAGAATGCATTGACATCTATTAGCAGGACGTTCTTCTCTTCTTAACATTTGATTTAATAAGGCGGCAGCATTCATACTAAGGGTGGGCAGAATCACCGAATCTAATGAAAGTCACTTCATCTCATTTGTTTTATCTGGAAGTTGATGAAAACCCTGATACTTAATCTGTCTACTGTCAGGTTTCTCTTTCAGGTTAAATACTATCATAGTTTGATGAGAATCTAGAAGTGCATGCTTGTTTTTAGCTAATAACACGTACAGGTTTGTGCATAGAGGTTTGAAGGAATCTATTTCCCTTTTAAGGACTGAAGCGAGTTTTTTACCAATGCGTTATGCAAATGTGATTGCATTTTCAATATGTAGCTTTGTGCTAATTAAAGGGGTCATATGAAGCGATTTCAATTGTTCCTTTCTCTTTGGAGTGTTACAAGCTCTTGGTGCATAAAGAAGATCTGTAAAGTTGCAAAGACTAAAGTCTCAAATCCAAAGAGATATTCTTTATATATAAAAGACGGGGGGGCCGCTTTTAAAGCGCCTCGTTTAAACATGCCCCCACATATCTACGTCACAATGTGGGAAGATCTGCATAACGCCGCCCAAATGTTCACGCAAAGAAAGAAGGTGTAACTTTTATTCTCGCTGTAGTATTGTTGTTGCTGCCGCCGCCATGTCATAAAGGCGCCGTGTGTTTCGTTGTGAAAGCGAAACTACTTTGTTTGGTCTTCCAAAAGAGGACGATATCCGCTTCGTCATGCCTGGAGCTGATTCATGCTGGTCGCTGAGGGAATACATAAATTTAGTGCTGTGGATCGCCGGATCGGCTTTCACCGTGGACGAAGCGGAGTCCAGCCCGGAGTAGTCACATGATTGACGCAAGCTCGCCGGCCGCGCCGTTCTTCAAAGGCCCCGCGGACTCACTCTAGGCCGCCACGTTGTGGATGCGTGAAAATGTGAAAAACTTTTCTCTTTGTTTGGTCTTCCAAAAGAGGGTACGACTAGAAATCAGTGGTTAAGTTTTTTTTACAACACTGTTCCAGAACAGTTTCAACCCAAATATTTAGATGTGTGCAGGGCATTTTATGGAGGATGTTTCCTGATCCTGGTAGTGTAGACTACAATGCCTGATGTTCTGACTCAAAGACTATAAGTACGTTTCATATTTAAAGGATTTGCCACTGATGATTCCAACGCGACTTTTGAGCAGTGTACTGACAGTGGGTGAAATGAAAGAAAAAAAGTATTTATCAGCCACCAATTTGTGCAAGTTCTCCCACTTAAAAAGATTTGAGAGGCCTGTAATTTTCATCATAGTATACCTCAACTATGAGAGACAAAATGAGAGAGAAAAAATACAGAAAATCACATTGTAGGGTTTTTAAATAATTTATTTGCAAATTATTGTGGAAAATAAGTATTTGGTCAATTAAAAATTTTTATCTCAATACTTTGTTATATACCCTTGTTGGCAATGACAGAGGTCAAACGATTTCTGTAAGTCTTCACAAGGTTTTCACACACACTGTTGCTGGTATTTTGGCCCATTCCTCCATGCAGATCTCCTCTAGAGCAGTAATGTTTTGGGGCTGTCGCTGGGCAACATGGATTTTCAACTCCCTCCAAAGATTTTCTCTGGGGTTGAGATCTGGAGACTGGCTAGGCCACTCCAGGACTTGAAATGCTTCTTACGAAGCCACTCCTTCGTTGCCTGGGCGGTGTGTTTGGGATCATTGTCATGCTGAAAAGACCCAGCCACGTTTCATCTTCAAATGCCCTTGCTGATGGAAGGAGGTTTCCACTCAAAATCTCACGAATACATGGCCCCATTCATTCTTTTGTTTACAAGGATCAGTCGTCCTGGTCCCTTTGCAAAAAAAACAGCCCCAAAGCATGATGTTTACACCCCCATGCTTCACAGTAGGTATGGTGTTCTTTGGATGCAACTCAGCATTCTTTCTTCTCCAAACACAACAAGTTGAGTTTTTAACAAAAATTTCTATTTTGGTTTCATCTGACCATTCTCCCAATCCTCTTCTGGATCAACCAAATGCTCTCTAGCAAACTTCAGAAAGGCCTGGACATGTACTGGCTTAAGCAAAGGGGACACGTCTGGCACTGCAGGATTTGAGTCCCTGGCGGCGCAGTGTGTTACTGATGGTAACCTTCGTTACTTTGGTCCCAGCTCTCTGCAGGTCATTCACTAGGTCCCCCCGTGTGGTTCTGGGATTTTTGCCCACAGTTCTTGTGATCATTTTGACCCCACGGGGTGAGACCTTGCGTGGAGCCCCAGATCGAGGGAGAATATCAGTGGTCTTGTATGTCTTCCATTTTCTAATATTTGCTCCCACAGTTGATTTCTTCACACCAAGCTGCTTAACTATTGCAGATTCAGTCTTCCCAGCCAGGTGCAGGTCTACAATTTTGTTTCTGATGTCCTTTGACATCTCTTTGGTCTTGGCCATGGTGGAGTTTTGGAGTGTGACTGTTTGAGGTTGTGGACAGTGGTCTTTTATACTGATAACTAGTTCAAACAGATGCCATTAATACAGGTAACCAGTGGAGGACAGAGGAGGCTCTTAAAGAAGAAGTTACAGGTCTGAAAGAGCCAGAAATCTTGCTTGTTTGTAGGAGACCAAATACTTATTTTCTACCATAATTTGCAAATAAATTATTTAAAAATCCTTCAATGTGATTTTCTGGATTTTTTTTTATCATTTTGTCTCTCATAGTTGAGGTAAACCTATGATGAAAATTACAGGCCTCTCTCATCTTTTTAATTGGGAGAACTTGCACAATTGGTGGCTGACTAAATACTTTTTTGCCCCACTGTAGAGTAGCGCTTGTTGTTCATCATTTCTCCAATCACAAATGCAGACATTTTATGTTTACGCGGCGCGATGCAACCGCACGGGGCGTAATAAAAAAAGTTTAAAAATAAAAAGACAGTTATAAGTCATTATAATCAGTAATTATGTCCCCATTGGATGCAACAAATGCCTGGTTTGTAATGTGTTTTAATGTTTTTGTCTCATCGCTCAGGCCGGGACATGGCATCATAGTATGGTAGGGGGCGTAACATTTCCGTCTCACGCTTGAGGTGTTCGGCCAATCACATCGCACTGGATAGTTGGCCAATCAGAGAACACCTTGCTTTTTTTTTTTTTTCAGACCGATGAGCTTTGTAAAAATATGCGTTTCAGAAAGGCGGGGCATAAAGAACAATAATGTACAGTATGTGGAAAAAAATAATGTGTTTTTTTAACCTTAAACCTTAAACACATTTCTTTACCCCAAATACACAAAATAATGTTATTTTTTTTTTTAGCAACATCATCATATGACCCCTTTAAGTATGTTTCTGCCCTAAGTTTCAGTTGAATGTCAGAACTGAAGCCATCATTAAAAAAAATGAGGATAATAATGTATTAGGTATAATTTTTGTTTTTATGGAAGTGCATAGATGTTTTTTTTGTTGCAATTTTTGTGAAGTACTTTTTTGTGAAAAAAAAAAGTAAAAAAAAAAAAAAAAAAAAAAAAAAAAAAAAAAAAAAAACAAAAAAAAAAAAAAAATATGATATATATATATCTATAAATATATATTAGTGCTGTCAAACGATTAATCGCGATTAAGCACATCCAAAATAAAAGTTTTTGTTTAAACAATATATGTGTGTACTGTGTATATTTAATATGTATATAAAAATACACACACATGCATGTATATATTTAAGGAAAAGTTTATTTTTATATATTAAATATATTTATTTATAATATAAATTATATAAATATAGACATGTAAATACATTGTAAATATTTTCAAAATATATACTGATGTGTGTGTCTTTATTTATACATAATAAATGTAAGAGTGCCACAAATATATGTGAACAACAACCTTATTTGGATGCGATTAATAGTTTGACAGAACATATATATATGTATATAATCTATATATTGAATTAAATAAATAAATTAAATATATGTTTTAAAAATTTATATGTTTAAATGAGAAAATAAAAATTACTATAAATGAATCATTAATAAGTTTTAACAAACAAAATGATTTTCTTATTTTTATTTTTTTTAAACATTTGAATGATTTTTAAAGAATGTAAATGCTTTTTAAGCAACTTCAATATAAATCATTCTACTATGCTGATTTGGTGCTTGATAATTATCAGTTATTGATGCTCAGTTATTAATAATGGCTCTTATTATCAGTGCTGAAAAAAGTTGAGCTTATTTTCAAGAAAACTGTGATGCATTTTATTTTTCAGGATTCTTCGATGAACAGAAAGTTCAAAAGAACAGCATTTATTTGAAATGGAAATCTGTTGTAACATTATAAATGTATTTAATGTCACTTTTGATCAATTTAATGCATCTTTGCAGAAAAAGTTTTTTTTAACTTGACTCAGACTTTTGAACAGCAGTGAAATGAGTGCATAAGTTGCCACAAAAATATGAAGCTGCAAGAACTGTTTTTAGTATTCACAATAAGAAGAACCAAAAGTCCACTGAGGGCAAAACGAAAAGCCCTTGGAGAACAAAAGTGTTAGAGTTTGATGGCAAGTTTCCGCCCACCCAAACTCCTCATGCATATGTATTAGAAGATGAAACCCGTTAACTATTGACCGACACGTTCATTTATCACGCGCATCAGGTTATTATGGCCAAACAGTGCATGCTTGACTGGAGCCAATTCATCTTCTGCCTACATGCGCTCTCACCCTTACTTCTGATAAGGAGAAGTGTCTTCAGAAGAACTGAGAGCCCCGTTCTAGCGTAATTATCTGCGTCCATTGACAGTGACCTTCGCGTGACCTGATGATATCCTCGCTGAAGTCAGATGTTTGCGTGTGTGAGCGTCTCACCCCGCTACAGAAATAGCTGCTTGATGTACTGTAATGACTAGCATCAGGCTTAATTGCATGAAAGGAAAATAAGCGAGTAATTGAACTCTGAAGCTCGAGGATGAGACGCTCAATCTTGAGATGCAATATGTTCCTTCAATAACGTTTGATTGAACAGATGCTTTTATCAAAACCTGTGCTGTTATTGCACTTGGCGTATCTCGTGAACAAAGCTAGCGGAGTCACATAATGAAGTTTTTATAAGGTATCGACTCTCTT
Source organism: Sinocyclocheilus anophthalmus (assembly GCA_018155175.1). NCBI lineage: Eukaryota > Metazoa > Chordata > Actinopteri > Cypriniformes > Cyprinidae > Sinocyclocheilus > Sinocyclocheilus anophthalmus. The sequence goes on from JADLZN010009209.1 coordinate 319,124, forward strand.
AAATGGCGTAATATCAACCTGTAACCCGCCAGCTGTCGTGAAGAAGCGATGTTTTTCACGGCTGTCGTCCGCACTGGGATGCTTCTCAGTTTATGCAGAACAGGAGAATAAGATCTTGCTAGACGGATGTGCTACATGACAGGTCAGTGATAGCCAGGTAATTGGTTACCTGCACAGATCACTCATCCTCAACATGACGGCTCGATCGCTCGGATGACCGTGGAGGAAACAAGATGTCTGTTAGCTGTGCCCAAAACGGCCCTGCTGACTTTTAAGTGAAGCTGTTGTGATTGTTGCTTATTTACAACTGAGCTCTGCATAGACCTTCTGCTCTGATAGTAATGACATTAAACTAATGGCTTGATCCACAAGTAAGAGCAAAATCACGATAACACACGAAATGGCACTATTTTTTGTAGCGTTTTAAAAAAAAGCGTTATACAAATAAACTTGAACTGAATTGAATTATTTGGCTAAAAGGAATAGTGTGGTCATGGTAGTACTGCATACTTAAAACACCTATTTTTCTTTCTTTGCATATTTCAAAATATACATAAAAATATATTAAATTAAATTGCTAAATTGTTATTGTAGAAAAACGATGTAATAATATTAAATGAAATAACTAGTTTTTTCTAGAAAGAAATATATTGTTTTTAATGCATATGAATAATATAGGCTAATTAATAATATATAAATTTTACATAAATTAAAATCATAATAGATTGGGTTGTTGATAATTAAAAATTATGAAATCAAAACGTTATTTTTACCTTACATTTTTTATTTAAATTAAAAACATATATTTTAACAATTGTAATTAACATTTACTTTAAAAAATGTAATAGAATAATAATATGAAATAATAAGTAATAATATTACTATTGTTGTTGTTGTCATAAAAAATTATATTACATTATAAATGAAATTAAGTAGTAGGTTTGACAGTTGATGTGGCTCTGTAAAGGTAAACAATCATGTTAAAAATAAAAAAAAAAATTAACATGAAGCAATTTGAATCAATTTATATTTTCATAATAATATTTACCTTATAAAATTGCTATTTAGAGATAAATATAACCAATATTATGTTACATTTTATATATAATAGGAAATAAATAAAGTATTACATTTGAAATTGAGCAATTAGCATAAAAATGAATAATAATTGTATGTTACTTTATTTATTTAATATCAATATATATAATAAATATAAAATTAAATAAACTTATAACATTATCATTAAATATAATTGTGGTTGTTGTATTAAAAAGTTTAAATTAAAACTTTAATTTTAATTTAATTAAAAACATTTATTTTAACAATTGCCATTAACATTTAATGTAATAATATAATAAATTATTAAATATAAATAAATAAAATATTGATATCATATTTGTGTGGTTAAAAAATATTAATAATCCATTCAAAGTCATTAATAGTAGGTCTGTCAAGTGTAAACAATCAGTTGACATTAAGCTTATTAAAATTAAACATGCGCATTCTAATCAATTTATATTTCTAATAAGATTATATATTATAAAATTATATATGTATAATACATAACCCACAATTATTATTTACATTTTTGTCAAAGGTATAGGTATTTTAAAATAATGCTATGCTACCTTCCTGTTCTCATACTGTTCTTTCTCTTTTTATGGGTGAAATATTATGATGGCTTACTACATTTGGCATAATGTGCATTATACATCAAAGCAAATGCAATACGCTTCAAGAAACTTGACTCGGGCTACCAGAAAATACTTTTTTGTTTTTTTTAAACACAAAATTGAATTAAAAATTCTAATTAATCGTTTCATTTCCAAGATGAAAGACATGCAACATGGTGAGGTCATGTGACAGTAAAGTTTGGAGTGTTGCATAATGCACACTTAGGCTCAGTTCTGTAGGAGTAGTATGCAGTATGCAGTATGCAGTGAGTGTTATTAGCTGGTGTAGTGGTCGAATCCACTCACCCTTCGGATTCCACATCTGACTTCACTATTGAGCAAATCTACAGGAATGCTAAATGTTTGTTCTTGGCAGATTGCACGTTCACAGATTGCAACTTCATTTGATAATATCCCACACTTCGCCCGCTTCAGGATTTACATTCCCCACTCATCCGATTGCTCAATCCCTCTGAGATATGCAAAAGAGCCCAGAAACATTCACTCGAGCTCCTTTTCTGCGCTAATGTGTCCTGTTGGATCCATGCCCGACTGCCTTCCACCAAATGCTCAAGAAATCAGCCTGAGGGGAGGCAGAGTATGTTCGCAGATCTTGTTCAGTCACAGATTGACAGATTGCTTTGCTTGTTTCGGTGGTGCTGTAAAATCTGTGACTGGGGAATTGTAGTTTTTTTTTTGATAATGGTACACACTGGGATAGCAGCTCATTTTCAGTTCTTTAATTCATCGTTAAACATTATAACACCATGTGAAATGAGCGAAAATGGTTTAGTAACTCTGTTTCTGTTTATGCTTCATTATGCTCAAAACAGCTTTTTTAATAATATATGTATTTTTTTATATAATTTAGAAGCTTGTTCATCTATTCCAGATTCTAGGGTTGTTTTCTCAGGAGAAAATTTGAGTAGTGGAATAATGACTTCAGAATATTAAAGAGATTTTGGTAGCACTTTATTTTACAGTCCTGTTCCTCAAGTAAATCTATGGATTCTTGTATAATTAACACATAAACTAGGTTACTAACCTAAGATACCCATCACCACATGTAGTTACCTCATATTCCCAGGACTTTCCGTGGGTAAGTCAAGTCGGTACAGGTCACGTATACTGTAAAATAAATGCACCGGAGATTTTACTGGAAGGAAAAATTTTTTTGCAGTCTTCTGAGAAAAAATAACAATAAAATAAAATGTAATTAATTTTTATCTTTTAAATATATTTTATATAGTTTTAATAATTTTTATAATTAACATTTTTCATATGACTAATATTGATATAATGTATGTTGTTAGTTTAACGAAAATTAAATGAGCAACTAAAAAATGGTTAAAATAAAAATAAACAATACTAATTACTAATATAATAGTAGTATTATTAATACAAAAAAAACAAAAAAATACCAACATGTCGCTATTATTTAATCTAATTTTCTCTCTTGGGAAACAAATTAAACATTATTATAATATTTAAATTAATTTGACATGTAATGTCATGTCTTTTTCAGAATAAACCAAATATGTAAAATATGTTTTAAGGATATTTGATTTATTTCATTATACATAAATATACATTATATATTACATTTTTTTAATAAAAAAACTACTCATTATTATTGATATTATCGGTGTGTTAATATAGAAACGTAATAATAATAATAATAATAATAATGCACCATTTTATAATATTTTACCTGGAATTTTCCATCGTTTGAGAAAAATAAAATAAAATGAATTATTTTTTTGTAATAAATATACACTTTAATAAATTATATTTAATTATAGTTTTAATAATATTTTATAAATCAAAATTTTATATGAATAATTTGAATACTAAATTGTATTGTTGTTGTTGTTATTAATGAATTAAATGACTACAATTTAAATAAAAATGGTTTACAAAATAAAACTAACAATACTAATTAATAATATGTAATTAATAGTACTTATCTATTACTACAAATAATAATACATAAGAAGCAAAATGTGTCTTCACCTAATCTAATCTTCTGTATAGGAAAACAAATTAACACCTTAAATTAGAATATTTCAATTAATTGGACGTAATTGTCATTTCTTTTTCACAATAAAAATATTTAAAAATTATATATAAATTTTAATTATGCCATAAAATCCACTTATATAAAATCGTAATATTTTTTTTAGTAAAAACTACATTATTATATATTATCGCGTGTGTTAATATTAGAAAGTCATAATAATAATAATAATGCAACCTTTTATAAAACATCATTACTAGGATTGTTTTCTCAGGAGAAATATCTGAGTACAATCACAAATTTTTGCTCTCCATTTGATCCCATTTGCATCTGTGAGAAACAAATGAGATATTAAAGAGATTTCTTTTTTCTTTTCTTTTTGACGGTCTCGTGACAGGATTGGCAAATTACCAGCACTATTTCCCTTGCAGTGCTCTAATAGGAAATCTGTGAAGGGGAAGAGTGTCTTCTGCATGTTCTTAATGATTTTCTTGCTTAATATAAATTCATCAAATGTGTGTGTGTTTGGCTTGAAGGGAAGGAAAGTGCTTTTGTTGGCAGAATCTGACTGCGGCGCTGCTGCGAGTTTCCACAGAAAGATGTTCAAACGGCTCCAAAGGTCAGCGGTCTGTGAGAGGACGTGTTGCAAGATCTCCTTGCTGTCAGACGTGGATCTGCTTCTGCAGCTCACGGATATCTGTGTTTTGCCGTGAGGAAATGATGCTTGCGCCCCCCGCTATGAAGAAAGCTGCCGGTGCCATTCTCAGTTCAGATCACACCGAGTGTTTGAAAATGAACAAATGCACTCACACTGTCAGAGCGTGTTTATTAAAAAACACGCCTTTATATGTTACTGTTTATACACTGAACCTTCTCAACATCTGTCCCGGTCATATTTCACTCCAAACCAAACAGAAACCAAAATAAACCAGAAAAGGAAAGTTCGTGGAGGCAGGCTTTGAGCGTTGACGTGACAGACTCTCTGGGAAGTTTAAGACAGTTTAGAGGTTAGCTTGACGTTTGTAGAAGTTTGAGGCATTTTGAAGAGCTGTAGGCCTTGTAAGGTGGGAAATGTGCTTAAAATTATGTGAAAATGCATATTATTGCACCAGAAAAATAAAAATAAATATATACGTATAATAAAACAATAGATTTATAGTACAATAATAGAATATATACTTAATAATTACGTATATATACTGGTTGTGCTTATATACTATATATATTATATATATTATTGAATGCACCGATGTATCGGCCGACGATATTTATCGGCTGATTTTTCCTCAATTTACAACCATCGGCATATCGGCTATATAAGGAAAGAGGCCGATATAACAAACCGATGGTTTATTAATGAACTGCGTGAAGGCACTGAGCTGTATGATGTCTGTTGTATAATCCTAGCGCTGCTGTCTGCACTTTAATGCTAATCAAAAGACAAAAGATCGCACACTATTTTTGACTAAATAACTTTTGTAACTTTCATAAGTGTAGCGGACCTCATCTGAATGATAACCAAAACTTTACTGATGTTTTATTAAGTTTATTGCGTCCTTTTTCACTCCAAAAAAATCACCATAAGAGCTAAACAAAACACAGCACGAGAAGTGCACATTAAACTCATTCTCTCAATTGCATTATCATCAACATACAGCGAATTAAACAAAACACTTATTACAACTAACAGTAAACAAATATATACAGATCTCATGCCTTTTCGGGGGGTGCTTAATAAACTGACAAACTTTAAATCCAAAGAACTGCATGCTTTCATTACACATATAACTTTAGCTGCTCCGTAGACTAGAAAACCCCGTGCAAAAACTAAAGGAGATACTGCGAGATATTGTGTATAAATGTATTCAGAAACAAATTAGAAGATTAATCATAATAAAGTCTGTTACAATAAAGAAGGATGAATATGTATCTCAGTATACATTGAAAGTGTTATTTTACATTTGTTGCTTATTTTCTGTACCTGAAAACTGTTAAAACTTCCTAAAAAGCACTGTTTATTAATATGATCTTGTTTTGTTGTATTTATGTAGGCCGCTCTGACTGTTAAATGGATCCATCCATTGTTATTGAGAAAGATTGATGATGCAGCAATAAAATGCTAAGTATAATTTATGCAGGTGTTTTTGAACTTTGCTGATTTAAAACATGATAAAAATACTATCTATTTTGATGCCAAAATTTCAAAAAAGAGAGGAAGTGACAAATATCGGTATCGGTATCGGCCAATAAGTGATTGTTAAAATCAGTATCGGTGCCATCCCTAATATATCTATATATAATCTATCTAGAATAATATGTACCTACAGTATGTGTAGAATATTAATAATGCATTAAAGAAAATTTTGAATGTTGTGATCTGGCTGGTGTCCTATTATATATTATAATATCTATATACATATATATGTATTAAATACAATTTAATAGAAATAACAATATACCAACAATTATGAGTTATAGTAGAATAATAGAAAATATGTATGTTGTGGGGCATAGTAGCAATCTCAATTACTTACATAATAATTATATAATATTATAAAAACAACAGTAGTCTTGCAAAATGTTATTACAATATAAAAAAAAGGTTTCTATTTGAATATACTTTAAAATATTATTTATTTCTGTGATGCAAAGCTGAATTTCCATCAGCCATTACTCCAGTTTATTACTGATAATAAATCAACATATTATTATGATTTTTTTTTTGTTTTTTAGGAATGATCATGTGACACTTTAGACTGGAGTAATGATGCTGAAAATTCAGCTTTGATCACAGGAATAAATTAGATTTTAATGTAGAAAAACGTTATTTTACATCGTAATAATATTTCACAGTATTACATTTTTTCCTGTACTTTTGATCAAATAAATGCAGCCTTGATGAGCAGAAGAAACTCCTGTAAAAACATTAAAAATAGTTCTGATCCCAAACTTTTGAATGGTAGTGTGTATATATATATATATATTTGTTTTATGATTTGACACAAATGTAGTAACAAAAACAAAACACAGTGATTAATGGCAGAGAATATCAGGAATGTTGAATTTGTCCCCAAATGACAGCATGCAGTAATGTAGGATGATGTTTGCACAGACGCAGGTTTTTAGTACGGCAGATAAATTCAGAACGAAATGATGTTTGTGACTCAAAGCTGTCGTAAAAAGAGCTCGTATTAGGATAGAAGATCCCCAGCTCCCTTAGAAAACACTCTTTAGTTTGAGTGACAAACAATAAAAGAGGAATTAGATATTGCTAAATCCACAGAGCTGAGGTGACATTCAAATACCTCTTTTATTCCAGCATTTTGTTGAAGTGTCGATAAGCATTTAATCCATGGAGTCTTACAGAAGCAGCACAGTGTATAATGGGGATTTGGAGCTGATCAAACGACCTTTGCTATCAATCAAGAGTTAAAGTCGACATGAAATTAAAAATAAAACTTTATTTACTTTCTTAATGCATGTTCCTGCTCTTATTATGAACGATTCATCAGTGCATGCTATTCTAAAGAAAATAAGAAAAGCAATTTTGATGAAAGTTTAATTATCACTGACATGACTTTGATCATGTGTGTTATTTATAGAAGCTTGTTTACTCCAAAGAATAAAAAGATAAAAAAGGTAATTGCGACTTTTTTCTCTTAATACTGACTTTTTTTTATTCCAACTTTTTTCTTGCAGTTTTTGAGAAAAAATAAGAATGATGTAATCTCGCAATTACCTTTTTAATTTTGTATTCTGTCTTTTTTCCCTGCAGTTCTGATAAATAAATTGGATTGCGAGATAAAAAATTGCAATTACCTTTTCAAAATTTTGAGAAACTTTACATTACTGTTTTTATTTTGTATTATGACTATTTCTTGTAATTCTGAAGAAGAAAAAAAAATCGTGATGGTGAGAAAAATTCGCAATTACCTTTTCTTTTTTTATTCTGACATTTTCTTGCAATTCTGAGAAAGAAATTCTAATTGTGAGATATAAATTCAGAACTGTGATGTCTAACTTTTTTTCTCGCAATTCTGACAATTAATTCTATATGAAAATATATCGAAATTTTGCTATATGTAAGATGCAGTTGCCTTTATAATATTTTGATTTCTTGGCAGAAATAAGCTTCTGTAGTTATTGGTTAATGTGAAAAGTCCTTGTTTTAGGCTACTCTTGTGTAGGTAGAGCTGTCTTGCAAATTGTTAAAACAGCCATTTAACGCTAGGTTATGGCAGTAAGTGCAAATATTTAAATGATTAAGCTTAAATATGGACGAGGAAACCACAGTATCATTGTGTTTCTGTGTGAAAAATCAAAGCTCTACAGAGGACAAGGCACATGGTGTGTTTATGGAGTGTGATAATGATGCTGCTGTTGAACTGACAGTCATAAATACTCTATTTTCAGATGCTGATTTCTGTAGGGGCGTGCATACAGTATCTGAGCCGTAACCCGCGGCTTATTGGTGCAGGTTCACTGTGCCCCGAGAGACAGAGAGAGAGAGAGAGAGAGAGAGAGCGCATTTGCATCTTGTCTGCATACAGATGAGCGTGGCTGAGAACGTAATTGTGCTGCTGTGAATTAGCGAGCGAACTGCCAAAGACGACACTGAGATACATGTTTGGCATTCAGTGATGTTGTTCTGAGGAAGGCCAGTCTCTGTGAAAGTTAAATCATCCTAAAATGACCTCTGACTGTGAAATGTAAAGTGTAGCGAGATAATTTTTATGAAAGCGTTTCATTGGAATACACTAATGGAAGGTTATTTTAAAGGTTGTTGCATTTAACTCTCAGAAAGATATTATTGTGCGGCTCCATTTTTACACGAGCTGAAGAAAATGTCAGAACGGCTCATAAGTCACAGTGCGCTGGTGTTTTGCTGGTTGCCAGTGTTGCTAAGGGTGTTTTTGCAGTGTTTTTATGTGGTTGCTAGGTGGTCTTTTAAGGCCCAAATTGTCTGTTGTCTGTCTGTCTGTTGACTATATCTAAGTTGTCTGTCGTCTATTGATCTGTCCATGGCTGTCGGTTCTGTCTGTCTGTCTATCTATCTTTATTCTGACTATTTCTATCTATCTATCTATCGATCTATCATCTATCTATCTATCTATCTATCTATCTATCATTCTATCTATTGACTATATCTATCATATGTCTGTCTGTCTGGCTGTCTTGTAAATCTATCTATCTATCAAATCTAATCTATCATCTATCTATCTATCTATCTATCTATCTATCTATCTATCTGTCTGTCTGTCTGTCTGTTCTGTCTATCTATCTATCTATCTACCCGTCTACCTATCTATCTATCTATCTATCAATATATCTATCTATCTATCTATCTATCTACATGTATCTATCTATCTATCTATCTATCAATATATCTATCTATCTATCTATTATCTATATATCTATAGATACTTATCTATTCTATCTATCTATCTATCTCTCTATCTAGCTATCTATCTATCTATCTATCATAAGTCTGTCTGTCTGTAATATATACTCTATCTATCTATTCTATCTATCCTATCTAGTCTATCATAATGCTTCTATCTATCTATCTATCTATTTATCCTATCTATTATCTATCTAATAGCGTCTGTTCTGTCTGTCTGTCTGTAAAAAAACATCTATCTATGTATTCTATATGTCTGTCTGTAATCTATCTGATGTATCTTTGTCTGTCTGTAAACCGATCTATCTATCTATCTATCTATATATCTATATATCTATATATATCTATCTATTATCTATCTATAATCTATATGTCTGTCTGTCTGTCTGTGTCTGTCATTCAACTGTATCTATATCTATCTATCTATCTATCTATATATATCTATCTATCTATCTATCTATCTATCTATCTATTATCGATCTATCTTATCTATTTGTCTGTCTGTAAATCTATCTATGTATCTATATGTCTGTCTGTCTGTCTGTAAATCTAATCTATATATATATCTATTATCTATCTATCATAATCTATCATCATTATCACTCTATCTATCTATCTATCGATCGATCTATCTATCTATCTATCTATAATCAATCAATCTATCTATCTATCTATCTATCTATATATCTATATATCTATCTATCTATCTATCTATCTATCTATCTATCTATCTATCTATATGTCTGTCTGTCTGTCTGCTCGGTAAATCTATCTATGTATATATCTACGCTTCTACATCTTCTATCTATCATCATCATATCTATCGATCTATCTATATATGCTATATATCTATCTATAGATCTATCTATATGTCTGTCTGTCTGGTAGGTCTGTCTGTCTGTAAATCTCGTATGGATCTTCTAATCTATCTATCTATTCGTATCTTATCGTATGTATCTATCTATCTATCTATCTATCGATCTGTCTGTCTGTCTGTCTGTCTGTCGGTCTGTCTGTTAAATCTATCTATTATCTATCTATCTATCTATCTATCTATAGATCTATCTATCTATCTACTATATCTATCTATTATCTATCTATCTATCTACTGTAGTCTGTCTGTCTGCTGGTCTGTTGTCTGCTGTAAATCTATCTAGTATCGATTGTTGTATGTCTGTACCATTATCTATCTATCTATCTATATATCTATTATCTATCTATCTATCTATCATCTATCTATATGTCTGTCTATCATCTATCTATCTATGTCGTCGGTTGTAAATCTATCTATATCTAGCCTATCTATCGATCATTTATATTATAGATTATCTATCTATCTTATTATCTACTATCTATTCTATCTATCTATCTATATGTCGTCTGTCAGGTCTGTCTGTAAATCTATATATCTTCTATTGTCTGTCGGTCTGTTGATATGCTCCATTTGTCTAGTCTGTTTGTCTGCGGTCTGTCTGTAAATCTGATACTATCATTTATAGGTCTGCTGTAAATCTAAACTATCTAGATATACTGTTATCTATATATTATCTATTATCGATCTATCTATCTACTATCTACTATCCTTCTATTATCTATCTATCTATCTATCTATACTATTATATAATTATCTATCTCTAATCAACATCGGTCTGTCTTCTAATTAGCTATCTATCTACCTATCTATCTATCTAGCTATCAATCATCTATCATCTATCTGTATGGTCGGTCGGGTTCTGTATGTCTGTCTGTTCTGTCTGTAAATTATCTATGTATCTATATGTCGTCGGTATGTAAATCTATCTATCTATCTATCTCTCGATTATCTATCGATCTATCTATCTATCTATCTATATTTCTGTCTATCTATCTATCTATCTTATCTGTCTGTCTATCTATCTATCTAATATATGTCTGTCGTCTGGTAAATCTATCTACATTATCATCTATTCTATCTATCTATCTATCTATCTATCTATCTATTCTAGATATCCTATCTATCTATCTATAGTCCGTCTGTCTGTCATGTCTGTAAAATCTATCTATCTACTATATGTCTGTCTGTCTGTTGATATGTCCATTTGTCTAGTCTGTTTGTCTGTCGGTCTGTCTGTAAATCTATCTATCTATCTATATGTCTGTCTGTAAATTAACTATGTTTCTATCTATCTGTCTATCGTACTACTGATCTATCGACTCTATCTATCTATCTATACTTATCTATCTACTATCTCATCGATTATATATTCTGTCTGTCGTCTGTCTGTCTGTCTTCTGTCTGTCTGTCATCTATCTGTCTGTCATCTATCTATCTGTCTATCTATCTATCTGTCTATCTATCTATCTATCTATCTATCTGTTCTATCTGTCTATCTGTCTATCTATCTGTCTGTCTGTCTGTCTATAAATATATATATATTATATAATTTTGCGTTTACATCAAGAAAAGCTAAATGACAGAGAAATGTTGTGTTGACAAATAGCTAAAATAAGTTTGTTTCTTATCTTAGTTAACATTTTTTTATTTCAAGTAATGTAAATGTTGTTTTATGTGTTTAGTTTTAATTTAATAACTAGTCACAGTTCATATTGCAACCAGTATATAAAAATATAAAGCATATATGGAGTCTTTCTCTCATTAGCGTTTCTCCATTTGTTCGGGTTCATTTATCCCGAGTCTTTGTGGGAAACGCAGATCAAATGATTCAAACACCCTCTGTGTATCAGTCATAAATTCCCAGATAATTCTGTATCCTGAAAAATTATGACCGCTAGTGGTAAACATCTCATTCAAGTGAAAACGAATAAATCCAGGCAGTGTTTGCAGAAATGGGATGGAAACGGTATCGCTGCATATAACTACTGTATGAAGCTCACTCTTCACTGTGGGTGGTAGAAAAACAGCATCAGAAAAAAGTCTATTAACAGACGGACAGTAGCGCTTCGACATTTATATGCATGGACTTTTAGCATATTTGCAAATTAATCTACAATTTCAGCTGTGTTCCTTTTCTTCCGTCTGTAAGTCATTAAATCAGTGCCAGAGGAGCAAATAAACACGCAATGATTTTGACAGATGTCTCCAGCCCAGCGTGAGTTTAATGTGACTTAACACACATTCACAGAGTTCACTTTCTGTGCAAAATAACAAAGAGTTTGAGAGATGCAGTTTTAAGCTGTTTGCTTGGCTAGTTTGTAGATATGGTTAGTTCATATGTGTTCTGCACAGAGCCAAATCTTGTTTCTTTGAATTTGCAATTATGTGTTTATAAAAATCTTGATGTTTTGTTTGTAGTTATGACAGAAGCCGGCGGACAGTTTCAGTAATATGGGAAACATTTATATTTTATTAAATGGTTTCATAACGGTCATGACAGATATGCCCCGGGACGGATGCTATATTACTCGCATCAATAATGGAGTGTCAGATGACAGCGAGAGCCGCTGGGGCGATGTAGCTACGACGTCACTGTCCCAGAGGAGCGTGCAGTCACCACACGGGTCAAAGCTATAGACTGGTCATATAGTCACCGAGATGATGCTCAAACACATACACTTGCAGTTTGCAGTGCCACTGGTGTTAGTCTGAACCTTGAATCGAACCAACCACCAATGCAAATGCTGCCATTCTTGTTCCATGAACAACAGCATCTTCTCTGATCGTTGCAACTTGTCATGATTCTAATATATAAATAATGATTATCATATATATAATTAAATTTTTATAAGTAAAAATGTAAAATTGTGTGTGTGTGTGTGTGTGTGCGCGTTTTTGTGACAAATGAGGACTAAATTTAATGACGAAAGGTATGACAGGTATTAAAAGGAGAAGGTGACTTTTCAAGACATTACCCCATGTCCCCACTTTTCAAAACGCATATAAATCACACAGAATGGAGTGTACTGAAAATCTGAAATAGCAGAAAGTCTCCTGTGAGGGGTAGGGTTAGGGTTAGGGTAGGTTAGGGATAGAATATACGGTATTTACAGTATAAAAACCATTACGCCTATAGAGAGTGCCCACTTTTCACAAAAAACAAACCTGTGTGTGTGTGTGTGTGTGTTATTATTTATAAATAATATTTAAACCGTGGTGTGTGTGTCTGAATGTGTTTAGTAGATAGTAAAGATTACAAATATGACTATCGGGAAATATACAAACACCCACACACACAAACACACACACATACATCACACAGGTGTGTGATATATATATATGTATATCATTTATTATTAAAGTAATTATTTAAAATACTGGTATTTGAAATACTTGTATAAAATGAATCTTGTTAACTCCTAAACCAACTAACTAGTATAGGAACGATACCCAATGATTTCCAATATCTCGCCTTATATAAAATAATAACCCCTTTAACAAGAATCAAAATCAGCTACTAAATATTATAAAAATCTAATAAATGGTATTCCCTATCATAAATGGATAGTTGGTTTATATATATATACTATACTATTATAAGATATTATATATACTATATATACGATTTAGATATATATATATATAATACCATTATATGCACAGTAAGACCTGAAAATGTGGATGAAGGGTTCATACCATGTTTTCCTGACAATTATTTCCATGTCTTTTTCAGATTTGTACATAAATTATTTTTAAATTTAAAGGGGTCCTAGTATGCTCTTTTACAAAGTATTGATGTTGTTTTGGGGGTGTACTAGAACATGATCTCATGCTTGGTGGTTCCAAAAAACACATTATTTTTCACATAATTTACATTATTAAAATACCTTTCTCTCCAGTCTGGCACAAACGGCTCGATTAGTTCCGGTTTTGATGAAGGTCCACCTTCCGAAAAAGATAATGTGTTGTGATTGGTTAGCTGTCCAGTGCGTTGTGATTGGCGAACAGCTTAGACGGTGTTTCAGTAGTGCCCCGCCCCTTGCCAAAGCAGCAAGTTCCGTCTGCTCCGGTTTAGTTAATCTGCTCCGGATGGCGTCAAAATTGCCATATCATATCGCCATATATATGCAAATTCATTCTCTGCCAGAGGAGGCACTGTTGGAGTGGTAGAGATCAAGGTTTTCCCAGTAACACTGTACACAAAGCAGCGCTCCGCTCAAAAAAACACTGCTTTTTCAGACATTACATGCAAGATGAAATAAAAATGATATCCAATTTTCTGAAGACAGTCGGTTTCATTCAGAAATACAGTGATATAAAAACACCCGCACTCAATGTATGGGAGACACTGTAGTCTCATAATTGAAGTGTAAATTCTGATTGCAGATTACATAATTGTCCAGTATTGTACTGTCAGCAATTAATTATAAAAACATTTTCATAATTGTAACATACATAATTATCCAGGTGCATGTGTAATAACTTGCGAAAACTTGATGCTACAGCAGCACTTCTTCTTCATCGTTGTCTTATCTGATGCACTCAACCAAGCGTTCCATTTTCCATGTGCCGCTTTGTGACATCACAAAACCCGGAAAACAACGCTGTAGTCCAAATGAGTCGTTTGTTGTAGTTCTTGAAAAGGGATTTTTAAAAAACTAAATATCTCCCTTTGGAGTGGGCTTTGAGATTTGTAACTTTGAAGATCTTTTTTATGCCCAAACATACACACTACACACTGACTAAAATTAAAAAAGTGAAAACACATAATAGGACCTCTTTAAGTAGTTTATTGTACTCAAAACTTTTAACTAGAAAAATTAGGTTGACAAAAATCCCCACAATTGACTTTTCCATGTCTGAAAATCAAACTTTTGAAATTCCTTTATATTTCCAGCTTCTCTTATGGCATTAACTTACAGTTTTGAAGCATATGTCTTAATTTAGCAGTCTGACAGCTCATGCACGCCTGTCTTCAGATCTCTGTTATCATGAGTTTGAGTTCAGGAGCTCGACCCTGCTGCAGTCTGAGGAGTTTTCTGTGCGTCGGCCCTGTTGCGTGGGGATTTTGAATATGAAACTCGTCAAATACAGTGTTTGAGCACTTTTATCACATGGCTGGTGGTGTTTTGCTGTAAAGCGTACTGTAAGGAGAGCTGACAGACGCCGTCGTACGGCAAAACTCAATCTCAGCTGTAGCTCCAGTAACTCAACTGCTGCAGAAAGATTCATTTCTGTCGACCCACCAGCTCAGCGAAGCATCTGTCTTTAAGACAATATGTGGGAGTCTAGAGGTTTGTGTGATACATCAAGTCGAGCTTCCCACACTAAACTGCACGTTGTCTGCCGGTGGATGTGTCCTGCTAACTTTGTTCCCCTTCAGACGGCTTATGAGTGCACACTAGAGAGGTGACCTCTTTAGCACACAGCTGCGTGATGGCCCTTTTATCCTTTTCATACAGTATTTCTTCCTGTTCAAACGGCTTCAAATAAAGAGAAGCATTCAAAGCACCATGGATGAAGGATGTTCTTATGATGAAGTGATAGTTTTTAGAGTTTATCAGCCACTCAACTGGGTGACATTGACTGCATTTACATGCACTGGAATATTCAGATATTTATCATTATATGGCCATATTCCCAATAAGTACGTATGTGTCATGTAAATGCATTGTGAATCTCTCCTAGTTTATATTTTCCTAGAATAATATAGGATGAAACAGAATAATTGTTCCAAATAGCTGTTCTTTTAAAGATATAACAGGGATTTTATATTTTGTTTTATGCTTATTATATTACTTATAATCCTCATGCTGATAATACAGCATATTTCTACATTGTAATTTTTTTTTAATCATATATTTTGTTTGATATTTATACTTTTTATACTTTTAGTTTTTAATATTTTAGAAATATTTCATGCACATTTGCACTAATGTGAGACTGGTGTGATAAAATCACTTAACATGTTTTGTTTTGAGTTAACGGACTTGACTTTTCTAAATGTTTTTTCTCAGACTATTATTAATTAATTGTTTTGCATAATCTTTCAAATGTATGTATTTCACATTTTCATATTACTTTGCAGTTAATAGACATCCATTATTTTTTTTAAATGTTTGTTTTTGGACATTACACAAAATATTCAAATGTAATATAATTTATTTATATGTTATATGTATATATTTTTGTATTACATTATTTTGTATTATATATTTTGTAATGACGTTCACACATTTCTTACAGACTTACATTATTTTTTTATGTAAGTGTTTGTTTATGCACATTATACAAAATATTCAGATGTAATATATCATAGGACAGGATAAGAAATCTTCCTGTTGTGTACATATGAAGAGTCTCCTTGAGAAGCTGAATGTTATCTGCATTTGTACGTTGAGTTATGAGAGCAGGGAAGAACAACAGTAGGCCAGTGAAAAAGTGAACAAACCCTAGAGAGACCACGACAGTAACCAAAGAAAACTCAAAGGATGACGTTTCCCATGACCTTTCATGTTGATGTGCCGCAGTAGAACGCAACCGTTGGCTTCTGGAAGTAAAATCCCATTTTCTTGCTCCATAGAGAGAAGGACTTTTAGTGATAAGGTATAAAGGGTCATGTACCATGAGCCCTGATGCTGTTAATCGATGGTATATGTTTTGTAGAAACCAGAATGAGATTTTAACGTGTTATGTTTATGTTTTTAGCCAAATTTAAATGAAGAAATGGTTTAAAAAATGGTAAAGGCAATAGTTCAAATTCACTCTAATGAAGGACTGAAAATGACAGAATTGTTCAGTCTCTCTGTGCTTATAATATATAACTTAAAATGTATTGCTTTCATGCTTAGTTGTCATAATATATGAGCTATACAGTGCACAGCACCCCCTCTAAAACTTAACAAATTCAACAATTACTCTTTACTTGGAAGACATGTTAGGGTTCTTTGGAGATGTAATGTTCCAACAAGCCTGCAAAATCCAAAATTATTCAGGAAAATAAGATTTTCTTATCGAGGTGATAAAATGTTGTGTTGCAAAAATGAGTACACCCTCCTGAAAGTTACTAAATAAAGCTAAAAAAAATAAATCTAGTGTAGGTTTAAGGCAATTTTTGATTAACAGGTAAGTATGTTGAACCAAAACTTTTAAAGATAAGTAATTTCCTGACAATTAAAAGTGTTATATGGCTCACTGAATCATACTCAGTCTTAAAGGGGTCATATGATGCTTTTTTAAAGATCATGATTTTGTGTATTTGGTGTAACAGATATGTTGACATGCTTTAATGTTCAAAAAAAAAAAACATAATTTTTTAAATACTGTACATTATTGCAAGTCCTCTATGCCCCGCCTCTCTCAAACACGTCGATTTCAACAAAGCCCCCTCCTTTGACAAGCGCGGTCTGCTCTGATTGGCCAGCTGACCCAGTGCATTGATTGGCCGAACACCGCAAGCACTCGCGGAAATGTAACGCCCCTTTCCATAATCGCGAGCTTCATCTTTCAAATAAATGTAAAGACAGAACCCGAAAGGGGAACAGAGTCGCGTGACAGACAAAGTGATGAAGCTGGTATGTGTTTACAGTACACAAGCAGCATTATGCTAATATTTCCACATAATGACATAGACATGTGGGGGGGTAGATGATCCGTTGTAGGGGGGGGTGGCAGAGTCTAACTTTGATAAAAGAATATTCTTTTGGTTTTGAGAATTTCGCTTTGCAAATTTAGGATCTGATTATATGCACCAATCGATTTTTTGTAAACACTCCAAGAGATAAGAAAAACTTGAAATCGCTCTATGACCCCTTGTAATGCTGGCAGTAGTGGAACCACTTGGGAGAGAACTGCCATGTGACTTATTTCTTAGCATAAAAGAGGACAATGGTAAAAGAGGAATACCAAATATTTGTTTTAAGTGTGAAAATATAGCAGAAAATTCACCAACATTCAAAAACAATGGACTTGCGATAAGGCTCCTGAAATAATCAGGTCTTCACTTTAAGCTTTCATTTAGTGATGAGTGATTTTTTTGCAAAAAAAAGAGCAGGAAAAATACCAAGCAAGTGTCTCAGAGCCGGCAAAAGCTGTTAAAAGATTGACAGTTTATCTCACAGAGTAAGATGCAGCATGCAGAAGTGACATGCATGCTTGATAATCCACACCAGAACTACAGACTGTAGCCAAAGCACAATAAACTAATTTAACCTCTTCCAGGGCCCATATTTACAAAATAGAGACTTCTGGGAATCCATACTCTGGTCTCAAGAGACCAAGTCAATCATTTCGGATCCAAAAGCATCCAAAATGTTCTGGTGTTGCTAGAGGAGGAGTACAGAGAGAAGTGCTTGGTACCCACAGTGACGTTCAGTGGGAGTAAAGCTCTTCTATAGGGATGAATGAGTGCTGAAGGTGTGAGGGAGTTGTGCTTTATCAATGCTGTCATGAATTCACACACTACTGTGCGATGTAATACAAAAACTTGAAACTGAAGATGCTATCCTCTCATCATTCCGTGCGTTCTTAGACATTTTTTTCAACATGACAATGACAATATGCATTCTCCCAAGGTGAAAATCCTTCAATGGACATATATTTCACCCACTCTTAACACTCTTGAGCTGCTGTGAGAGATTCTGTAGAGACGAGCTGAGCAACACTCCCCATTAAAGACCAGAGCATTTAAGGAGCTCGTCCTCCAGGAGTTAAACAGGACAGATGCAGTATACTTATAGTTCTGGAGGACATAATAAGAACTAGAATATTATACATTTGCTGAATGAAATCTAGCGTGTAGTCATTTCTGCAGTCCTTCATTTAAACAAAATTGGCTAATTTGCTTGTCTTACAGAAAATATTGGTGTATATTTCTTTGTTTTTATTAAGTATATGTTTAATAAGTTTCAATTTTGCCATCTTTCCATGAATTATATTAGTGATCATTAAGAAAATACATCTTTTATAATTATTCAGAAGGAGTGGACTCATTTTAGTGTGCAATAACACTGTTATTAGTTTTTTTAGTCACACTAGTCTTATAATATTACTAGTATTATATTTTATTTTGATATTTAAACATTTTATATTACTTTTGTTTTTATATGTTCAGACATGATTTTTGTATTATTTGTTTTGTATTTTTATAGTCATACTTTTTTTTAAATATTTTATATACATTTTCTATAGACGTACACGTTAATATGAGACTAGTGAGAAATCAATTAACCTTTAACCCTAACCTTTACCTAAACTAACCTACTGTTTAAGTTAATTGACTTAAATGAATAGACTTCCATTGTGTTAAATAATAAATGTTTGTTTTATCACACTAATCTCTAATATAATGATGTTATAATCCAATAAATTTAATAACTTAAAATATATTGCCATAGCCAGTGAGATTATATTATATAATCTATACTGTATACAGTGGTACGAAAGTATTCAGGGACCCCCTTAAAATTTTTCACTTCTTTGGTTATTGCAGGCCATTTCTAAATCATTTAAGTAATGTTTTTCCGAATAATGTACACACAGACCCCTATTGACAGAAAACCACAAATTCTTGAATTTTTGCAGATTTATTACAAAGAACTGAAATATCACATGGTCTAGTATTCAGACCCTTTGCTGTAACTCATATATTTAACTCAGGTGCTGTAAATTTTTCTTATGATCATCCTTGAGATGGTTCTACACACCTTCATTTGAGTCCAACTGTGTCTGATTATACTGATTGGACTTGATTAGGAAAACCACACACCTGTCTATATAAGACCTTACAGATCACAGTGCATGTCAGAGCAAATGAGAAACATGAGGTCAAAGGAACTGCCTGAAGAACCCAGAGACAGAACTGTGGCAAGGCACAGATCTGGCCAAGTTTACAAAAAAAATTCTGCTGCACTTAAGGTTACTAAGAGCACAGTGGCCTCCATAAATCTTAAATGGAAGACGTTTGGGACGGCCAGAACCCTTCCTAGAGCTGGCCGTCCGGCCAAAACTGAGCTATCGGGGGAGAAGAGACTTGGTGAGAGAGGTAAAGAAGAACCCAAAGATCACTGTGGCTGAGCTCAGAGATGCAGTCGGGAGATGGGAGAAAGTGTAAGAAAGTCAACCATAAACTGCAGCCCTCCACAGTCGGGGCTTTATGGCAGAGTGGCCGGACGGAAGCCTCTCCTCAGTGCAAGACACATAAAAAAACACCTGAAGGACTCCAAGATGTGAGAAATAAGATTCTCTGTCTGATGAGACCAAGATAGAACTTTTTGGCCATAATTCTAAGCGGTATGTGTGGAGAAAAACAGGCACTGCTCATCACCTGTCCAATACAGTCCCAAAAGTGAAGCATGGTGGTGGCAGAATCATGCTGTAGGGGTGTTTTTCAGCTGCAGGGACAGGACGATGGTTGCATCGACGAAAGAGAATGCGGCCAAGTACAGGGATATACTGGACGAAAACCTTCTCCAGAGTGCTCAGGACCTCAGACTGGGCTGAAGGTTTACCTTCCAACAAGACAATGACCCTAAGCACACAGCTAAAATAACGAAGGAGTTGCTTCACAACAACTCTGTGACTGTTCATGAATGGCCCAGCCAGAGCCCTGACTTAAACCCAATTGAGCATCTCTGGTGAGACCTAAGAATGGCTGTCCACCAACGTTTACCATCCAACCTGACAGAACTGGAGAGGATCTGCAAGGAGGAATGGCAGAGGATCCCCAATCCAGGTGTGAAAAACTTGTTGCAATCTTTCCCAAAAAGACTCATGGCTGTATTAGATCAAAAGGGGTGCTTCTACTAAATACTGAACAAATGGTCTGAATACTTAGGACCATGTGACATTTCAGTTTTCTTTTTAATAAATCTGCAAAAATGTCAACAATTTCTGTGTTTTTCTGTCAATATGGGTGTGTACATTAATGAGGAAAAAAAATGAACTTAAATGATTTTAGCAAATGGGTACAATATAACAAAGAGTGAAAAATTTAAGGGGGTCTGAATACTTTCCGTACCCACTGTATAATAGCTGTAATAGTATTACAATTACTATACAACTTTTACAAATTGTAAATTTTTTCTTTAATATCTATAAGTCCATTTTTTAAAGTAGTACATCTATCCTGATTCCATTATGTAATGCAGTTTTTTAATGGGATGTTTAGTTCATTAACTCTAATGGGTCTTAAAATTAAAACTTAAACTGTAGTTTGTAATGTTGTGATTCAACTCTAGTTTGGATCATGCCATGGTTTAACTCTTTATTTAAGGAAGTTCTGAAATGTAGAAAATTAATGGAAGAAATGCTTTCAGGAACCAAGGACACTGGAAAAGTACAGTTCTATTGTGCAAAGTTCAAGAATCGCCTAGAAATGTCCGAGTTATACAATATATGAGTTAAGATGTCATTGAGTTCACTGAAGAGTTATGCGTCTTTAGCCGTTCCAGCCCGAGTATCCTGTGTTTCATTTATAATGAAAAGAAAGGCATGAAATATCACACGACCATAAAAGTGATTATTTTGGAGGAGATGAAAATAAGACATTTCATCTCAAAGAAATGCCGCTTACAAAGCCCCGGCTAGACGCATTCAGCTGAGTGAAAAGAATCAAATCTGGGCTTTTTCTTTCATTCTTGCAACCCAACACCACACATCTCAATCTGTCACCTTGTGAATTGTTGCAGAAACTGTAATGACATTTTATGCCGTGTGATTAAACATATGTTATTTCCATTTCTACAAGAGATGACAGTGTGAAAAAGGCCACATGCGAATGAGTCCATATGCTTGACCAAAAACCAAAACAATCCATTTTTCACTCATAAATTAAGGTCAGTCGTGCGGCAAAAATTCTCAGACCTTGGGGTTTGGTGGTTGGGGGGGGGGATGACTTAAATAGACTTGATCAAGTGTTGGGAAATAAAAAACAACTTTTTTTTTTTCTTTTGTAAGGATCTTTAAATGTAACTTATTCAAATTCAGGATTTCGTTCACTAACCCTCAGTGTTGATTTCTTTGGCAAGCACCACTAATATGTATATTTTTGTAAATAATTAAGAAGCAGCAGCACACATCCTACACTGTTCAAAAATAGCCTCAATTAACATAATTTGTTCAAAATGGGCCACAAATTCATTTTAGGCTTTCTTTTTTCTCTCGCAGAGAACTGAGCGCTGCTAAATGCGTTTTGCCGCTTTCTGTTGGACTGTGTTAAGATCTCAATTAAGATACAACCGAGTAAATTGAGCTGAAAAAGCGTGGAGTTCTCCAGCAGTGTCACATACTGATTTGAACTGATTTAAGAGACCGAGAAGATACTTTGAGGTGGACAAACCAGTTAACAGATGGTAAAAATATCTCTGAGGCCTTGACTGCACATCATATCTGTAACACACAGGTCGCACATGCTGCCTTATGCTTGAAACTTTCCATCATGTACTGCAAATATTGTTGAGTTTTCTGTTGGTGATTCTTACTTATAAGTTGCTTTGGATAAAAGAATTTGATAAATGAGTAAATTGAAATGGCATGTACACTGGAGGAAAAAAAGGCTTAAAAACTAAATGCTTTTAAAAACTGAACGTTCAGAGAATTTTCCTTTAACCAAGAAAAACAGTTTTATAAGTTAAGTTTCTTCTGGTAACCTAAATAGAATGTTTATTCAAAGTTATCTGGTCTTTAAGTTAGCTCAAAAACTTTTATTCATCGTCCATGGAGTGTTTTTTTCTTCTTCAATATTTTAGTTAAACACTTGTGGAACAAATGTTTCAGAACGTTCAGAGAACATTCAAAAGTAACGTTCACATAATGTTTGAAAAATGATCAAATGGAATGTTCCCTTACATTCACATAACCAAGATTAATTATTTAAAGGGATAGCTCTCCCAAAAATGAAAATTCTGTCATCAATTTCTCACCCTCATGTCGTTCCAAACCTTTAAGACCTTCGTTCATCTTCGGAACACAAATTAAGATATTTTTGATGAATTCCGATTGAATTATTTCAATCATTAA
The DNA here is from genome assembly GCA_018155175.1 of Sinocyclocheilus anophthalmus. NCBI lineage: Eukaryota > Metazoa > Chordata > Actinopteri > Cypriniformes > Cyprinidae > Sinocyclocheilus > Sinocyclocheilus anophthalmus. The sequence goes on from JADLZN010009209.1 coordinate 342,106, forward strand.
ACGGTACGACAAATGTTGTAAAAACACTTAAAGGGCCGAATATTATTTAAAAACAGTAATACTCTCTATATTAATGATGCATAGTTTACATAGGCAAGCAGATGAGGCCGGAATATTAACGCAATCCGCTTAATGGTTGTGTTTTCCTTCTAATGGTTTTCTATGGGAAAAATTTTTATATTAAACTTTGCACATTGCGTTTATATTCGGAGTTCATCTGCTTGCCTGTACAAAATATAAATTATCAATGTGTTTACTGAATTACGCCTTTAATATCTGCGTTTTACTACATTACTACTTAATGCAAACTGTGTAAAAATAACTGGTGCTCAGTGGAGCCCTCCAGGTGGGCGTTCCTATAAGGGTGTGACGTCACGTGAAAACTATCAATAGACAGCAAGGATCCTAACACGATCAAGGCTCAGAAACATAAGGGCAAGACCAATCATTCAAATTAGTCCATGGGACTTCAGGGGTTCACCGGAACTTACGAAGCTGCGAGAATCATTTTGTGCACAAAAAGAAAACAAAAAGAAAGACGTTATTCAACAATTAGTTCTCTGCATCAATCTATAGCGACATTTTGATCAAGAAACGTAGTATGTACGTGGATATGTTGTTTACGTTCAGATCAAAACAACGTATACAGCATATCCGTGTGGCGCAGCTGACACAAAACAGCATACACTGTTTACGTCCAGCTGATACTCTCCAAAATGGTGCTATAGGGTGATGCGGAGGAGACGAATTGTTGAATAAAGTCAATATTTGTGTTTTCTTTGCACACAAAAAGTATTCTCGTAGCTTCGTAAAGTTACGGTTGAACCACTGATGTCACATGGATTATTTTAACAATCTCTTGCTATGTTTCTGAGCCTTGGTTGTGTTAGGATCGTTGCTGTCTATGGGAGCGTCAGAGAGCTCTCGGAATTCATCAAAAATATCTTAATTTGTGTTCCGAAGATGAACGAAGGTCTTGCAGGTTTGGAACGACACGAGGGTGAGTAATTAATGACCGAATTTTCATTTTTGGGTGAACTATCCCTTTAAAACTAGACGTTTTGAATGTTCAGAGAACTCTTCTGAACAAATTTTTGTTACCTGGGTAGTATTTAATGTTCTCAATCTAATTTTTCAGAGGTTTCTGATAATATGTTTGTGAATTGCATTGCCTTTCCTCATTCTAATCATTGAATAAGCAGCAGTATACACTTCTATATTTTAATTTAGTGAATCGCACTGTAACACTGAAGGAAAGATTTACACGTTTGACCTTTTGCCCTGCTGTCTAATGTATTTCTGTAGTGTTTTATGAGGCGTTCGGTGCAGGCACATGAAGAAACTCATTTGCATAGAGTGCTCATTCAGCGCGCAGCTAATAGAGAGATCGCATGTATAGATTAGATGCTCTCAGGTGGACGTAACATTAAGAAAAACAATTATTTCTCCCTAGTTCAGTCAGTGTTGTACATTATCAGCATCTTGCGTCTATTGAATTGATGTCTTCTTTTCAAAATGTTCAATTTCTCATTTGTAAAGCGGATGCAATGAATTATTTAATAACAAGTCGTGTGTGTGTGTGTGTGTGTGTGTGTGGTGTTTGGAAATGCACGAACAACAAGGCCACATAATGAAATCAATACAATCAAATGCAGCCAAGCACGCTGCACCATAAATGCTGCTTCAGCACGTCCACGGTGTGTTTAAAGAACAAATACATCGAAATTTTGCATGCTCTCATCACCTCTACAAGGTTATCTGTATCAGAGCGTCACAACATCCGTCCTGCCTTTGGCTTTCGCTGATGGCTGCTCCTTCGCTCGGCTCTTATTTTCTAATTTAACTCATACTGTACATTTGCTGACTTTCAGATCCTCATAAGAGCTCTATTTGGCTCGCGCGAGATATTAGACGAGGAAATAATTCACCCTTTATATTTAGCTAATGACCGCTGTATGAAGAAAAGAGCGCTGGTTAATACTACCAGATTACATTACTGCACGTCCTGATTTTGCTGAGTTAGATGTGTTCCTAGGTCAGCATATTTTATTTGACCCTGGAACAACATTTTAATCCAAAAATGTAGTCTTGACCATATCCCTACACCTAAACCTAACCTTAGCCTTAAAAATCAGAGGAAATGATAGATGAATGACACTGATGTACAAGCACCAAACACTGATTGTAAGCCTAAACTTCACAAAAACTAGTTCTTCAAATCTGATTGGTTAATCACAATGTTGTTCCAGGGTCAACAAAGATGTAAAATCTTGGTAAAATCAGGTTCTGCGCTGGGGAAATGGCATGATTGAATCCTTCAGGGCAATTTTACAAATTTTGTGCTTTTCTATAGGAAAGGAAAATTGTTCATTAATATCTCAATTGTTTCTCGTAAAAAATCTGGAGAGCGAATGGGGATGTTTGGTGAATTTTTCAGCTGTATCTCCTGAAAAAATCTCCATATGAACTCCGCATAGCTTTGTACTCTTACTGTATGACAACTATTGACTCATTTGAGTTTATTCTTATTCTTTAAATTTAGGAGAAACATCTTGATTTGTGAGAGACATGTTGATATTTAACCCTGTAAAGCCTGATATATGAACTAATAGTCTAAAAAAAATTTTTTTTTTAAATGGAAGAGTTTATTGAAGCTTTAGAAATAAAACAAAAAAAAGTTGCTTGTGTTTTTTGTTTTGTATCATATTTGATACATCAGGCTTTTATGACTTATATACTCTAATGCAGTGAGAATATGGTGAAAAAAAACAGCTGAGTTTTATTCAGAGACTCAAACTGAACAAAAATGCAATTTGGTGCAGATGCTGATATTTATATGGACAAAAAGTGATGAAATTATGCTGCTTGTAATGTAAATCAATGAGATCTTTATAACAGTACAGCAGATACTAGTCCTCACTCTATGTCTCCAATAATATGTCTTGAAATGATCCAAACATAATGCAATGCAATCCAATGCTGATTGAGAGCTGAAGAAATAAACACTCCTCAGAAGATGTGAGATGTTCTGGAGGCTTGTGAAGATCATTCCTCCGCTGAGGAACAGTGAAAGTAAAGCTTCTGGAAACAAACGCTCCTCAAAAGATCCTGATGTTCAGATTTGAGATGCACTGATTTTTCTAAAAAAAAAAGATTTATGGAGAAATCAAGTAAAACCGAGCTGCTTCAGTCCAGTAAGTGTTCATCTGGAAATATTACTACTGTTATTCTTACGTTCTCTTGATGAAAATCAAGATTTGACAGGAAAAAACACGTACAGCACCAGCCGAAGGATTGTACAATTACACTAAAAGACCTTTTACTTGATAAAAACTCTAAAACTATCAGACGACAGAAGGCATGGAGTAGATTGTGTGCGACAGGTTTAACAACGAAGTTTGATCCTGTTGATTATTTAGAGACCTTAAAAATCCCTAATCAAATACAATACCGTAGCTTTATAGGGTTAAACAAAACTTCAGAACTCCATAAAGTCACTTGAGCATTGAAAGATCAATCTACATATAAGCCATTTGAAATGCAAAAACATTCACATTTAGCATTAAGTGGAGAAAGTGCAAGCACTGGATTCTGTATACGTGAAGCCACAGGTGGAGTCTAGACCCGTGGCATTTTGACGGCTTGATAGACGGCAAGAGTGCTGTGATTTTCTTTAATAGGATTTGACACCAAAGGCCAAACTAAACTGAAGGACAATGAAACCACTGACATTTCCTCCCCGTTTGTGTGATCAATAACTGTGGCGAGAAGCAGACATGCTCCAGGAGCTGAATCTTATTCCTCAAAACCATATTTTCTAAGCGTTTCATGTGACTGCGCTCCTGCTCACCTGCTGGGAATTTAGATTTTGGCCTTGCTTCGCTATAGATCATTGCATTTTAGAAAGACCTTTTCGAGAGTATTTCTCTACCGGTGGCCTGACGTTTTGCAGCGTCCTGGCATCCTGCCTTAGATCTGTGAATGAGAAAATCTATTGGAACAAGTCCTTGGACCATGATGAAGTTAGAGTCGGCCTGACACTGTCCGAAAACATCTCTATTTCTTCACTTTATTAAAGGGGTAGTTCACCCAAAATTAATGGTTCTATTAAGAACTTTTTACTAAAAGCTTCTTTTGGGAACTTAAAATGGTACTTTTTTTTGCATTGCTGTGAAAAACCCCTGTAGAGTATATAGTATATACTGTAGATCAAAAAATAAATTTAATTGATCACTTGTGCATATGAAAAAGAGCAGCATGAACATTGTGCCTTACTATCTCCTTTTGTGTCCTACTGCGCACAGAAAGTCACGGGATTGAAATGAACAGAGGGAGAGTAAATTTCAATTTAGTACTTTGGTTCTATTGCATTTTTGCAAGTTTGAGAAGAAGGTACATAAGAAAATCACCCTCATGCACTCAGTCCAGGTTTGTTCAGAGGTAATAAGCAAACTAAAGATAGCCTGAACAACACAAACAAGCATCTTGACCAGCTCTGGTGCCTTCCAGCTGGCTGGGACAGATAATTGACCCGTCTTGGCAACTCGAACTGGATAACAGGTACAGTCATGAATCTCTCTGAGCGATCAGTCCGGTTAGAGAGGGCTTCAGGAAATTCCAGCAGCAGAAAAACCAAAAATGCAATTCTTCCACACACAGCAGCTTTTGAACAGAACAGCCACTGGAACGTTAATAGAAACCTAAATTGGTTTTGGAGTTATCATTTGTTTTTCTCCATACAGTCTTAGCTGTTGTGCAATTTTACATTTTTCTTTTCAAGAAATACAATAACCAATTGTCCTGGGTTTCCTTTTGTTTTCCCAAGTCCTTGAAATTGATAAAAGTGCTGGTCGGGTGGAAGTATTAAAGGGTGATTGTTTGATCTCCAGGCACTTCTGAAGGCAAATATTCTCAATCGTATGAAACATATGTGCTATATCAGTATCGTCAGCTTAACACAGATTTCCCTACACTTTCCATGTTACTCTGGCAAAATAAACTGTTACGTTGCACTACATTATGAAAGCACGTACATACTTGCAATTGATAGTGTGCATTGCGCTCTGTTTTGTGTCCATTGGGCTGCAGTAGTGAGCATTAGTGTAAATTATCTTTTTCAGGTTGGTTAGGGGCATGTACAGTATGTAGTACAAATCCTGTAACTACTGTACATTATTCTGCAGGCAAAAAGCATATTTTTGCATTGAAGGGATCTGTACTCAGTTTTTTTTAACATTATTTTTTTTATGTATTTTTATTCATCCTCTTACCACATTTTTTATTTATATTTTGGTGTTTACAGTCAGAGTCAGCACTTTTTGTTACATTGAATTTAACTGAGAATACCTTTTAAATTACAATTCAGTTCCTGCGTTTGAATTGAAATTGCAAACAGGATGAAAAATTGCAACTTGAATTTGAATGCAAGTAGAATTTTATATGCATTGAAATTCAAATAAATTTTGAACTAGAAAAGCAACATTTATAAAGACAAACTTTGAATGCTGCCTTGGCCGTGTCTGAAAGTTTTGAAGTCTTTGAAAGTTTAAAATGCATTGGATTATTTTCTATCTCTTATTTATAAGACAGACAGAAGGATAGATAGAACGATAGAACAATGATACATAAACGGAACAATCAATAGATAGATATGTGTTTGAAATGTCCCCTGTATATGTTTTTTGTTGTTGTTGTTGAAATATTCATCATATTTAATAAATTCACTTTTGTGGCTCATGTTGGAAGAACACTTCAGTTCCCATAATGCATCGCCTGTGTTGAATTTAATTGAATTAAAATGAACTTTTTTAATGGAATTCAGTTCAGCTGTTGGGTTTTAGCTTTGCTGCTCTTGATCAAGATGTTTTTTTACTCATGAAAACTTTGTGATCAAAGAAATTTTGGCATAAACATATTATTTATAAAGTTGTAGCAGTAATATTATAGCACATCCCATTTTCCTCACAGACACAGGCATATTGAAGCAAACGCATTCGTATAATTCTCAATTTTATATGACAGTGATCGTGTTTCATATTAGATCTAAAATAAACTCCAAGGCATTATCTGTCAGAAATTTCAAAACTCATTTAAATCACTGTCTGTCAGAGTATTTCAGAAAATATGTTTTATGAAAAAATCCTGTTATGTTGTTGAGGATTGTTCTATGATATTCAGTGTTAGTAATGTAACGAGACGTCACATCTCATTATTCCACTGTAATGCGCACACAACACTCACTCCTGTCAAACTGCACTGGAATATTTGACTGCGGTTTAGAATTCAGCGTGTCGTTTCCTGCGAGTGATGATGTGGACTGTGCTGTATGACACACCCAGCGTGCCCAGATTGACGTGAGTGTAGTGAGAGCGTGATGTGTGCTGAATTCCTGCGTTCATGCACTCCTCCTGAACTGACGTGTGTCAGAAATGAGGCGATAAGAAGTGATTCGCATGTCAGGACTGAACCTCCAACAGCATTTTCCACATCGGTCAGAGAGTGATCTGCTATGGCGCTTTCATGCGTTATTCAAGCTGTGAACTCTGAAGAAGTTATAGTATGTTGCCAGGGTGTTGTTGTTAGGGGTGGAAAATTTCTGGTAAATTTCCAGAAATTTTTTGAAAAAGTTTCCAATATCTTCCAAAAATTCAGCAAAGTTTCTGAAAATTTACTAGAAATTTTTTACCTCTTTGCAACCCTAGTTGCTATGCATTTGCTTGGGTTTTCTGGGTGGTTGCTAGGATAAGATGTTGCCAGGGTGTTGCTATGTAGTTGCTAGGGTATTCTGAGTGATTGTTAGGACAGTACACAGTGGTTGCTAGCATATTATCGGATGTTTATTGCATTATTCAGGTTGTGAACTCTGAAGGAGTTACAGGATGTTGCCAGGGTGTTGCTATGTAGTTGCTAAGGTATTCTGGGTGATTAGTACAGTACACATTGGTTGCTTGCATATTATAGGATGTTTTTAATTTTTTTTTGCATTGTTCAGGTTGTGAACTCTAAAGGAGTTATAGGATGTTGCCAGGGTTTTGCTATGCTGTTGATTGGGTTATCTGGGTGGTTGCTAGAGTGTGACAGAATGTTGCCAGGTCATTACTATGCAGTTACTGGAGTTTCTTGGTGGTTGTCACAGGGTGTTGCTATTCATTTGTTAGGGTTCTCTGGATGGCATTACTTGCTAGGATACTATAGTATGTAGCCAAGGTGTTGCTATGCAGTTACTGAACAATACAGGTACTGTAAGTTTTTCTTTTAGTGTGTTGCAATGCAGTTGTTAATGCATTCTGGGTGGTTACAAGGATGTTGCCAGGGTGTTGCTATATAGTTGCTAGGATTTTCTGGGTGATTGTTAGGGCATTACACAGTGATTGCTAGGATGTTATAGGATGTTGCCAGGGCATTGCTGTGCAGTTGCTAATGTATATGTTTTTCTTTTAGTGTGTTGCAATGCAGTTGTTAGGGTATTTTGGGTGGTTGCTAGGGCATTGCTCAATGGTTGCTTTAGTGACAGAGAGCAATCTGTAGTTCATCTTTCTTACATTATTCAGGCTAGGATTTTTTAGGTGGTTGCTAGGGCATTGCTCAGTGGTCTCTAGGATGTTGCAAGGTTACTATGGTACCTTAAGTGTTTTAGTGTGTTGTTATACAGTTTTTAAGGTATTCTGAGTGGTTGGTAGGATGTTGCCAGGGTGTTGCTATGCAGTTGCTAGGATGTTCTAGATGCTTGCTTTAGCAGACAGAGAGCGACCCCCCGCAGTTCTTGCATTATACAGGTTGTGAACTCTGCAGACACTGATGTTAGTAGGTGCTGCAGTCAGACTGTGCTGTACGTACCAGAGTAATGATGCAGACGATCGGAACAGCCTGCAGCCAATAACAGTAAACGAGCCGCTGTCTCATTCAAGCCGTCGTCCTCCACAAACCCTCAGCCTGAGCCATTTGCTTTATTCTCATATGTGCCTCTCAGTTTGGGCTTGACAAGGTAATTTCTCTAATGAGGATGAGTTCAAGCGTCCTGCGGGTCGTCCTGTGACACGTCATGTTTCGCAATGAGGAATGGCGCAGTCGCTCTGCATGTTTGCAGGCGTTAATTTACAAGACGCTCATGCAAATGATCAGCGACGCCACATTATTCACACACTGAGATTGTGTTTATTTTATTTGACCTGCAGTAGATTCATACAGATTGTGAAAAACTTGTTTGTCTGCACAAAATATACTGCCATGCTTTTTTAGTGTGTTGCTATGCAGTTGCTAGGGTATTCTAGGTGGTTGCTAGGATGTTATAGAATGTTGCCAGGGTGTTGCTATGCAGTTGCCAAGGTACTTTATTTGTGTTTGTATTGCTTTGCAGTTGTTAGGGTATTCTAGGTGGTTGCTAGAATGTTACAGAATGTTGCCAGGGTGTTTCTATGCAGTTGCTAGGTGATTATGTTTTGTTACTAGATGTTGCTCAGTGGTTCCTAGGATGTTATAGTTTTGTACGTTGCTAAGGTGCTGCTATGCAGTTGCTAAGGTACTGTGTTTATTTGTGTTTGTATTGCTATGCAGTTGTTAGGATATTCTAAGTGGTTGCTAGAATGTTATAGAATGTTGCCAGGGTGTTGCTATGCAGTTGCCAGGTAATTGTGGGTTTTTTCTAGGTGCTGCTAGATGTTCCTAGGTGGTTCTTAAGATGTTATAGTACTGTATGTTGCCAAAGCATTGCTATGGTACTGTATTTGTTTAAGTTTGTGTTGCTATGCAGTTGTTAGAGTATTCTAGGTGGTTGCTAGAATGTTATAGAATGTTGCCAGGGTGTTATGCAGTTGCTAGTGTATTTTGGGAGAATACATAGCTCAGTGGTTGCTAGGATGATAAAGAAGTCAAGTCTGCTTTATTGTCAATTCTTCCACATGTACAGCACATACACACAGAGAATTGAAATTGCGTTACTCTCTGACCCTTGGTGCATACAGATAACATAAATACAGATTAAATACAAAATACAACTATACAAAATACAAAATACAACTATACAAATATACAAATAAGGTAAAATGTAAAAAAAAATATATATATATATATAAAGCACAAGGCATATGGCAGAATAGAGTGCAAACCAGTAAAAGTAAACAACAGTGCAGATATAATGATTGTAGTGCAAAAAACAATGATTTGTAGTGCAAAAGAGCTTATTTCGACTGATTAAAATGACTGTGTGTGTGTATTTGGGGGGGGGGGGAAAGGGGAGGGGGGGGGGGGGGTGGGAAAGAGTCCATCAGAGGGTCAGAGTTCAGAGGTGCGTGGGCAAAAGAGGGGAGGGGGGGCAAGGTCGGGAGGGAGTTCAGCTTCCTGACAGCCTGATGGATGAAGCTGTCCTTCAGTCTGCTGGTCCTGGCCTGGAGACTCCGCAGTCTCCTCCCTGATGGCAGCAGACTGAAGAAGCTGTGTGTCGGGTGGGTGGGATCACCTGCAATGCAGAGGGCTTTGCGGGTGAGACGGCTGTTGTAAATGTCCTGAAGGGAGGGGAGAGAGGCACCAACGATCTTCTCAGCTGCTCTCACTATGCGTTGAAGTGACTTGCGACAGGATGCTTTGCAGGCGCCATACCACACAGTGACGCAGCTAGTCAGAATGCTCTCGATGGTACCTCTGTAGAAGGTGCACAAGATGGGGGCCGGGGCTCTGGCTCTTCCCAGTTTGCAGAGGAAGTAGAGACGCTGATGTGCTTTCTTGGCCAGCGCTGCGGCGTTGTCAGTCCAGGAGAGATCCTCTGTGATGTGCACACCCAGGAACTTGGTGCTGCTCACCCTCTCCACAGTCACACCATTGACGGTCAGAGGAGCATGCTGAGTGCGCACTCTCCTGAAGTCAACAACAATCTCCTTCGTCTTCTCCACATTCAGAGAGAGATTGTTGTCACTACACCACCCGGCCAAGCGGCTCACCTCGCTCCTGTAGTTTGTCTCATCTCTGTTGCGAATGAGACCCACTACAGTTGTGTCATCCGCAAACTTGATAAGGAGGTTGGAGTTGTGTGACGGTGTGCAGTCGTGGGTCAGCAGAGTGAAGAGGAGGGGGCTCAGCACACATCCTTGGGGGGCCCCAGTGTTCAGTGTGATGGTGCTGGATGTGTTGCTGCCGACCTACTGCCTGAGGTATTCCAGTCAGGAAGTCCAACAGCCAGATGCACAGCGAAGTGTTGAGCCCCAGCCTGACCAGTTTGTGAATGAGCTGTTGAGGGATGATTGTGTTGAATGCTGAACTGAAGTCTATGAACAGCATTCTGACGTATGAGTCTTTTTTGTCCAGGTGTGTGAGTGCTGAGTGGAGGGTAGTGGCGATGGCATCATCGGTCGAGCGTTTGAACCGATATGCAAACTGGAAGAGGTCCAAGGAGGGGGGGAGGGCAGACTTGATGTGGTGCATGACTAGCCGTTCAAAGCACTTCATGAGGATGGGGGTAAGTGCAATTGGACGGTAGTCATTGAAGCAGGATGGAGACGACTTCTTCGGGACTGGAAAGATGGTGGTAGCTTTGAAGCATGTGGGGACAACAGCCTGACTTAGCGAGATGTTGAAAATGTCTGTGAAGACATCGGTGAGTTCCATTGCACAGTCTCTCAGTACACGCCCAGGAATGTTGTCAGGACCCGGAGCTTTGCGTGCGTTGGTCCTGCTGAGGGATCTCCTCACGCTGTCCGGGTCAGCGTCATCACCTGGTCGCCGGGAGGAGGTGGAGTCTTCTGTGCAGTGGTGCTGTTTTGTGCCTCAAAGCGAGCGAAGAAGACGTTCAGCTCGTTCAGCAGGGAGATGGTGCTGTCACAGGTGCGTGGTGGGGGCTTGTAGTCCGTAATGGTCTGTATCCCCTGCCACAGGCTCCGAGTGTCTCTGCTGTCGCTGAAACGATGGGCTATCCTCCTGGAGTACTGTCTCTTAGCCTCTCTGATGCCGCGGGAAAGGTTGGCCCTAGCTGTCTTCAGAATACCCTAAACCCTGAATGTAGCCAGGGTGATGCTACTGTAAGTTTTTCTTTAGGTCTGTTGCTATGCAGTTGTTAAGGTATTCTGAGTAATTGCTAGGATATTATAAGATGTTGCTAGTGTTTCTGGGTGGTTGCTAAGGTATTGCTCAGTGGTTGCTAGGATGTTAAAGTATGTTAGGCTATTCTGGGTTGTTGTTCTGATATTATAATATGTTGACAGGGTGTAGCTATACAGTTGCTAATACTCAAATTTTCAGTTAGTGTTGCTATGCATTTGTTAATGTAATCTGGGCGGTTGCTAGGATGTTATAAAACGTTGCCGGTGTGTTTCTATGCAGTTGTTATCTGGACTTTTGCTTGAATGTTATAACATGCTGCCAGAGTGATGCTATGCATTTGTTAGGGTATTATGGGCTGTTGTAGGATGTTATAGCATGTTGCCAGAGTGTTGTTATGCAGTTGTTAGGGTATTCTAAGCAGATGCTAGAGTGTTACATCATGTTGCCACAGTGTTGCTATGCAGTTGTTTAGGGTATTCTATGTGATTCTAATTTTATGTGACTATTAGGGTTTTGCAAAATGTTGCCAGGGTTGTTCTATGCAGTTGCTAGGTAATTACGGGTTGTTCTTAGGTGTTGCTCAGTGGTTCCTAGGATGTTATAAGATGTTGCTGGGTGTTGCTATGCAGTAGTTTGGGGTATTTTGGGTGGTTATTCTTAGGTTAGGGAGGGTTTTTTAAATGGTTTTCTCTAGGGAACTCTCAGTTTTTGCTAGTTGCTGTGGGGTTGCTAGGGCATTTCTGTGTGGTTTGTTCTAAATGTTTTTTTTTATGCAATGCAGATTCTAGGATAAATGTAGTCTTGCGTAGCCAGACCTTTGGTAACCTTGGCTGCTTTGAATGGCCAAGACCCTCCTCCTGAAACTCCTGAAGTGTTTCCAGCAAAGTATGCCATATGCATCAGATGTTCAGCCAACGGTCCGTGGGCTTGACGTCTGAGGCTGAGACTAGGATAAATGTAACACACGGATCACATGACTATGAGCACTAGTAACAGTGAAGACTGAACCAACAGCATCAAAAATAATTTACAGCCGTTTCTTTAGTCAGATGCGGAGTGTGAAAGGTCTTTTCTTCCAGCTTTTGCGCCAGCATTTCACTTAAAAGCACCGTTTCCCACATCCTTCCTGAGTTCAAAGCACCACGGTTTAGAGACTAAGAGAGTTATATTGTGCATCAGTGAGATCGCTCCACTCGCCCGCACGGCTCTTGGCACAGTACGATCGATCACGGGTGGATTTTACCAATTGTGAGCGGGGGGTTTTCCGACACACATCCGGAAAACGTTTTCCATGTCATGCTCTTGAAAGCAGCAGTTTGGGAAGCAAACACGTCTCAAAAGTAAATTACACTCCAGCGTTCACCCCTGCTTATGTTTTATTCTGTCAGAGCGTTTTGCCCACTGCGTTGACTAATCTTGATTATTCAGAATCGTGTTGTAGGTTGAGCAATTCCCATTTTCTCCTAATGTCTTTCTTTCTACTGGGCCCCCCCCTGGAATAAACCCACGGTGCTGGGTAAATCCAATTATCACAAGAAAAGGCATCCATATCATATGTGAATATATACGCACGTGCCTTCCCTTGTTTTTAAAGGCCGGCACACCTGCACTCTGCTAATGGCATCGTTCGTGGTGTGTTATTCGTCACAAATGCATAAGTCCATTGTCCGAGCACAATGGACATCTATGCAATCTCCACTGTGTCTCCCCGATTTCTTTATGAATGGTCGCTCTAATATCGAGTCCCTTAGTCCATGCACCTTCAATACTTGTGTGACTTTGTTTGGCTGAAAGTCAATTGAAATTAGCCAACGTTCCGACGGATATTACCGTGAACATATCTGGCTAAGCTGCATTAGTACTCTTAAATAAACGGCCGTTTGTCCGCAGTTGGCTACATTGACAGCTCTTATCAACTGTAATTAACATGTACCACTAATTACCAGGTAATGCACAGTTGAGCTGCTTTAAATACGTGTTTTGTGGTCGCCTCCAGCACGGCTGTAATTGCTTTTTTAGCTCAAAAATTTGGGGCTAACATCTGTATGAGCAGTCAAATTGTCCCTGAAATTGCGCGAATGTTTCTCGCCCTCCGAGGCCAGATGTGCTTGTGCTGAAGGTGATCTCCGTCTCGTGTAACATGAATCACTCTTGCTGTATCTGAACAGCTCTGGGTTTTTTATTACAAGTTACAGGGACGTAGGTCACCTCAAAATGAACTACTGTCCATCATCTCCTCACCTTCGTGCGGGTCCAATAACCGCGTGAGCTTCTGGAATCGCCAAATGAGACGTGTAGCACGCCCGTCCAATCTGCTCGTTGGACAACAAGGACGTAGAGAATGAGCAAGATCTGTCAAGATTCAAAAACATACCCAAAAAAAACTCAGTTCAAAGCTCCAGTAGTTCCCACATCTATATGGGTTTAATAGTGTTTTTGAAGCATCAACCCTGTCCCTTGCATTTAATAGGCTTTCTATGTACTGTCATATTAAATCAATCCTGAAACACGTTAAAAATAATCCTTATATTAGTGTTTTTATCTAAATAAAACTTTAAAATCCTTATATAGGTTTTTAAATTGCACCTTTATTCTATTTCACCTTTTTTACTTAAATCATAATAGCACTGGAATCTGACATAAAACACCAACCAACCAGTTCATAATGGCATTTGTATAAAACACTTTACATTAGTTATTGCATTAGTTAACATGAACTTACCATGAACAATATATTTTTATATTTATTAACTTTTGTTAATGGTAGTTAATAAAAAAATCCAGTTGTTCATTGTTCATGTTAGTTCACAGCTTTAACTAATGAATCTATACAATTCGATTTTTCAAAATTCTAGGCAAACTGTAAACACGAGTATTAAGTGTTAGTTTTATCGCTGTTATGTTCATCTAACGATGTAGTTAACTATTTTAAACCTTATTATAAAGGTTAGGGCCCTATGAAAGCTCTATTTATTTAATTTTTTTTTCTCCAAATTCTTTTTCTGTTGATTATTTTTTCCTGATTCCGTTTTAATGGTTTGTTTGAATTTGAAATGTGCCTAATTAAGTGAAGTCATTAAAATTTTAACAATAATAGTGCCCTATGAAATATTTTATTTCTTTCATAAATTGTTTCAAATTCTATTTTTTTGGATTCTGCATTTTATGATTTCACACATTTATTAAAAACAGTGGTAAAAAAAAAAATCGATCAATTAAACTTTAACAACTTTAACAAACTCTGCCCTACAACAAAAGTTTACAGTTTAATAAAAGTGTGTGATATTCCTTAAAAGTAATGTTTTAATGAAAAGTATTATTATTATTATTGTTACTAATTTGAAAAGTACATTCTGCTGTACAATAGTAATTAATTTCTGTCATAATTCAAGTTAACATAAACTTTAAAAAAAAATTTGACTGGATGTAAGGAAGACATTTGTTCAAAATTTGTGTCAAATTTTGTGATTGATTAAAAAAAATTAATAAATACATATACAGTGGGGCAAAAAAGTATTTAGTCAGCCACCAATTGTGCAAGTTCTCCCACTTAAAAAGATGAGAGAGGCCTGTAGTTTTCATCATAGGTATACCTCAACTATGGGAGACAAAATGAGAAAAAAAAAATCCCGAAAATCACATTGTAGGATTTTTAAGATTAATTTGGTAAATTCCTCGTAAAATAAGTATTTGGTCACCGACAAACAAGCAAGATTTCTGGCTCTCACAGACCTGTAACTTCTTCTTTAAGAGCTCCTCTGTCCCGCCACTGGTTACCTGTATTAATTGCATCTGTTTGAACTCGTTATCAGTATAAAGACACCTGTCCACAACCTCAAACCGTCACACTCCAAACTCCACCATGGCCCAAGACCAAAGAGCTGTCAAAGGACACCAGAAACAAAATTGTAGTCCTGCACCAGGCTGGGAAGACTGAATTTGCAATAGGTAAGCAGCTTGGTGTGAAAAATCAACTGTGGGAGCAATTATTAGAAAATGGAAGACATATAATACCACTGATAATCTCCCTCGATCTGGGCTCCACGCAAGATCTCACCCCGTGGGGCAAAATGATCACAAGAACTGTGAGCAAAAAGCCCAGAACCACACAGGGGGACCTAGTGAAAGACCTGCAGAGAGCTGGGACCAAAGTAACAAATGCTACCATCAGTAACACACTGCGTCGCCAGGGACTCAAATTCTGCAGTGCCAGACGTGTCCCCCCTGCTTAAGCCAGTACATGTCCAGGCCCGTCTAATGTTTGCTAGAGAGCATTTGGATGATCCAGATTAGGATTGGGAGAATGTCATATGGTCAAATGAAACCAAAATAGAACTTTTTGGTAACAACTCAACTTAGGAGAAAGAATGCTGAGTTGCTCCAAAGAACACCATACCTACTGTGAACCACGGGGGTGGAAACATCATGCTTTGGGGATGCTTTTCTGCAAAGGGGACAGGACGACTGCACCGCATTGTAAACTAAAGAATGCAATTGTGCCTTTTCCTCGATCCCCTATAGCTTCTCAGACTTGCCTTTTTTTCTTATGTTGAACTAATTTCTCTGCCCGATAGCGCTCTCAGGCTGTCAACTTTGCAACATGACAATGATCCCAACACGCAGTCATCACACCGCCCCGGATCTATCACCGCAGAGTAGTGGCTTCGTAAGAAGCATTTCAAGTCCTGGAGTGGCCTAGCCAGTCTCCAGATCTCAACCCCTTAGAAAATCTTTGGAGGGAGTTGAAATTCTGTGTTGCCCAGCGACAGCCCCAAATCATTACTGCTCCAGAGGAGATCTGCATGGAGGAATGGGACAAAATACCAGCAACAGTGTGTGAAAACCTTGAAGACGTACTAACGTTTGAGCTCTGTCATTGCCAACAAAGGGTATATGACAAAGTATTGAGATGAAATTTTGTATTGACCAAATACGTCTGGTCCACATACTGTGCAATAAATTTTAAAAACTCGACACATGGTGAGCTTTTCTGGCGTTATTGTTCTCATTTTGTCGCTCCTAGATTTGAGGTATACCTAGATGAACTTAACAGGCCTCTCTCACTCTTTTTAAGTGGGAGAACTTGCCACAATTGGTGGCTGACTAAATTACTTTTTTTTTCCCCACGGTACTCTATATATACCGTTATATATCTATGATAGAGCAGAAGAGAGAGAGAGAGAGAGAGTGTTGTCCGATTCGTCTTCGTTGCTGACTGCAGACATTGGTAGACTGACGGAGAAACATTAAACTTGTCCTTTAATACTTGAATACCGGGGATACTCCTTAACATAACACGGGACCCCCTTGACATCCAACATAACCCTACAAAACAAACTGCCCAGACTGGTGCTTATCCACCCAGAGCCATCATTGTGAACACAGGTCATTGAATCCTAAAGTAAATCCAACTAAACAAGAACAGGAAAAGTACCCCTAAACGGACACAGCAGTGGAAAACTTCGGATGGCCAAAACGGGTCCAAAAGTCTGACCTTTCGCCCCATCTTCCCGGAGGTACGCTCCTTCTTCACCGTAGACATACCACAGAGGAGGATGGGTGGGGAACTTTTGTAGGAGGCTCAGAGGAGGACTCGGACACCTCGGAGGGGGCCGCAGACATAGTCCATGTGGGCTGACTGAAGGAGAGATGATCAACGGAGATGCTACAGGAGGGTGCTCAAGCCAGCGAGGATTCCACGCTGACCCATGCCAAGCAGCCATTATATGACCCCAGTGGGCCGACGCGAGGGAGTACCATGGAGTGAAAATGGCTGAATCCAGGGGGTCCACCAACCGGGCGGCGTAGCAGTTGGCCAGAGGAGGTTGCCCGAGGCAGTTTAAGACCGGAGCAGCCATGGGACCCCGGGTATCTGCCGAGATCCGATTGGCCAGTTTTTATCCGAGTGTTCTGTGGCTACTGAGGCGGAGATCCGAAGATCCGCTGCAGCATACCCGGAGCAACTGAGTGACCAATGTGGAGCTGCTGGCAGTGGAGGAAAGGCCAATATAGAGCCGGTGGGACGGAGCACGAGGTGCATGGCCGGATTCTCGACACTTCCTGAGGCAATGGCTTGTTCAACGCCCCCTGCGCAATGCGGAGCCGGAGGGACGAGGGCCTGTGGATTCGACGCGGTGTCACTGTGAGGATATGGGAGCTAGGAGCCTGTTGATCCGCTTGGTCTATGAGGCCTAAGCGTATTTCCGTGCCTCGGAGGTGCTTAAGTTATGCTCGGGCTAACCAGCGATGCTGAGTGTGGGTCTTCGCAGACGACAGCGTGGAGAGCAGGATCGCAGGCGGGTTGCGGTGGTTTTCCGTGCGCCTCCGGGCTCTCCGGACTTGCCCTCGGTCTGGGAAATCAGAGCCCACTCCTGGCTGTACGTTGGTGAAACGGAGAAACACCTCCAGGGCTGGATGGGACCAAGCGTGGGACGACAGGATAGTAGGAGAGGTGGCAGTCCGATCTCCAGATCCATGTTTCCATCCTATCAAGTCCCCTTCTAGCTCCCGCCGTTCCCTAGATGTTATAATTAGTCCCACCTCACTCTCTGCTGCCAGTCCCGCGGTTTCTTGTGCAGATGGGCGATCTCCTACCCCGGCAGCCGCTCTCACCGTCCATGGACTGGCTCCCTCATCGCGGTGGGCACTGTCTGCTGTAGTCTCGTCACCCTGTTCTGATGGTGGGGCTCCACATCCTGGGCAATCTCTCTCAGTCGCTCGGGCATTGCGCTTGCTCATTGATCGCGGCGGTGATGGGCTCTTGGGCTGATGCTTCGCACCGCGCGGGAATTATGTGGGGCTGGGCACTGGGTCTGGATATCTGAGCGATATCATCCATGGTTGCAGGTGTGTATGCGATCCGTTTCTCGCCAGAGCCCCCAATGAAGGCGTGAAATCCTCCGTCGAGGCCATCTTCGTATGACGGCGCTCTGCTCGCGACAAGATGAGCAGAGGATTTTCCGGTAAGCTGTGTGCTAGCGTACAGCCGGACAGGTCTCGTATGGTCCTTGAGAGATCTGTCCCCCTGCTCCAGCAAGAGGAGGAGGAATTCCGGGCGGGTGAAGGGATCCATAAGGAGAAACAAAAACGGAGGGCAGACACACGGAGTTAACTGTATTTGGTCGGGTGGGAGGAACGATGGAGAAACGTTCAATAGCCTTTAATACTTGAATAACTGGGGATAATTCACAACAGGAACACAGGAAACACGACATCCAACAAGTAGACCAGACAAAACCAAACTGAACAGACTGGGACCTTTAAACACAGGGCAATCAGGAGAACCCCAGTTGCTGAATCATAAGTAATCAAAACTAACAAGACAGTAAAAAGGACACACAGGAGAACTACTGAGGCAAAACTGGGCCAAAAAAGTTTCTGACTGAAAAGAGAGAGGATAGAGAGTAACTACCGTATTGACCCGGATATAAGACGATGTTTTTTTCTTGGAATACATCTGAAAAAACGCGGTCGTCTTCTATTCAGGGTCTAGACTTTGACATGTCAGTAATACACCCACAAGAATAGGTGGTGCCAAATACGCATAAAATGAGTGTGCCTTGAAATATGTAATGTAATGCGTGTTGTAATGATCGCGAGTAAAAACAAAAGAAAAATAAACCTTACAGCTGCATGAGTTGTGATTGTCACGTTAGCCTGATGGGACCAAATTCTCTTTGTGATTTTAAAACGTAAGACGGTACCCAGTTTTGAAGACTACAGTAAGATTTAACTTCGACTGTTAATAAGATTTTGGTAGTCTACTATTAGATGGATAGCCTAAATGACCTAATTCAGATGGGCTACCTGTTTTTTATTTATTTATATTCAAAATTGTATATGTTCACTTTAAATGTGATTGTTGGTACATTTTACCAGTGTTTACCATACTTTCAAAACAAAAATTAAATAGGAAAAATATTGCAATATGAAAATAATTGAAGACAAAATTTGTTTTACGGAGAAAAAACAATATTTGGTTTTTAAAAAGCCTTTTTCTAAAAGGTACATCTGGAAAAAAGGGGGGGTGTCTTATAATCAGGGTCGTCTTACATTCGGGCCAATACGGTATGATATTTGTTCACGTTCCGGGACGTAAGGTGAATCTCTCTCTCTCTCTCTCTCTCTCTCGCTCGCTCTCTCCCTAGGTGACTCCTCCCGACTTGGACGTAAAGAGCGCATCTGCTGATTCGTCCCGGGAGATCCAGCATCTTTTGAAATAGTGGGATCGGAGGAGGCGGAAGCCAGAGAGAGAGAGCAGAGCTGTTGGTAGTGTTGTGCATCACGTCTCGTTATAGCCTAGTGTGTGTGGCTTTTCTTTCTTGGTGTTGAGAATCTTCTTGTGCATTCTCGTGATTACTTAGTCCTTTATAAGTTTATGTTACCTACTGTTTTGTTGTCTAAAGCTATTTTGTTAATTTTCTTTCCTTGTTATTCCTGTTAAGTTAAGTTGGCGAGTATGCCGCTATTCCTCTGTATTTTGCAAATATTGTGAATAGCGTGTCTCTCCACCATGAAGGCTGTAGGGATTGGGTGCCGGTTTTCTTTATTGTAAATATCGTTTTCTCCTGTTTTTGTGTTAGCTAGGGAGTTAGGGAAGAATGCTGTCATTTGTTTTCTTTTCTTTTCACTTAGACTAATTAGAGTCTTGGGTACAGGTAGTGACATGTTTTGTTTGTTGTTTTGGCCCTGATCAATCCCGAAGTGATAGCCTGGTTATGGTGATGCTACAAATGAGACTTAAAAAGGAAAAATAAATTCACCAACACAAAGGTAACAGCGGTTTCAGACTTCTTTATTTATGTTATTTTCCCTGACCCTAGACCAGGGTCGTAACAATATATATATATGTGACCCTGGACCACAAAACAATTTTAATTCGCTGGGGTATATTGTAGAATAGCCAAAAATAACATTGTATGGGTCAGAATTATAGATTTTTCTTTTAGCCAAACACAACACACACACATATATATATATATATAGATATGTATATTATATATATGGACGGGAAGCGTGTTCCGAGCTCGACATCATCGTTGGCCCCAGGAAACGGACAGACACATGGGCTGATCTGCACATGGCGGCTCATTGAGCGACTGGCTGATGTGGGTTCACAGTGTGGTGGTTGGGGGGTTGCTGGTTTCTAGTATGCCCGTACAGCCCTACTGTGGTACCTCCGATGAAGCTCTCGTTAGGCCGCGCTTAACAGGATGGACGCGCGTGAGGAAGTACTCAGGGGACAGGGGGGGAACTCCAAGGGGGTACACGCGTAGCAGCTGGACGCGACTAACGCCTCGCCTTTTACCGGCAAGGCGGCGTGGCCTTTACCATACACCAAAACCAGCCCGTCACCCACTCTGCGCTCCCGCGCACGAGCGCGCACGCGACATCCCGCACACGAAACACGCTCACGATAAGCACCGCTCCGCACGGAAAATACCCGACTCACCTCAGGACCCATCGCACTCACTTTGAGCACTTTACTTGTGACTAAATCACCCTCCGGTTATTTATTTGAGCTCTGCCGGGGTTGTCGGTGTTCCTCCACCCGCCGTTACACTGGTGGAGCATGCAGTGCGTAGTTGGTGGAGATACACCCGACATGTATCGGGGTCGTCCATTAATTCTCTCTCCTTGGGTGTGTGCACCTCCCACGCTCTCCTCCCCCCACATGGATGAATTCCTCCACGCTGGCGAGTCGAGGGCATCCCTCCCGCCCCACATGAGTGGTGAGGAGCATCTCGCCACTTGACAGGGGGAAACTGAGCAGGAGGTTGCCGCCCTCCGTGCTGCCGCCCGCCAGCGCGTATTGGGACCAGATCCCCGAGTACAGGCGGCCCAGCTGTTGCCCAAAATGACCACCCATGATGATGTAGAAGTCTACCTGCAGATGTTCTACTCAGCCCCGTGCCCACGTGTGGGCTGGGCTCAAGCGACACTGGGCAACGCGCGGCACCTCCCCCTCTTAAAGGGGCACCCAGCGGGTCCTTCTTCAGCTACCGACCCCGTTGGCCACGCAATACTAGGACGGAAGAGGGCAAATTAGGCGCGCCCGGCCTATGTGCGTGCCTCGTCCCCACGGTATCGCGCGGGCTCCCCAATACACATTCCATGACTGGTCCTATCAAGCGCGCTCTTGCCGCGCCCTTAGTGCCCAGGTGCTGGCCGAGGCGTTGGTGCCTCGTTCTGGCGCAGGGCGACGTGGACACTTTTGGACGAGTTTGTCGCGACAGGCCGCCCCACGTAGCGGAACTTCGTGGTGATCGATCAGACGTCGCTCCTCAGATTCTACCGACTAAACTCACCGTCCCAGCCGCGCTGGGGACTCGGAAACCCCGCATAACGAGTCCCTGAGCTCGTGAGGTGCAAGGTGAGCTGGCGGGGGCTGCACAAACGCAGGGAAGAGAGGCCCGTGCCGCGGGGTCTGGGGAGACGAATTCGCGGCCTTGTTCTCCCCCGCAGGGGTTGTCCCATAGTGCACCGTGCGCCGAGGCCCCTCCCGACCAGTACAGCGGGCGTCTCCCACTGCCGCGTGTTGCGTGCTGCCCATTCCTACCTGCGAGTCACCTCCACGTCCGGACCGGCCCAAGCCACAGGTACATGGCTGCATGTTTTCATAGTACAAATCGTACTGTGGCCGCGGGAAGAGCCCCCGTAAAGTCAGGGTCGAGGTCAACGGCGCGCGGGGTGTCGGCGCTGCTGGACTGGCATCTCAGTCAGCCTTATCCATGCTCACCTCTTCCACCCACCCGCAACGAAACGAGTCCTGTCTTACCCATAACTGGTGTCGCGGCACATACCGCGTCGGACACATTACACCCGGCCCCCCTCGCGTGCTTCTATAGCCGTGCTGACGGTCTACACCCGCCGCGCGGTGGCGTGTGCCGGAGCTTTTGTGAGAGTCGGGTGTAAAGGGACCTCCCCGTGCCCGTCCTCCTGGTACACACTGGCGCTGTTTGTGCCGGCCCTTGACCTCCGTGCATCGCATACTGCAGCCCGCCGTGGAGACCGCCGTGAATGCGTGCGGCGGCCGTGAAGGTGGCCTCGTCGGCGTGCTCCGTCTCCGTTGTTTCTCTACAGTGGGGAGAGAGTGGGTGAGATGTCCCCGCACCAGAACGCGTGTGCTGCCTTGTAAGCTGTAGGTGGGTAATTTTGTTCGCAGCACAGCTGGTGGGAAGATGAGGGCTCTTTCGGGGGCCGCCACACTCAGCGTGCTCTATAACTGACCGCTGAAGCGGGGGCAGGGTTCCTGAACGCGACCTTTGCTCCATAAGAGGAGCGCACGGTGTGGACCACCTGCCGTTAGACACGCTACCATTCCTCGTCCCCACCGCTGTTATCGCGCACTCGTTGCCCGCCTCATAACTGTGTCCCCAGCGAGGTTAGGAAAAAACGGCTCACACGCTCGTATGCCCACTCCAGCCGAAACGGGACGGTGGTTCAGAGTTTATGCCACCACACGGGCCCGCCTGTCGCCTGGATGGACATCGTGGTTGCGTTCGGGGGGCCAATTACGTAAGTCGGTCCGTGACCTAATTTCACTGGCCCGGACTGGACCCGAATATCACGCACGGTTCTGCCAAGCCTCCCACCGTGCAAAGGCTAAACTCACACCCGAAGCGTCGCCGCCGTCCACGAGCGTCCCCCCACCCACTAATACCGCAGTGCCCATCTAGAGTTGCCCTGCGTCGCATCGGATGGATCTAGGTAGGTCCCGGTGCCAAAGGCCCAGGGGGACATGAACACATTCTGGTGATCGTCGATTATGCCACCCGGTATCCTGAGGCAGTGCCCCTCCGAAAAGCCACCGCGAAAGCCATTGCCCAGGAACTCTTCCTGCTTTCCAGCCGAGTCGGCATCCCAGCGGATATCCTGACCGATCAGGGTACCCCCTTTATGTCCTGGCTAATGGCTGACCTCTGCCGGCTGCTCCGGGTAAAGCAGTTACAGACCTCCATATACCATCCCCAGACGGATGGGCTCATCGAACGGTTCAACCAGACCCTGAAGCGGATGTTGAGACGCGTGGTAGCAGAGGACAAGCGGGACTGGGATCTGATGCTGCCGTACGTACTCTTCGGGATACGAGAGGTCCCTCAGGCGTCCACCGGCTTTACCCCGTTCGAGCTCCTTTTCGGCCGACAGCCCCGAGGGTTGCTCGATGTGGCGAAGGAAGCTTGGGAACAACAGCAGCCCACGCCCCAGCGATCCGTCATCGAGCACGTCATCGGGATGAGGGACAGGATCGAGCGAGTGATGCCGTTAGTCCGGGAGCACCTCGCCGCATCTCAACGAACCCAACAACGCTATTATAACCGGGCAGCCCAACCGCGGGAGTTCCAAGCCGGGGATCGAGTGATGGTCCTGGCCCCCAAATCCGCCTGCAAGTTCCTCGCAACCTGGCAGGGTCCGTACACGGTGTTAGAAAAAATTGGCCCGGTGACATACCGGGTGAGACAACCGGGCCGGCGAAAACCGGACCAACTATATCATATAAACCTGCTGAAGAAGTGGATAGGGACCAGGGACCAACTCGCCGCTCTTGCCACCACGGAGCCCGTGGTTGTGGAGGTTAACCCCCACCTCTCCGCAGCCCACAAAACCGACCTACACCATCTGATCGGTCAGTTCTCCAATGTGTTCTCCACAACGCCCGGGAAGACCCAGGTGCTCCAGCATGACATCAGGACACCCCCAGGGATCATCGTTAAATCCTATCGGATCCCTGAAATTCGTCGGCAGGCTATTGAGACAGAAATCCAGCAGATGTTGAAGTTAGGGGTGATTGAACCATCACGCAGCCCGTGGTCCAGCCCAATTGTTCTGGTTCCCAAACCAGACGGCACCCTCCGCTTCTGCAACGACTTCCGACGCCTAAACGAAGTGTCGGAGTTTGACGGGTACCCAATGCCTCGGGTGGAGGAGCTCCTGGATCGCCTGGGAAGGGCCCGGTACATCTCCACTCTGGACATCACGAAGGGATACTGGCAGGTACCCCTCTCCGAAAATGCGAAACCTAAAACGGCTTTCTCTACTCCTTGTGGCCATTGGCAGTACCGGACCCTTCCGTTTGGCCTACATGGAGCCCCAGCCACGTTCCAATGGATGATGGATGTCCTGTTACGGCCGCACCAACAGTATGCCGCTGCGTACCTGGACGACGTGGTGATCCATTCGGAGCGTTGGGAGGACCACCTACACCGTCTGCGGGGGTGCTGCTGGAACTACGGAGGGCTGGACTCACCGCCAACACTCGCAAATGCCACCTTGCCCTCTCCAAGGCAAAGTACCTGGGTTTCCAGGTGGGATGCGCCTCATCAACCCCCAGGAAAGAAAGGTCGAGGCATTGCCGGCGCCGCCCCGAGCCCCAGCACACGAAGCCCGGCGTCACGATCCTTCCTAGGGTTGGCGGGTATTCTGCTGCTTCATCCTAACTCTCCTCGATAGCCGCCCCTCTGACAGATCTGACCCGGAAGGGGCAGCCAGAGCGAGTGGCCTGGAGCTCCGAGGCAGAAGAGGCATTCCAGGGAGTGAAGCGAGCGCTCACTTCCGAGCCGGTCTTGTGCGCCCCGGACTTCGGCTGCCCCTTCCTGCTGCAAACGGACGCCTCCGAAGTAGGATTGGGAGCGGTCCTGTCTCAAATCCAGGACGGTGAGGAACATCCCGTGTTATTTATTAGCAGGAAGCTGACCCCGCCTGAGAAAAATTATGCCACCGTGGAGAAGGAAGCTCTGGTGGTTAAGTGGGCAGTCCTGGAGCTGCGTTATTACCTCCTCGGCTGTAAGTTCACCCTCATAACGGATCACGCGCCCTTGCAGTGGATGGCCCGGGCTAAAGACACCAACGCCAGGGTGACACGATGGTTCCTCGTGCTCCAGGACTTCCACTTTCGGTGTCCGCTCACCACAGCCGGAGGTAAAACAGCCAACCCACTGCCGACCGGCCCTGTCGCGATCTGGTCAGCTTTTTGCCGGCTTCAGGGGTCACTCCCCACATCCACCCCCAATATCCCCCTAGGTTAACCCGGGTATCGATCCCACAGAACCAGACCAACGCTTGTGGGTGGGATGTGCGCGAGCGTCCCGAAAACTCCATCAACGTTGCCCAGGAAACCGGGACGAAGGATCACCCTGCACATGCTCTTCACGGTCTGATTGGCTCACAGCTGAGAGTCCGCAGCCCACGGCCAGATAGCTCTCGTTGAGGCCGAATTAAGGGAGATAGATGCCGCAACCAGAAGCTGAAGGCTAACGGTGGTTTGTCATCCCTTTACATTCCAGAAACCACCCGTGACCACATCCCCACGCACGCGCGCCCGCACGGAACCCCCCCCCCCCCCTTTTTCCACCCCCGACACTGAACACGCTCTACGGAGAAGCACCTGACTCACGCACGGAAGAAGCCTCGCCTCACCTCAAGGACCCACGCACTCACTTGAGCACTTTCTGTGTTGAATAAACCACCCTCCGGGGTATTGATTTGAGATCTCCTTTTCTCGCGGTTCCTTCCCCCCCGTACTATATATCGGTTAGGGTATATATACATATCAATATATATATATATTATTAAGGATATAGATATATTATAATATATATATATAGAATTAGCAGTGAAATCATCATTTCAAATTATGGTGGAGGGGAAGATATTTAGTGAACTATTATATATTGTTGCTAAAATATATAATATCAATATTTTTTTTCAGTTATTTATCTTTGTACTGCTGTGCCATCTTTACTTGTCCGTCTTAAGGCACAGCAGATGTATTGTACCAATAACAAGCGATCTGTGATGTTATTTCCACCTCCTCACCCGTGTTATCATCCGTTATGCAGCACAGCAGCACGAGGGAGCTAAAGCAGGAGTGCAATCCCAGCCGGCAGAGCCCTGATCCTCTGATTCAGGAGAGTTTGTTCATATTAGATGTGGAAGTGTCGCTGAAAGGATCAGTTTTTAGTCTCGTGGGGTCTGGTGAAGCATTTCTGTGACTCTGATAGCGATTTACTATCGTGTTGCTACAGTCACAGAATGAGTTTCTGTGTTATGAGGTCTGACGGAGTTAAGAGCACAATAGAGTTTCCCTGATAAAGAAGAAAAATTCATTTTTTTTTTTACTCTATCATCATACCAATACCATTTTGGCATACCAGTACCACCTCTATTCTTATTGAGATTACATGGAGAGCAAATGGAAAACTTTGTCTCCAGTTGAGCAGATTTGTTTTTCTAGTCATATTTTTCCAAGACCATATGATCTGAGCTGATGTTCACATTCATTTTATTATGGAAAATATACAGTAGCTCTTTACAATAAGGTTTCATTTGATAACGTTGCTTAACTACTTGCACTGATACATGATTAAAAGTTGTATCTGTTAATATCATTTCATTGACCTAAGTTGATGTGAAATAACAATGAAGAGTTAATTTTTAATAACAGACATTAACAGATGCTGTAACAAATGTATTGCTCGTTGTTAGGTCATGTTAGTTAATGCATAAATTAATGTTAACTAATGGAACCTTATTGTAAAGTGTTACCATATACTCTGTACGACTTATTTGTGTCTTTTTTATTTCTAATGTAAAATTCTAAAATTCTGAGATGAAGTTAATAATGAGCTATAAAGCAGCAACTTATGAGCAATAAATCAGGTTTAATATAGGTAAACTAAACAAACAAGAAGAATAAAAAACATTTTCGTTACTTGAAATAAAATAAATGTTAACTAAATTAAAATGTATTTAAAATATGTTTCGGCTCAATTTGCCAGAGCAACATTGATTTTAGTTTAGTTTAACTTGATATACTAAAA
The DNA here is from genome assembly GCA_018155175.1 of Sinocyclocheilus anophthalmus. Taxonomy (NCBI): domain Eukaryota; kingdom Metazoa; phylum Chordata; class Actinopteri; order Cypriniformes; family Cyprinidae; genus Sinocyclocheilus; species Sinocyclocheilus anophthalmus. The sequence goes on from JADLZN010009209.1 coordinate 368,952, forward strand.
TAAAAAAAAAATTAAAAAATTAATAAATATATATATAGTCATATTCAATGTTTGTTTATCAAAAATAAACAAAATAAAACTTTAAAGAAAATGAAAAATAAAAAAATGACAAATATGAATAAAAACTCTAAATAGCACTGCTATAAATAAAAAAATATTGTTTTGGGTGGGGAAAATTAACCTAAATTTAATTCATCCTTAGCTGGAAATCTTCCTCTCAACAGCTGCACTCAGCTCTCATTTGCATTTTCAAATTCGGTGTTACTAAAATACATTTAGGATTTTTTTTAAAGCAAACAATGACTTTAGCTAAGCTAAAGTGTGATGAAAATACTAGTAATACTATGTTAGTACCATGGTACTCTTCAGTAAGAGTTTGCAGCAGCTGTTTTTATACTGTAATGTGTTAAATACATTGAAATGTGGTGTATCCGATTGCATTTCAAAGCCTGTGTTTTGCATGAAAGCCTTTAATTATCTCACTCCATATTTAGCTGCTCTTTTCATGATTACAACAATCGTTGTTCAGACGTGCTGTTAAGTGATTAACTGATTATTTATCAACACATATATGATGCCTTTAACCCTCTCTCGTAGGTGCAGATGATGACGTGCTGCCAACACTCACTAGTCATCTGCATAGCATTTGAATGATGGGAATTATGGTAATTTGGACAGGCTGTTTGGCATCTGAGAGCAGTGAGAGTTGCAAGCACTCCTTCCCCAAAAGTGACAGTATAATCAGTTAGACGTTGACCTCCCAATCCAAACAGATGGTCCTCGACGCTGCCCTAGAACCAACGAGAAACGATGGTAATTAGGTGGGATAAATATTCTTGGCTGATTCTTATGAGTTGTGAATTTTCACACCCGTCGGAGAATGACACTTGTTCTCTGTGAGTCTGGCAGCCAATATTTCACTTCTCCAGAGGTTAACTGCTGGACTGGAGTGGTGTGGATTACTTGTGGATTATTGTGATGTTTTTATCAGCTGTTTGGACTCTCATTCTGACGGCACCCATTCACTGATGAACATTCTATCAGTGCAGGTTAATGGAAGTAGAAATAATTAAAGCTGCACAAGTGAAAAGAGTCAGTATGTTTAGCTGAATTATTTGCAGAAAGAATGTAGCAGAAGAATAAAAGTACAATAGTTGCTCACTGTAAGCGTTGTGCTGTTGTATCCATCCGTGCTGCTGTGATCAATTGTTTATGAGTCATATTGCAGTGGAGCTGAACGCGCGGCCATCCAACACTTCGAGAACAGAATGCGACGTTAATATCAGTGCCACAAACGCTCGGCCCGGCTTCAATAACATCAAATGTAATCTTTAGAGCTTGTAATTTCAGAAATGTTGGGACTGTACAACGTCCTCTCATTCATCACGAAGTAACCGAGAACAACCTTGTTGTAATATGAAGGTACCATCTTTGCTGTGTGAAATATATGGCTTTTGCTTGGAGTAGAGAGCCGACTGAATCCATCACCCTCACATTTTAGTATTATTTTAGCAAGTTACAGTTTTCATTTTAACTTTAGTGTTAGTAATTTTGTAATGTGCTTTTGCCAGTATTATTAGTTTTTTTTCTAAAATATTTCTGTTTGTATAAGTGATCACCTCAGCCTCTTTGTTTCTCTTCTGCACCTGTGTGTGTTTAACTGTTAATATCATCATGTAATGAGCTTCATTATGTGCTCTTATTGATAGTTCTGGATTATCATTATATGAGGTTTTAATTATGTGATGCTAATGATTTACATTAGAGGCCAATCTTGTGCAAAATTGATGCTGAAGTGCAGTGTTATTTTAGTATCATTAATATAACATTACATTATTTGGTAATATTTTTGCATTCTACCGTTTTTTTCATATACTTTTTTATTGTTATTTTTATGTTTTCCATTTTTTTCCCCAGCTGTTTTGTCTGCGTTGTTTTCAGTGTCTGTCATGTGATTATTATTATTATTTTTTTAGATTCCTATATATTTTACCATTGGTATTTCCTTTTTGTTATTTTGGTCAATTTTAAGCTAAATGAAATTGAGAAATGTTGTTTGAGAATTTTTTTTTAAACAGAATTTATATTCAGTTAAGTTTGTGTGTATTTGTCAGTGTTTTTTTAGTATTGTTTATTTAATATGATAGTTTTTATTAATATTTTGAAACTAATTTTAGTATTTCAAAAATGTAGAGTAATTCTGTGCTTTTATCAGTTTTGTTGAATACAAATTAAGCTTTAATTTGGTTTCAAATGTAGTTTTAGTAAGTTTAGAACTTTTTCTTAAACTTATTAATTTCAGATAGTTGCCAGTTTTATCTTAGTATCATTAAAAATAGTTAAATCAAATTACGTTTTTTTATCCCATATTTGTTGGTGTATATTAAAGTTGTTCGGAATTGTGAGTCGCAACTTGCACTGATCACATGAGCTGCTGTTTTTATAGATTAGCCATAATTTGTGTTCAAATAAGTCATGTTGCCTTTTTTAGATGATAAATATTCAGCTAAACTTGTTTGTAGTGTCAGGCCAGGAGGTCTCAGACGAGCTGCTGTGTTTTTTAACGTACGTTCAGTCAGTTATAGAGCCGCATGCATCGCTCACAGGCATCAGTAAAGCTGTGTAACTGCTTCAAAACTCAGGCTGCTTCTCCAAAATTTACTAGAAACCCTGAGGAAACTCATCACTGCTGCACCAATCAACACATTCACATCCTTACTCAGACTTCAGCTGTTTATTGAGCTGCGATGCTTAAAACTCATCGCTTGGGAACATTACTTTTAACAACTCATTACATTGCTTTATATAGTTATTTTTTTATGGAAAGTGTGACGTTAGTTACTTGGTATCGCTTCATCCTCACTGTAAGCACGTTCTCCAGCAGAACTGGAGCGGTGTGTTTGCAGGACTTTACACTCATAGATGTGTTTTTGCCGTAGGCGAGTATTTGTCAGCTTAACATAGTTTTTTTGTGCAGCAACTAAAGCAATGTGTGGAAGTTGTGCAGACTTGATTATAATGGGAGTGATGTATGTTGTTGCGTTACATGCTTCAACAACTATGGGGAAGGAAAAGGTTGTATTTTTCAATGACTAGACTGTAAATAGATTCTATAGTAAATAGAAAACTTTTTGAAAAAGTCACTTAAGTAGTTAGACTATTTTTAATATAGGCTAGTACAGTATGTGGTAACTACAGTTTGTTTTCAATAGTAAATAGGCAGTAGTATGGAAGTTGTGTACAATCAGTGATATTATTCATAACCGAACAGCATTTTTTTTATTCAAAGAAAAACATGGGGAAGAACAATCACATATTAGCTCTATGCTGTAAACACATAGATTTTATATATAAATATATTATATTACAGTATAAATATGTGTATACATGTGTGTAGATATCTTAATTTATATTCAACTTCAGTTTGTTTTTCAGTGTCGATTAGATTTCATATAGTATTATATTTATTCAATATTTTGTATAGTAAGTTTTCATTTTGCGTACAATTTTATTTTATAATTTTTTATAGTAGTTTATTAGTTTTATTTAGCTCAGTTTTATTCAGTTTCAGTCATTTTAGTACTTTTAGTAAAAAAAAAAAAACAAGTTGTGTATATGTAAATGCTGTGTGTGTGTGGTATATATCATAATTAAAACTAATAAAACATCAATGTTAAATGTTTAGATTTTTAGCATGGGCCAAAAAGACCTAATATTTATAGATAGCTATCCATAAAACGAGCCATAAAAGAACAATACATAAATAAATAATAACAAAAATAAAATAAAAAATTAAACTGCAAAACATGCCATTTTTATGATCCCTCTTATTTTGTTTCAATTATTAACATTTTGCACATTCTGCTAGGGGTATGTAAACTTATGAGCACAACTGTATATACACATAGAAATATATACAGTACACATATATACAGTACAAACATTTTATTTTACTTGCGATTAATCGCGATTAATCGGTTTGACAGCCCTATCCATTACCCGATTGCTGACGACATTTTTTCTATATCCACTGATAATGTTTATAGAATGAACGGCTCACTTTGTTGTAGATCTGTGGCCCGTCTGACAGCTCTATCTTGATTTATCAGCGTGCTAGTTTACTTGTCTTGAAACTTTTAGAGAAACGGTCTCAAGCTGTTACCGCATGAGTCAGCGGAGTAAAGATGCTTCATTTAGGTGGCTGTGGTCACTTTGACTTCTGGCTGAATGCTGATTCGATTCGGCGCGTCCTGTGGGGATTCGTGTTCTTCTCTCCGAAGCGGCGGCGGCTCACTGAGGTGCTGCTGCTGGATGCAATTTGTTTCACATGAGTAGCCCAGGCTGCTTTGCTGGCTCCTCCAGGGGTTTTCGCCGGGATAAATAGATCAATTCTTCTCTGGAGCTCTTAAAGTGACTGTTTGCCAGTCAATGCGCGACTGATGCGCCGGTGTCAAGACTTGCATGCTGGGATCAGCCTCCACAATACCTTTATTCCCCAGCGCCTCTGTGAGAGAGAGAGATTACAGGTGTGGGAGACATGGAATGACTCAGTTGGGCACGCTCTCAGTAGAGACTGGAATGAGCTCAGGCATTCTCATTGGGGGAGATTAGAATTGCCATCGATGGACAGAATGCCTCTGAAGGGACTGCTGGCGAGATCCTCAGCACTGTAATTCTAATGCCATAATTCATCATATTTTAGCCAAACATTGGCTTCTAGGCAACTAAAATACGCATCCATAATAATGCTTCCTGCAGTATAAAAATGTAATCTGGTCTGAATCAGGAGAGAAATCTTCACAGATCAAGCACAAAACAGTCCAAAACAGCTCTAAACAAATATGTGTGTGGATTTTGATGTGAGAGATGACAGGTGATATATTTTTTCAGTGGAGGAGACGTTATTACTAGGGATGCACATATTAGATTTTTGCCGATATCCAATATGCCGATAATTTTCAACACATTTTGGCCGATAGCCAATGCCAATACCGATATATTTCCTTTTATTTGGAAACAACACCAAGCCTCTCCTGTGTTGTTTTTCGGCCCCCCCCCCCAAAAACTTATTTGATTCGAACTAATAACATAGATAAAGTTGTTTTTTTTTTAAAATGAGCAGTGACTTGAAAGCCTTGGAAATAATATAATAAAGTCAGTCTCCTGCAGATTGCAGTGGAAACATGAACATTTAACATTTAACATTCAGATAGCTATAAAGCAAAAGAGCTGTAAAAATTCAAAAAAATCTTATAGAGCTCCTTGTATTTGAGTTTTCATAATCCATTTGAAAAAAATATATTATATATTAATGAATAAATCTGTATATATTCAATTGAATTTGCAAGTGTCATGTTTGCGATTTTTATTCATGTAAGCTACAGTATAGCTTCTAACCTTTAAATCAAAACATACTCGTCGACTTTATAACATTATTTATTCAGAAACGCAAGTATCTTAATGTTATATGCACATTTTAAGCCTTTATCGGCCGATTCCGATATCGTTCCAATACTATCATGCATCCTAGTCGATTATCGGATTTACAGTGCTGTTTTTTTTACAAAAGTTTCATATGGTTTTAGTCTGTCTAGAGGAGAGCATTACTGAATTAAATCTCATCGGAATTTTTTTTTTTTTTTGTTTTTTTTCTTTTTTTTTTTCTTTTTTTTTTTTTTTTTTTTTTTTTTTTTTTTTTTTTTCTTTTTGGTTTAGGGTCTAAGGAGAAATAATTAAGCTATTAAACGGATCTAATTGGAGTTGTTTTCCTTCCTGGCGGTTGTGATGCATTTGAACGGCACTAACTGTCTCTTTGAGCTTTTGCGTGAGAAACAAAAACCCTGTGTGGATGAAAGCTGCTTTTGGATGTGCTGATCTGAACACAGTCTTTCCCACCTCTACCTGTTAACAGCTAAATGAGTATCAGAACGCTAATTACTGGTGGACCACTGCAGCGTTTGAGAGCAGAATGAATTTACCATGCCTATTTACCACGTCCTGTGTGACTGCGTTCAAATAGCTCCGTTGTTTGTAATTGGTTGGATGCAGGAATTACGAGAGGCTTTAAATGTTATATGCTTGTGTGTAGAAATCCGGAAATGAGTCTCAGTTTAGACAAACAAAAACTCATTCACAATGTTGATCACTAATGACCGAAATCCACTGGGAAAACCACTGATTCTTATGCTGATTCTCTTTTATTTTTCAGAGGAACCGTCTAGATTGTCCTTCACTGAGTCGAGTTTTCCTGAGAGAGATGAAACTTCAGCTGGCTGTGTTTCTGCACAACAAACAGCAAAGAAAGTAAGATGATAGAGGGATTTTTGTTTATTTATTGTTGTTTGAGTGGGTTAATGTGGTTTCTCCTCAGATGACAGGATTTACATCTTCCGCTCTTGATGTCTACTGTCTACTGTACGTCAAGGACGTCTGTAAAACCTGGAGAACTAAAAAAAAAAAAAGAAACAAAATCACAAATAATAGAAACACACCGTTCGTTAGTATTCTCATTCATCTCAGAGACAGTTGCTCAGCTGCTGTAGGATGTACGTGATTGGAAATCTGCTATCTTTGCTCATGGGAACCATAGAAATGTACAGTAATTTCAGAGATCCATGAACCAGACGACTTTTTATATAACTTTATTTTATTATTTTTGTTTTCTTTGTTTTTTTTCCCTTTTGTTCTTGTTTTGAAAGTCGCTTTGGATAAAAGCATCTGCTAAATGTTTTAAAGGGGTCATATGATGCGATTTCAATTGTTTCTTTCTCTTTGGAGTGTTACAAGCTCTTGGTGCATAAAGGAGATCTGTAAAGTTGCAAAGATTAAATTCTCAAATCCAAAGAGATATTATTTAATAAATTTAAGAGTCAACCATGCCTACCTAAAACTGCTTGTTCTAACACGCCTCCACATGTCTACTTCACGATGTGGGAATATTTGCATAACGCAGCCCAAATGTTCACGCAAAGAAGGCGTAACTTTTATTCTCGCTGTAGTATGCCGTTGCTGCCGGCCGCCGCCACCATGTCCTGAAGACGCTGTGTGCTTTCGTTGTGAAAGCGAAACTACTTTGTTGGGCCTTCCAAAAATGGACACGACTAGAAATCAGTGATTAAGTTGTGTTTACAACACTGTTCCAGAACACTTCAAACCAAATATTCAGATATGTGCAATGCATTTTTATGGAGGACTGTTTCCTGATCCTGGAAAAGTAGACTACAATGCCGGCATTTCTGACTCACAGACTGTAAGTATGTTTTTTATATTTAAAGGATTTGTCACTGACGATTCAAACGTGAGGTTTGTTCGTTGAGCAGTTTGTAGAGAACTAGCGCTTGTTGATTTGCATTTCTCCGCCATCACAAATGCAGACATGGTTTTATGATTACGCGGCGCGGCGCGATGCAACGCGTAAAAAGACAGAATAAATCATTATAATCAGTAATTATGACCCCACTGGATGCAACAAATGCCTCATTATAATGGCGTTTAATGTTTTTGTCTCTTCGCTCCGGCCTGACAGGGCATCATCAACAGTATGGTGAGGGGCGTAACAATTCCGACTCACGCTTGAGGTATTCGGCCAATCACAAACGCACTGGATAGCTGGCCAATCAGAGCAACCTCGCTTTTCAGACCGATGAGCTTTATAAAAATCGATGCGTTTCAGAAAGGCGCGGCATAGAGGAGAAACATAATGTACAGTATGTGGAAAATAAAATTTTTTTTAACCTTAAACCACATAAAACATTTCATTACACCAAATACACAAAATAATGTATAATGTATAAAAATCATATGACCCCTTTAATTGAACTGAATTGTATTTATTTATTTTATTTTTTTATATAGTTAATATAACAAAAATATAATTTATAGTATATGGATAGCTAGTCTATAAGGATATCTTATGCTGATGAGCACTCTGCGTAACCAGCTAAATTTGAACATTGAGGATTCAATTATTTTATTTGCCGTAAAACTATGTTTTGCTACTTATTTTTAATTCTTTTTATTTTGACTGTATACCTCATTTCTAGCTGATAGAGGATTCAACTTTTGTAAGTATTATACGTTTTGGCCGCATTTTTTTTTTTTTTTTTTTTTTTTTTATTAATTTTATTTTTTTTAAACCGTCATATTTATATGGATAGCTCTCTACAAGTATTAAAACCCCCCTATTAAAAGCACCTTTATTTTTGTAAGTTTATTTTATTTCGTGTTATTATTTATTATGATAGTTTTTTTATAGGCCTCATTTTATAGGATAGCTCTATATAAATATAAGATCTTTTTGCCTCTGCGAACCATCTAAACGTTATAACTCAGCTATTTGATTTAGTTATTTTCATTAAAAATCATTGCCCGCCATTTATATTTAATAACCGCTTTCTGACTTTAATGTATTATAGACCTTTTTGGCCTATAGTATACAGCTATTCTATCTGTTTTCTTTTTATTTATTATATTATTTAAAAAACCCTTGCTATGTGTTATAGCACTTGTATATCATTGCTCTTTTGTTTATTTTGATTGTTTATTTTGATTTTCTATTGTCCTCAATTGTAAGTCGCTTTGGATAAAAGTAAAATGTAAATGTAAGCTAAACCTTGAACACTGACAACAGATTTTATTGATTTTTTTTGCTTCACTTTACCAAGGTGTTCCACTAGCATATTACTGGACTTAAAGTTAACAGGCCATGATTGAAAAGCCATAATGACCTAAATTCTGATTTTATGGGGCTTTGAGTAACAGAAAATGTAGTTCCTATAACTAGAAGAACTGTCTTGATGACTAGTCTAGTCCAGGTTTGTTTATGCTGGTTAGTGGTTAGTGGTGCTGGTCACCTGCTCAACTTGATGATAAAGCATTGTGTTTGGGACGCAATCGCTAGCTGTGCAAGCCTAGACAATGTGTGATGCACCAGATATTTCCAAATGTCAGAATCTGTCAGCTTTATATAAGAGGATCTGAGTTGATAGTATAATCTGGGAATGTGTCAGAACTTAACCAAGCCGGACGCATATCGAGCAGACATCGGCGCGAATAACATATTAGGAAATGTTTATCCGTTCAAGCCGTGCATTATATCCGGAAACCGTTGTTCTTTTCAAAGGAATAGATAATAGTTGGAGCAGAACAGACAGGTTGATGAGCTGTTCATATACTGAGAGGGAGGTTATCTGCTGAAATCACACAGTTCCTCAGAAAAATGAAAGCGCTGAAATAAAAGGAAAGTCTGGTCCTGATGCCCCGGTAAACAGCAATTTCAGCCCTGCTGTAATCAAAGATGTCTGGCGCTTCTGATTGGAGTGGGTAGAGAACACAAATACCCCTGTGTTGTGTGTGTGTGACACTCTCCCTCGCAAATAGAATAAAATACAGCGTGAAATGCTTCCTGCATGGAGCGATGCTCGCACGCATAAAAGAAAGGCAGGAGGAGGGAATGAATGAACCGATGAAAGCCAGAAAGAAAGGAACATGATTTCACAATGACTGGGATGCGATCCAAGCCTCACTTTCTTCATGTCTTATCAGCCACTGCAGTGGGACACATTGCGCTACAGCAGAAAAAAGAATAACAGATAGAATGCATTAGACGCGTGTTAAACAGAGGCTTTCATGAGCGCCGGTCTTTCAGTGTGTGTGTGGGCATTGACAGACATTCACATTCACTGCTGGAGAGTACTGATCTTGAAAGACTTGAGTGTGTGTGTGTGTGTGTGTGTGTGTGTGCACGTTTATGTGTTTTATGAGGACACAAATTTGTATAATGACATGGGTATGACATAGGTATTACAAGGACAAGGTGACTTATGAGGACATTACCCCATGTCCCCATTTTTCAAAACGCTTATAAATCATACAGAGTGAGTTTTTTGAGAAAGTAAAAATGCAAAAAGTTTCCTGTAAGGGGTAGGTTGGTGTAGGGCAATAGAAAATACGATTTGTACAGTATAAAAACCATTAAGCCTATGGAGAGTCCCCACAATTCACAAAAACAAACATGAGTGTGTGTGTGTGTGTGTGTTTGTTGTTTTGTACTGCTCTCCTCTGATTATGTGCTGCTCGGGTCATCACATTGTGGTCTGTTTTTTAGTTGAGTATTCAGTTCACAGGGCAAAGGATGTGTTTAAATAGTGAATTAAATATATTAGATTAGAAACTGTTTGTATGTGCACGCTTTTGCTTTATTTTCTCATTAATATCTATCTATCTATCTATCTATCTATCTATCTATCTATCTGTCTATCTGTCTGTCTATCGTTCTGTCTGTCTGTCGTTCTATTGTTCTATCTGTCATTCTATCTGTCAATCCAGCCATCAATCTATACATCATTCTATCAGTCCGTCCATCAATCCATCCATCTAGCCATTCATCTATCCTTCTATTAGTCATTCTATCTGTCTGTCCATCCGTCTATCCATCCTTCTCAGTTGTTCCATCTATCCATCGTTCTCAGTCATTCAATCCCTCAATCTATCCATCCATCCCTCCTTCTCTGCTGTTCCGTCCATCCATCCTTCACTCCGTCAATTTCTAATGATCATCCATCACTGCATCCACCCATCTATCCATCCATCCATCCTTCTCAGTCATTCAATCCATCCATCCATCCATCCATCCGATCTCAGTAATTTCATCATCATCCATCCATCATCCATCGTTCTTAGTCGTTCTATCCATTTCATTAACTCCATCCATTGTTCTGTCGTTACATCCATCCATCCATCCATCCATCTTTCTATCGTTCTGCCAGTTGTTCTGTCATCATTCTATCAATCATTAGTTAGTTTGTTCTAACTCTATTCCATTATATCCATTGTTCTATTCATCTCAAGTTCAGACGTTCTTTCATACTCACATTCTATTGTTGTCATTATATCATTCTCACTTTCAATTCAGCTGTTTTCAGCTTCTATCATTGTGTCTCTCTCAAGTTCTGTTGCGATCTCTGTCTGTAAGGACTTCAAACCTTCAAAGTTTGTCTAGTTATAAAATACAGTTATGTTAATTTTTTTTTGCAATTTCTTTGAATCCCAACTGCTGTGTTGTGAGTTTTGTCCAAACCCATAAATAACCCCATTTTCCTGTTGTCTGTCTATGCCACTAATGTCCAAGCACAGTAATTTCATCATTTGGCCCACAGCACGAGCCCCTTCTTAGAGTAAATTAATAACTCACTTTTGTTAATTTGTTGACACAATGCACTGATACCCAGATCACCTGCATATTTCTTCATATTTCCTTTAGAGTGTATTAAAACTTTGTGCACCACCTGCTTGCTTCTATTATGATTCAGTCTACTCCTCATCGCAGTTACTATCAAACCCTTTCAGTCGATGCACAATAGGGATCTTCATATTGGCCTGTGGCTTATTATGAAGTACAGATGAGAAGTCACTCTGGATATAAATTCTCTAAAGGTTTTCCATTCTCATGCCACAAGTGTGTAGTCACCGTTTATTGACGTCCCGCTAAGAAACACAACCCCTTTTCCTATTCATTTGGTCTTGACGCCCGCAGGATGTTTTATATGTTGGAAGAAAGCTGCGTCATTCAGGCGACTGCGAATGGATGGAGAGTTCGTGCTGATGAATGACCTAATCGCGTCTCAGAGGTGAATAAGATTAAACGTGTTCCCGAGACGGAAAGATTATTATCTAATGAGAAAAGCATTAATCTGAGGGCTGACGCTGCCTCCAAAGAACTGAAGGACTCGTTTTTGTGATATGAAAATCCTTTCACCCCAAATGTCCTCTTTATTAACGCCAATTGAGATTGTGTCTGGTGCAGCTGCGGCTCTTTGACTCTCTTTTTGAGCTGTAAATGTTTGGCGAAGCGCTCAGGTAACCTCTGGTCAGTGTGCTGGTGCTTTCAGATGGACTGATGATTTAACAGCCGTTGATTAAATATGTTGTCATCATTCTGCAGTCAGGGAGGGCTTCGCTCTCACTGTCATAACTCTCAATGATTCATTTTTTCCGACCCAATTTCCCTTCCAGGTCTAGTGGGACTGTTTATTTATCCAGCTTGAAGTCTCATTTGTCAGCTCTGAAACACAGGCGCAGGAAACGGCGTGTTTGAGAGACGCTGCAATCCCTCTTTAGGCCTGGAACGGAGTGTATATGCAAGTGCACTACTGCAGGCGTTCACGCTCGGCCAAAGTAACATACATATTACAACACTTGCACAATGCTGCAATGGTTGTGAATTGCATTCTGATTGTATCACACATATGTGTACGTATAAACTATTTTTTGAACGATATGAATACTTTTATTCAGTAAGGATCCATTAAATTGATCAAAAATGACTTTTAAACTGTTACAAGAGATTTCTATTTCAAATAAATCATGTTCTATTCATCAAAGAATCCTGAAAAAAAAAATATTTCCACAAAAATATGAAGCAGCAGAACTGTTTTAACTAGCGATTCCCTTATATATCGGCTAATAATCGGTATCAGCCGATAAACATGAATAAACTTCAGAAGCTGTTGAAAGATGCAGTACAACTTACTGAAATGCATTATGTCTCTTGTAATCACTCAATCAGAGGTTTAACCATGGGAAGACGTCAGTAAAACAGCTTGTAATCTATGCTTATCAATGTTGCCTCAGGAAAGTTATCCAGTATTCACAGTTTGTTAGTTAGCTATAAAAACACTAGAGGGAGCATATTTACAACTAATTATATATGCATGTTTGAATAAATCTGTCATGAAGACACGTTTTTATGAAACGTAGTATGCTGTGCCAAAGAGTGTGTACAAAATTTTGGCTTCTTGGGTTAGCATTATTATATACTGAAAAGGCAATAGAAGTTGAATAGTTGGGATTGTGTATTTGCTACTGCATGATTTATATGTTAATGGTACAAATCAAAGGGTTCCCTGTATAATTTACAGCATTAGTTGGGATTATCGGTATCTGTTTCTGCAGATATCATTCTGAATAATCGGTTATCGGTGGAAACATTTAGTTATTGGTTCATGTCCAGCTTTACAATTGATAATAGTAAAAGAAAAGTGTGTTGAGCAGCAAATCAGCATATTATAATGATTATTGAAGGATCATGTGCCACTGGAGATTGGAGTAATGATGCTGAAAATTCAGTTTTGAACACAGCAATAAATGACATTTTACATTGTATTCAAATAGAAAATAACTACTTCAAATTGTAATAATATTTCAAAATTTGTACTATATTTTTGATAAAATAAATGCAGTCTTAGTGAGCAGAAGAGAATCCATATATTTCAGATCAAAATTTATCTACAAGGATTGTGATCAAGCATAAAGCAAACTATCAACACACGTGATTGATATCCTTTTTAAACTTTGGTATCTTTAGAGTCTTCACTGATGTGTAATTTTCCATTTTGCCATGAAGCAATTGTAGCTGTTGACAGTAGTGTCTCCTCTTGACAAACCAGCCTACACTTGCATTCGTATTGCAGCATCTCTCTCCTGGCATCACGAGCGCTTCATTCGTCTTGTGCATCTAGACTTTACTGGCGATATAGAGTTGGGCTCATAATGCAGTGTGTTCACCCACTTAATTTCTGTCTTTTACAATTGGTTTAACTTGTCATATTGTATGGCGTGACCCTAGTGAGATCTCGTGTAAAATCCGAGGCAGACAGCAACTGATATTTATGTCAGACTGAATGTTTACATCGTACTGTATATATTATCATATAACTGACAGCCTGACGCTTAAAGTCAGCAGTCCATGTCCAATCTGACGTCCATATTTGCTGTTGGATGTAAGAGGTCATGCTCATTCTTCAGAGGAAAATGATGATTCAGGAATCCTGGAGCACGCTTGCACACTGATATGGTTTTCTGTCATTTTTACAACTCAAAAGCCGACTTCATTGTAATGAAAAGAACATCTGGGAAATTCTTGAAAACATCTAATTTTGGGTTCAACAGAAGAAGATCAAGTGGTTTGGGAATGATGTGAGGCGGAGTAAATAAAAAAAGAATTATTTCTTTAATATTTATTAGCTTACCTTTCATCTGAGCTTTATTAGTTGTGTGTTCAGTATGGACAGATTTCTATAAGATTTCCAAGCAGTGTCATTTTAATGTGTTTTATATGTTGTTATAGTATTTATAAATATGTTTAATTATGTTATATATCAAAATGATATATTATACTATTTTGTATTATGTAGAAAACACTACAGTTTAAGCTTTGGTAATTTTGTTTTTGCTTTTGTTATTTTTGCTATTTTTTTTAGCACATATATTTAGCTTCAAAGTTGTTTCTGTCACACCCCAGTGGACTGTTTGTTGTGTTTTCTCCCTCATGTGCCCATATTTGGTCATTCCTGTTCTCGTTGTTTCATTATTAGTTAACCCTCCTCACCTGTGTCCTCATTAGTTCATCCTCCTCACCTGTCCCTCATCTTCTCCCCTACTTAAAGTCAAGCGTTCAGTTCTGTTTTGTCGAGTATTGTGATTGTTACCTTGTGTGTATGCTCCTGACCTGTTTGGACATGACCTGTTGTGGAATAATTAAAGTGTTATTGGAATTCTTTGTCTTCGTCATCCTGCCTGATCCCACACACCATATTGTGACAGTTTCAGCATAAGCTTGAGTAATGTTAGTACTTAAACTTCTTTTATTTCAGTCAGTTGCCATGGCAAAATTCTATTTTTTCATTTCTGTTTTTTTTATTAATCTTTTTCATCTAATGTTTATATTTTATTTCGGCATGGACACTAGATTCCCCAAGAGGTTTCCCAGCAGTGCTATTTTAATATTATTTATACACTATTATACTATTTATTATTTTGAATTATATTATATATTAGTATTATGAAATAGCTTTTATTTTTATATTTTCAGTTTTCATTTCAGTTCAAGCTTTAAAAATTGTTTTCTGCTTTTATTTCTATTTTAAATATTTCAATTTTTTATTTTAAGTTTTTTGTTTTCTTTTTTCTTAAAATTGAGTTTCATCTGAGATGTATTAGTTGTGTGTTCAGTATGGACAGATTTCCATAAGATTCCATAAGATTATTTTGTTAAATTTTTTTGTTTTGCTATTTGGCTTCAATTTATGTTTATTTTTTATTTCAGTTGTACTTTTAGCATTAGTCATTTTACTTCTACTCAACATAGTTTTATTTTAGTTAATTGCAAAGGCAACATTTCCGTTTTCAGTTTCTAATGTTCATATTTTGTCTTTTATTTCAGCTTTATTTCAATTAGCAATAATGGTTTTTAATAGTTTTATTTTGATTAACAATAACACTTTTTCCCGGTCACACACTGTAGTTTTTGAAAGCAGAAGTGTCAGATTTGCAGGACGTGTAGAAGACACAAGCAATCACTTAATTAGTGCTGTTTCTCATGCTGTTGATTAGATGAAGAGTGTTTTCTGTGGATATGTGCTCAGTGAAGCGTGTTGTGTTGATTTCACTGAGGTGGTAAATCGCCCATCGAGAATAAATGACCTGTAAGCATGTGGAAGTAATTAGCCGTCGGCGTTTCTAATTGCCATTGCTGTGTCTTAACAAATCAAACCTCTTATAGGCCAATGGTCGAAACATAAACAATCGTATGAAACAAAAAAAAAACAAAACAACAAAAAAATGCTGTTTTAGCTTAGCACTTATAGGACGTGCAGAACACACAAAAAAAAAAACCAAAAATATCACCTGTGGAAAAACGTAATTTATCACGATTGCGAGTGAGACGGATCACGAATCCTTACACCAGTTACATACCTACCAAATCCATAACCCAACATAAAGGAAAATTCCATTCAAAAACACACCCAACCATGAAAAACCACCCCAAAGCAACGCAGAATCAAAGAAAACATGGTACAAAGAAACATACCAAACAAAACAAACAACTACAATACTAACATGAAACACACACTATGACATACGGTCACAAAATATAAGACATGCGTGCATACAACCTAAAAGCGCAACAACAGAAAACAAACAAATTGAACAAAAAAAATGCTAAAAACACCGCTTACCATACAAGGCCCCAACAAACCACAAACCGAATAACACCCACCAACCACTAAGAACCCACCAATAAAAAAAATGGGGATAGTGCTAGAGTAGGACCAGGAAATTTTTAGTAATTTCTTTATGACCCATGGTATAGGAGGGTGCATAAAGTGGTTAATTTATGTGGGTGTTGATCCGTATACTAGTTTTTTATTTTATTTTCTAGTATCGAAGTAGGGGTCTCTATTTTGTTATTTTATATTTCATTAGTAAAAGTTTTGTATTAGTTTATTTTTTCGGACAGGATAAAACTTGATAGACTAATGAAACTACTATATGCTAAAAAATAATAAATACTCCGATATAGAAAAAAAAAAATAACAAAAAAAAAACCATACACATAATAATAAAAAATGACAATAACACAAAATCAAAACTATCACATTACCAACAAAATATAAAAATAAAATGACTTCAAACTATTAATAAAACTACAATCTCAGTATACCATAACAGTTTTAAGTATTTAATAAATTTCTAAAATTTGTTTAATTGCAGTTAACGTTTATTTTATTACATGTAAAAAATAATTATACGTGTGAGTGAAAATAGAAAGTAATTTATCTGTAGAAATTTTTGGATCTCCAGTGAAGGAATTGCTACTTTGAGCTTTTGCTTCAGATAAATAACATTCAGGCTTTAGGTTAGATTTTAATTATCACACCGTAGAAACTTCTGAACATCTGAATCACGGATCCGAACCAACACGTGTAAACAGGAAGCTGTCAGCGCTCATTTGGAGACATATTCATAACTGCAGGACAAAAATGAGACACTGAAGTGCGCTTGAGTTTGAGAAAGTCAGCCAGCGTTTCTACATCAAAATGAAATGGAAAATTAAATCTGCAATTAGTCATGGGAGGCGTATAAATTAGCATATCTTTGAACAAATGAGTTATCTAATAATTGTGGTTGTGGCGAGCGCTGGGAGGCCGGCGTGGTGCTGTTGCGTAATCTCTCATGCTTGACGCTCCTGTGGGGAATCACAGATGGTCTTAAACTGTCACCCTCACTCGTGTCACTCGCACGCTTCACGACTGCCAATCTGCCACGCTCCATCTTTATTCTGCTCTCATCTCGCTTTTATGTGGCAGAACTCATCCAGAGCTGGCGCCGCTGCGAAACGGGCCTATAAAAGCTTTTGATTGAGCACGCTTTGGATCGGAGAGAGTTTAGAGGAATATTTATTTATTTGGCTGATGGCTGAATGATTTATGGACACTTTTGATGCGTGGCCTTTGTCTCGGCATCAGAATGCATCACAGCAAACACACTCTGCCATGGAAATGGAGGACTTCAGATGCGTGTGGAGCTACGAGTGCAATCCTGCAGTTGTCATCCGGTCGTTTTGATCTCGCTAGTAGTGCTGCTGAGGAATAGCTGACTGAAAATAGTGCTGCTAACTTTTTAGCGATCAGTTTACAAGAACAAGGCGCCAATAAAATCAGTCAATCAATCAATAAATAGGAGGTAATTATTAATAGTATTAAATAATATCTATTAAATATATACATGAGTTTGTCCATTTTTTAATTTTATTATTAATAATTAGTGAGGAATTTATTTATAATTTTAGTAATTTATATATATTATGATATATATATTTATATCTTAATTGTGTGTGTGTGTGTGTGTGTATATATATAACCGTATATCATCATATCTATATATATAATAGTATATATCTATGTTGTGGGTGTGGGTGTGTGTGTGATATATATCATATATACAGGATATTGTGTGTGTGTGTGGGGGGGTGTGTGTTTGTGTGTGTATACCTTATATATGTTGTGGTATGTTGTGTGTGTGTGTTATATATAATATATATATCTATATATAATTGTGTGGTGTGTGTGTGTGTCTATAGATATATATAGATATAGTGTGTGTATATATAATCAATATATCATATCCGATATCTCTTTATATGTGTGTGTTGTGTGGTGTGTGTGTGTGTCTATATTATTATATCTATTACCGATCTCTAGATGTGTGTGTTTGTTGTTGATATATATCAATGTGTGTTTGGGTGGTGTGTGGTGTGTGGGTTGTCTAATCGTCTCATATGTGTGTGTGTGTGGTTGGGTGTATATATATAAAAATATCATATCCATGAAATCAATACTAGATGATATTTGTGTAGTGTGTGTGTGTGTGTATATATAATATATTTGTGTTGTGTGCTATATATATATCTATATATATATTGTGTGTGTGTGGTGTGTGTCGTATATAACTATGTTGTGTGTGGTTGGGGAAATATATATTTCTATAGATACATACTTAATGGTGTGTGGGGTGTGTGTGTGTGTGTGTGTGTGTGGTTGTACCCTAGTTTTTTATATCTTTAACTTTTATACTATACTAACTACTCTATACCGCTCTAACCTACTACTGTATAACTATCTACTATAATAGCTTATATACGTCCTTCTTATCACAATTTATACCACACACTCTACTGTCTATAAAAAATTATTTATACGCATAGTACTGTATGTAATATTTTATAATGTAATATTTAATTCAATCTTTGATAACATTACCTTGCATCTTAATCACATCACATTTTAATGAAACAAACTCTAGTACATGGAAATAGAGCTAGCATTAAAAAACTTGGTGTTTTCTAGTTTAGTCTATTTCATGCAATTTTCTCTCTCTCTCATTTTGATACTGTCACCCTAACTGAGATTATTTATTGGTAATTTTTCATTAAATTATAAACTATATAAATTAGATCAAATGTGTCACTGTTGCTTCATTTTGTGTGTAACTTTTCAAAATATTTTGCCGAACTGTTTTTAAATAAGTAGCTTCCCATCATTGCTTGCTGTTTGCAATCTAAAGATGAGTGCAGATTAATACCAGGTCACCGATAGTAAACAGCTCGAACCAAACTGCACAGAAGTGACGCTCATAAATATTCATGTGTGTCTTCACTGTCACATCTGTCAGCGTGTCACCAGTGCAGTGCAGTCGTGATGTGTGTGCTTTCTGTTCTCCTGCGTCTCACATCAGCATGCCTGCTTGGCCAGCACTTTACACTGCGCCACTGTAGCTCATAACACCAGAAGACGCTTTTCCCTGCGCTTTACCTGCAGGACAGGCCTGCGAAAGACGCTTTTCAGAGTAATGGGTATTTACATGGAGGATAAATAGTTTTCTCAAAGCGGCCTGGCTCTTGTCACTGACAGATTAGTACACGGAAACAGGTGTCAGATCAGACAAGTAGAGCGGCGCTGTGGAAATAGTCGTTTGTCGCGTGAAGAGAGCGATTCTGCCAGAGACGAGAGGGAAGAGGAAATTAGCTTTGAGAGAGGAAGTTAAATCAAATCAAGGGAAGAGCCCCCAAGGTGCTTCAACACGCATTAAAAGTCACAATACACGTTTTTAACACGGCCGATTGTGAATATTTGGAAAGACTGAAATGTCCTTTTTTTAATAAGGTGACCCGCTCTGAACACCGCTGTGATTGAACTGAGATTCAGTCCGGTCACACTGGATATTTTAGGAAAGTCATTATTGAAATTTGTCACGGTTGTGAGGCCGACTGTGTGTTTTATCTCTGGCACAAAATACGACTGCAAACGAGATTTTTACTGATTCTCCAGTGGTGCTAGAGATGGAGAGTTGCTCTGGTTGTTAACATGCTGCTATGCAGTAGTTAGGATGGTTGCTTTCAGAATGACTATTAAATTCCAATTTAACTCAACGTCATTAGTTAATTGTATTCTGTGCAACCCCTGGATGCATAGACACAGTTTAAATTTCAAATCAAGAAATTAAAGTGAGATAGATAAGAGATAGAATTAATAATATATTATCCTCGATAAACCTTACAATTTAGCTAAATATAAAAGAATCAAACCGTAAATAGAGTAGAATGGGTGGGGGTCGTAACGAAATGACAAGATCACATCAAATGTCCGTGGGAAAACCGGAAAAAAAAAAAGCTTCGTACAAAAATTGTAAAAAACCACATTCAATTTCTAAAACAAAAATCATTAAATGTTAAAAAAAGGAAAGAAAAAAAAGAAAAAAAAAAAAGAGAAGAAAAAAAAGAAAAAAAAAAAACAAAAATAAATGAAAAAGAAAAAATAAAAAAAAAAAAATAAAAAAAAAAAAAAAAAAAAAAAAAAAAAAAAAAAAAGAATTAAATAAAAAAAAATAAAAAAAAATAAAAAAGAAAAAAAAAGAAAAAAAATAAAAAAAAAAATAATAAAATAATATAAAAAAAAAATAAAAAATAAAAAAAATAAAAACAAATAAAAAAAAATATAAAAATAAATAAATAAAAAATAAGCAATAAAAAAAAAATAAAAAAAAACAAAAATAAAAAAAAAAAAAAACACAGAATTATTCACAGAATAAACAACACAAAACAAATCCAATAAACCTACATAGAAAAAAATATTGAAAACCTAAACAAATAATGTTTAAAAGCCAATAATAACTAAAACTAAAAGTAAAATTAAATAAACCTATATATATAGATAATATATATATTATATAATGACAAGCCTAAACAAAATTTTTTAAAAATACAGAAAATTACCTAAACGTGTAGCGGGTAAAATAAAAATCCATTAAACCTAAATTAGGAATCCAAAAACCTAAAACAACTAAAAGCACATCAATTTACTAAATTATAAGCACATAAGGACACCTAAGCACCTGATTACTAAAACTAAAATGAAAACTCAAAATGTAAAAATTACTTTCAAAATAAAAAATAAAAATTCTAAATTTCAACTTGTATGGTCATTTACGAATGATACTAAAATAACACCTCTCTGAAATGCAATTGACCCTTCGCAAAGACCCGCCCCTCTTAGTTACTGTTGCTCCATCCAACAAGTCATGTCGCTCTCACGCAGTGAAAAACACATCGCGGAGCAAAGAGGAAACTGACATCACACAGACAGACAAGACAGAGCAGGTTACTTTAGATATGAAACAAAGTCTCCCGTTTTATAATTTGTAAGAAATTAAAACATTAAATACCATTTTGTGGCTCTTTAAAGGGTTAGTTCACCCAAAAATTAAAATTCTGTCATTAATTACTCACCCTCGTGTCGTTCCAAACCCGTAAGACCTCCGTTCATCTTTGGAACACAAATGAATATATTTTTGATGAATCTGAGACCTTTCTGACCCTCCATAGACCGCAGGATATACCCACCACATCACCGCACGAAAGTACCAGCACATCTACATAGTCGGGGATCCATGTGACATCAGGGTTAATATCTTTTCAAAAATATCTTAATTTGTTTGTTCACTGTTCAACGGCACCGGGAACCGTCTGTCATGTTCCTCTGTCACTTCAGTCTAGTTTATTCGTTGTTTTGTGACAGAGCCCTGACACTCGTGTCATGTCATTGTTTTCATGTGAGCGTGCGGCGTCGAGTGTGCTCGAGCCGTGCGCTCTCGTCTGCGTGTACTGTTTCATGTTGGAGTGTGGTGTTCGGATCCTGGCACTCATGTCTTGAGTTTCGGTTTTCGTGTCGGGGTCCGGACACTCGCGTTCCATGTTGTGTGAGCGTGCGGTCTCGAGTTCACTCGGGCTGTACGCTCTTCTGTCCACGTGGATTGTGTTGTTTTGTGTAGCACGCGGTTTGTGTTCAGCCTCGTGCTTTTCTTGTTGTCTTGTGTGAACACGCGGCTTATGAGTTTTCTCTTTAGCTGCGTGTTCGTGTCTTTTGTTCTTGCACATGGCTTGTGATTTGTTTTGCTTGCCATGTGCTTGTGTTTTGTTTTGTGTGACCACATGGCTTTTTGTCTTTGATTCGGAGTGCCATGTGCTCATGTCAATTGTCTCGACCCCTCCCATCTTGTTACCTGATTATTAGTTAATTTTCCCCACATGTGCTCCCTCGTTACCCTCATTTGCTCCATTTATTCTCCTTGTGTTTGCAATCGTGCGTCAGTTCATCATCGTCTATCCCTGGATGTGTCCAGATCCTGCCTTGCCTTGCCTTGCCTTGCCAGCCTGTTTTTTTTCCCCCACGGGGTAGTTTCTGTAGTTTGTTTTGTTTTATTACCCATTAAAAACCCATTTTCTGCAATACTTAGTCCTCGCTCCATCCTCTACCCGGAAAACCCTGACACGATCATCTCGTCCTCTTTACTAATTATTATAAAATAAACATGAATGATCATCAGAAGGTATCTTGTTTCAACCACAGAAAGACGTCAGTACACACCATTTCTCAAGTTCAAGTCCACCTTACGTTACTCGAACTCTGATTTTTTTGCTGGAGACATGGCCAGATTTCTGCGTTACGAGAGTGGTCAGATCGCCTGTCAATCTAGCCTTTGCCAAGGGTGAATTCAGTAATTCCTCTTCCGTTTGTTCCATTCAAACTGCAGTTTCTACTTCTTTCTTGGTGTGTTGTGGCCAATTCACGTCAATATCACTGAATTTAAAGAATAAACTGAGTTTTACCTGACTATTCATCAGAGGTGTAAAGAGTACCTAAAATCCATACTTGAGTAAAAGTACAGATACCTTACAGTGAAAATTACTCCACTACATGTTACAAGTCACCAATTCCAAAACAACTTGAGTAAAAGTCTTAGAGTCTCTGATTTTTTTAACAGTACTTAAGTATTTTACTGCACAAATATAGCTCAAAGATGCACTATCAAAGGACATGCCATGAAAACTGTAACCATTGTGGAAGAACTGCGGAAAACATGCAAGGCAATGATCTATTCGGTATTAATGGAAAAACTAAACAAATTAATAAGGCAAAACCAAGGGAACAAAGATAGAATTACGGGCAAACAGACAACCATTACATTCAACAACTCAAAAGGAACTAAATACAAACTAGAGCTATATATACACACATGGGGCTAAAAAGCTTAACAAGATAAGACACATCTGGGGAGACTAATCAAGGGGAACCAATGAACAAACGGACTACAAACTGACTACAAACACCACGGGAGACAGGAAGTGACGTAAAAGTCCAGGGCAAGGCACAGAGAATATGTAACAAAAACAAGAAAGATTTGATTTGTGAGGAGAGCAAATCGCATTTATTTTCTAAAACCAAAATAAAACTGAACACCTCAAAATTACAAAACAAAACAAACAATATCTTTCAAAAAGGTCTCTTCAGTATAATGGATAAATAAAATAATGTTAAGTAAAATTAAAAAGCCGAAGCCTTCTAGTAGTGGCTGGGCTGGTTTGGGCCTCATTGCCGGCTGCAGTCATGTCCTCATCTCATATATAAAACACCTGTGATTCACAAATACTTGCTAAGGAACTCGCATTCACATAAAGTAGCCTTGTTGACAAGTTTGGGTGAGTAAGGGCAAAACGCACAAGATGCAGTACTTTCAGTGACCTGTAATAGGCAATATCATGTTTTTTGTAGCAGAAATAAACTGCTGCAGATAAAGCTAGGTCCATGCAAACTGTAATGTGTTACTGCAACACTCATTTCAAATGTAGTGGAGTAAAGAGTACAGATACTCATTCAAAAGTGTAGTGAAGTAAAGAGTAAAAGTTGCTAATATCTTTGATACTCAGTACAACTACAAAGTACCCGAAAAGATACTCAAGTACAGTAACTAATTACATTTACTCCAATACTTTACACCTCTGCTATTCATGTTTGATATGAGAATGTTTATCTTATACAATACAGAGTTTAGATGACATTTCGCACATATTCCTCTAGTGCTGATGAATGTAACGCATAAGAAGATAGTAATAAACTCTGGTCCGAGCGCTCAAGTGCCGGTATGCCCATCATTTCAAGCACACACTCCAGCTTTTGAGCCATTTCAAGGTAAAATCAGCTCTTGGAGGTTTTGTTGCATTCATGTGGGGTTTAATATCTGACCTTGAAAATGAAAATCTTCATGTGTGGATGTCGTAACATCATTTGAATTGGCACAAATAGCTACAATATTTCAGCACTGAGCTTGAGGCATGTAAGCGAGTGTGTTTATGCCTTTGTTAGCAACTCAATTAGCAAAAAACTCCAGAGTTTACATTAAAATCCACTCCAAGGCCTTGAGCTTCTTTGTTTGAAGTGCATAAATCCATCTAGAGGAAGAAACCTGCAGCTTGTTTACGACTCAACATAAAGGTAATGGCCTTTCCCAGCATGCACTGGCTGTGTACGGGACGGCCGACAGGAGCTACAGGTCTGGCCCTCATCTGACCGGTTGGCTGACATTGATGAATGACCAGTGCAATGATCCAATGCCATTTTCCTCTTGCGTTAAGCTCTGTCAAGCTGCAGTTATTGAGTTCAGTCCAAAGCTGTTTTTGGGTCAATCATTCTCCTGCTGTGATGTCTGTTCCTTATGAAGGTGCAAAACAACAGCAGAATTTGTAGTTGAGGAGAATAGCCACACGTGTGCAAAACAATTGAGTGTCTGTGACAGCAGAATTTGTAGTTGAGGAGAATAGCCACACGTGTGTATCAGTAAATTTGAAGTCACAGAGACAAAAGTTGTCTCTGTGACAAATGCACCTGCATCAAAAACGTGAAGTCACAGATTAATTTTGTACAACCGCAAATCAGTCTTTTGAATTCTTGCAATGAGATTTGCACACTTGTGGAATGTTTTCTTATATATGTGACCCTGGAGCACAAAACCAGTCATAAGGGTCAATTTTTCGAAATTGAGATTTCTCACATCTAAGCTGAATAACTAGAATAGGACAATATTTGGCTGAGATACAACTATTTGAAAGTCTGGAATCTGAGGGTGCAAAAAAATCTAAATATTGAGAAAATCATCTTTAAAGTTGTCCAAATTGAGTTCTTAGCAATGCATATTACTAATCAAAAATTAGGTTTTAATATATTTACAGTAGGAAATTTACAAAATATTTTCATGGAACATGATCCTTTCTTACTATCCTAATTGATTTTTGGCATAAAAGAAAAATCATAATTTTGACCCATACAATGTTTGTTTAGCTATTGGTACAAATATACCCCAGCGACTTAACACTGCTTTTGTGCTGCAGGCTCACATACTGTATATATATATTTTTTCTTGGATGCTTTTTCTAGCACAAACACAAGTGCATAACGACAATGGTGTGAATCTGCTGCTACGAGTCTCAAACCTGTTTTTCGCTTGCAAATGACAAGTTTTGTGCACTTTCCCCATTTTGCACCACATATCTGTGTGAAATATGGTGATTTGTGCATCTGTAGAGGCAACAGCGGACACTCTTCAGAGATCAAGAGAATTTTGGCCGATCAAGAAGAGCTAGTTTGGGCGCCTATCAGCAGGGAGAGAAAAAGGGGCTGCACAAGCATCTTCTGGAGCTGACAGCGGCAACCAATAAAGATACATTTTCTTTCTTTTTCTGAAATCACTCACCGTTAAACTGTACATTTCTTTATAGTTTATAGAGTTTAGCTCTAACCCTGATAAAACTCGCCTACCTGTAGCCTTCTAGTAATCCTAACTAAGTTAATTGGTAGAGGTGTGTTTGATTAGTGTTAAAGCTAAACTGCAGGACAGTACCAAGTTTGCCCATCCCTGCTTCAACTCACAAAGAGGCTTTATAAAAGATTGATTAACCCGTTAATTAAATAGATTATTATGAGAGTGTCATATACAAGATGGTTAAATGTATTTGTTTGTGTTGTGTTAAATTTCAGAAATTTTGGCAAAGCTGACAAGCTCTCTGATGAGAAACACGATGAGGGGATTCAGGCTGATGCTTTTTCTTTGCACCCTCTTTCCTGAATTCCATCTGATCTGTGACTCTGAATGGCATTTGGTGCCATCTGAACGCACCTACAAGGAAGGTGCATAATTGGTTGAGTATCAGCACCAATTATTAAAGCTCCATTCCTGAGAATGCTTCAGTGTAGATCAAATGACAGCCAAGTCCAAGTCACCGTTATTTATTAGCGCTTTTTGCAATGCAGTTGTAAAAGCAGCTGTTACCACAGTATTAAACTGGGAAATAGTGTGTCGAAATATTGTGCCGTTCTCCTTTGGCCAGACAAAACCAGCAGTTCAATTCCAGCTGTCCGCAAAGTCAATTGTGCAGAGACCATCTGGTGTTCCTGTGGTCTTGCCTGGTGCCGTTCCTAGCGACAAGGTCTTTGCAGGGATCTGTCTCTGGGGCTCATCTAGTTGTCCTAATCTCTGCTGACAGTCAGGGCTGTAGAAATCCTCTCTAGGTGCTGATGCACCATCTGGGCTGGATACGGACTGGACCTGGTGACTGCATGACCATCTGATCTGGCTACGACTGGATCGGTGGCTACGGATGACCTCGAATAAAAAACAGACTAATATTACGTAGAATGCATCTTTCTATCGATGTAACAAGTGCATCGGGTTCCTTGCTCCGGTTGACCTAATTAATGCAGCCTAACAATCCTTTAACGGATTTGAATTACAGAGATGTGTTAGTTTATTATGTGTAAGCCAGGTTAAAGAGATTGGTCTTTAATCTAGATTTAAACTGACAGAGTGTGTCTTGCTCCCGAACAATGTTAGGTAGGTTATTCCAGAGTTTGGGAGCTAAATAGGATAAGGATCTCCCACCCGCAATTGATTTTGATATTCTAGGTATTATTAAATGGCCAGAGTTTTGAGATCGCAGCATATGTGAAGGACTATAATGTGATAAGATCTCACTCAAATACTGAGGCGCTAAACCATTCAGGGCTTTATAAATGATAAGCAAGATTTTTAAATCTATACGATTTTTAATAGGTAGCCAGTGCAGTGTTGACAGAACCTGGCTTATATGGTCAT
The DNA here is from genome assembly GCA_018155175.1 of Sinocyclocheilus anophthalmus. NCBI lineage: Eukaryota > Metazoa > Chordata > Actinopteri > Cypriniformes > Cyprinidae > Sinocyclocheilus > Sinocyclocheilus anophthalmus. The sequence continues at coordinate 395,772 of JADLZN010009209.1, forward strand.
ACTTCCTGGTTCTAGTAAGAACTCTAGCTGCTGCATTTTGGACCAGCTAGAGTTTGTTTAATACGAGCGCAGAGAAACCACCCAATAAAGTATTACAATAATCTAACCTTATTAACATTCTTCTGCATTTGCCATTGAGAGATAAGAGTTATATTGCTGAAATAATGGCGTTGATTCCCAGGGAAGGGATAACTATTAAAAAAACAACAACCTTTAAATAGTTTACTTCGGCTAATTTACCAGTTGATGTTATCACCGTTACGTTGGCAATCACAAAAAAAGACTCCAACTGGAATATATTGCAGATGACATGATCCAGACCACAAACTAGAAAACAAAAAAAACAAAAGAAGTACTTGAAAATAATGTTTAGGTAACTTAACTCAATAAAATGTGTAAGTAGCGCAGCACAAGTTGCTTTGGATTAAAGCATCTAGCAAATGCATGAATGTACATATAATGTAAAATCAAATGTGTTTTGGGTTACCTAATTTCAATAAAATTGACAGCTGGCCATATGATGATTCTGCCCCTCATATAGTCAGCATCCGTGTTTTTGCTTGGAGAAATCTCCTGTAACAGACAGAGTCACAACACCTTTATTGGTTTTAGACTGTTAATGGTCAGAAAACACGCCCTGTAACATAACAGAACTTAAAATAAACAACATTCATAATATTTTTTAGCCAAACTTCCTATATATTGCTAGTCCGTTCAGTGGAGAGCAGCAGCCAGTGGCTAATTCGGCTAATATATAGTAGTTGATGGCACCTTACCTCACCTGTTCATCACAATCAACATAAACCCCAATATACCTCAGTTGCAGATGACATGACCAATAGACCACAACCTGGAAATAAAATACAAAAGATGTACATAACAGCGGCGTTTCTTAACTCATTTTTCTTTACTATTTTCACGTTAGCTCGCTGGTATGTAACGTATGTCTGACATAACCTGCGATAAAAAGGCAGTGTATAATTATTATGCTTCCCTGATTAATTCCCTGATTGATTCGGATAACTGTATAACTTACCAGCTGATGATCACCGTCACGATGGCTCCAAAATACACCCCCGACATTGCAGATGATAAGATCCACAAATTGAACATAAAAAAAATCGAAGAACTATAAAGAATAACAAAAACCGAATACACTGTAGCTCTTTTGATTGGCTAAAATTCTCTTGATCTCTGAAGAGTGCCCGCCGTTGCCTCTACAGATGCACAAATCACTTTTGCACCATATTTCACACAGATATGTGGTTCAAAAGGGAGAGTGCGTGAAACTTGTCATTTGCAAGCAAAAAACAGGTTTGATTTATGCAAAACAACTCTAACTAAATCTTTCAGTGCTGTTTGATTGATAAATGCTGTGGAGATCAAATGAGGTATAAACCATTTACAGCATACTAAATATAAAATAGTATGTAATATTATACACAAACATATGCTGTTCAAAAGTTTGGGCTCAGATTAATGCTTTTATTCAGCAAGGACGCATTAATTGATGATAAAGAACTGCTAATTTTATTTAATTTCTTTATTTTTAAAATGTGTATAAATAGTATTTATAAAGTTTTAGCTTTTAGTTTTTAGGATCTGTTTTTAGTTGTTTTTAATACTACAATTGATTGCTTTTATTGTCCTCATTTATAAGTTGCTTTGGATAAAGCGTCTGCTAAATGACTAAATAAATAAATTGATCAAAAGTGACATTTATAATGTTACAAAAGATTTCTGTTTCAAAACAATTCTGTTCTTTTGAACTTTCTATCCGTCAAAGAATCCCGAAAAATCAAATGTATCACAGTTTCCAGAAAAATATGAAGCAGCACAACTGCTTTCAACATTGATAATAATCAGATGTTTCTTGAGCAGCAAATCAGCATATTAGGATGATTTCTGAAGGATCATAGAACTGTCACAGTGTTTGTTGTGGTGACCTGGACTGGCCACTTGAGGGCGCTCTCCCATTTCACTGTTACATGTTTTGAACTCCATTTCCCATAGTCTCTTGCCTGTCGTTTCTTTTCTGATCATGATCACCTGTTAGTAATTTACTCGTCATCCCATCACTATTTATACCATGCTCACTCTGTCTGTCTTTGCTGCAGTATTGTTTGAGGTTACATCGTGTTTTCTGTTCCCTGTGTGTTTTCATTATCTTTTGCCACGTTTTTGTTCTGTTCTGTTTATTTGTACTTTATAAACTGCACTTGGATCTAACCTTCTTTCAGTGTTCCGTGACAGAATACTGCAGCCAGTCCGGGAGCTCACAGAGTCCACTCCTGAGCCCGCTCCAGGCCTAAGTCCCACTCCCTAGCCCGCTCCAGTTCGGGAGCTCACAGAGTCCACTCCCGAGCCCGCTCCAGTCCGAGAGTCCACTCCCGAGCCACACGTCACATCCAGTCATGTTACTTTTATCTTATAAATTTTGACTGCACTCATAATTAAGATGTAATAACATTACTTATTATTTTATCTCAATTTTGATTTTGTCTCCTAGTTTAAAAACATATATGTAAAAATGTTAATATTAAATTGATGTGAGCATGTGAGGAACAGGAAAAAAAATCAAATTTATAATAATATTTAATATGCACTTTTCTTGTATTATTTTAACTTGTCTTGCATATCAGTTGCATGTCTTTAAAGGATAAATGCATCACCTAAATTAGTTTTTTTTTTCTTTTCATATAATTCATTTGAAATGGCAGTATGTTATTAGCAACAGACACACTGACCCCGCGTCATGTCATGAGTTGTCACACAAGGTCTGAAGCTAAAAGAACTGAGCGCTTGAAATAATTCCCAGTTGCTTCGCTCTAATGGCTTTTGTTGGAGGTTTTGCTGGAATATTTGTGCTGGGAAAATTACAGCGCATAGACACGTTGCATTTTCTCATAAAGCGCGTACTTGGCTGACATTTATACAGTGCGGCGAGGCAGATCCCTCTTCGCGCTGAAGTTTAAATGCCACTCACATTAGTTTCAGACACCTGTGTCCTTTAGCATTTCCTCACAGAGCAGCTGGCCGACTTCTGCTCTCAATGCACAGAGCAAATCCAGCTGATCTTAATTACAGAGAGACGGAAAACACGCAGCACTTCTACTGTATGACTGTACATACAGAAACAAACCAGGCCATAGACCTTCTTCTGATCTTTCTTACTTTCCAACTTCTCCAAAACCTATTTGGAAAGTCACAGTTAAACATATCTGAATATTTTTTGGGCCTATAATTATGAATAAGGAGAAATAAGAAGTCATAATTATGAATCATAGTTATCAAAAGTATGACACAAAAAGTAATCACATTTCCACTTTTTGTCTCATAATTATGATTTAGTATGTCATAATTTTGACTTAATATCATGACGTTGTCATATTTGTAACCTTTTATCTTCATTTGGACTTGTCTCATAATTATGACTTTTTTCATGATTTATGTCAATTTCAACTTTTTATCACATAATTATGACTTAGTGTGTCATTAGTCAATTTTGACTATATCTTATGCTTATGACTTTACGTCATGACTTTTTGTCATTTATGACCTTTATCTCAATTTCAACTTTATCTTATAATTGACTTACAGTATGTCATGACTTATCTCAATTTCAACTTATCTCATAATTTTGACTGTTTATTGTTAGTCTCATAATTATGACTTAGTATGTCATAATTATGACTTTCTATCTCATAATTATGATTTAGTAGATTATAATGTTGATTTTTCCATCTCATTATGATATTTTTGGTCATTTATGACTTATCTTAATTTTCACTTGTTTTCATAACTTAGTATTTACAAAAGCATGGTTTAAAAAAAAATACGTGACAGAAATTGATTTCCAAATAATCTCATAATTTTGTATGTCACAGTTTTGTCTTATCTCATAATGATAATTTTTGTAAATCATACATTTTACTTATCTAATAATTGACTAGATGTCATATTTGACTTTTTATGTCATTTTTATGACTTTTTATCTAAATCAGAGTCTTATGACCAGTTATCTCATAGTTATGACTTGTAATGGCATATGACTTCGCAATTGTCACGTTTTAGCTCAGTGGTCATGACTTATCTCAGTTTGACTTGGTATGTCATAATTATGACTTTATATCTCATAATTATGATTTAGTAGGTTATAATGTTGCTTTCTCTCTCTCATTATGACATCTTTGGTCATTTATTACATTTTATCTTAATTTTCATCTCATAACAGTTGTTTTCATAACTCGGTATTTACAAAAGCATGATTTTTTAAAAATACGTGACAGAAATTGATTTCCAAATAATTTCATAATTTTGTGTGTCATAGTTTTGTCTTATCTCATAACGATAATTTTTGTAAATCATACATTTGACTTATCTAATGATTGACTTGATGTCATATTTGACTATTTATGTCATGTTTATGACTTTTTATCTAAATTTCAAGTTTATCTCACACTTATGACCAGTTATCTCATAGTTATGACTTGTAATGGCATATGACTTCGCAATTGTCACGTTTTAGCTCAGTGGTCATGACTTATCTCAGTTTGACTTAGTATGTCGTAATTATGACTTCAATCTCATAATTGTAATTTAGTATGTCATTATGTTGACTTTCTATCTCTTAATTATGACTTTCTATGTCATAGTTATGGTTTACCAGAGAATGATATTTTCTTATGTGGCAGTGTAGTGTGAAATATGTGTCACTTTTGCTGTTTTCTGATTGATTGGACACTTGATTGTATTCTTTGAGCTTTAAGAATCTTTTGAGCCAGCGAACAGCTCAACAGAAACATATTTTTGCCTCTTCACCCTGATCTGTTGTGGTATTGTCTGATATCTTGAGGAAATAGTTCATGGTTTGGATGTTGACAGGTCTGTGTGAAGGGAAGCGTGGGCTGAATGCAGGTGCCGTGTGATTTGTTTGTGATTTTGTTTTCGTTCCATGTCTGTCAGATTAATTGGTGTAATATGCTGAGCCTCCCATTATGTTTTCATTCATGTTTTAGATTGGTATTTTTTGTGCGATTCTTTGCTAATCCAGTTGGGACGTGACCTTTAAAGTGCCTCAATGGAGTTTCGGAATTACAAGCTGAAATGACTTCCAGATCTCTTCCAAACATAATATTCAGGTAATTATTCTTTAAATCATATTGTGTTGTTTTTTCCCTGTTATAAATCTCTGATTTTTGAATCTCATCTCTTTTGTGCTCTGGGCGGCCCAGGTAAATAATATCTCCAGATCTCTCTTTGAATGGTAAAGGACTGTCATAAATTAGTACACCGAAGCCCTCCAGGTTTTATGTTCGTCTGCTGTGCTTTGTGAATTGTGGACCATGAATTTATTTGGTCTTTAAAAGCAACACTCAGTTAGACCACAAATTTAGCGCTCAGTGCGTTCGGTGGCTTTCCAGACTGGAGTACCGTGTCCACCGAATGACCTCCATTCAGACGCCATCTAATTTACAGTGCGGCCTATGAAATGCCCCTCGTTCCCAAAGGATGAATTACTTTCTGTATTGAAAAAAGGATGTACCTTGATCTTTAGCCCTTTTCCTCACACAACTGTAAGTTTTCCTGAAACACAAACGACAGATGCCCTGTGGACCATAAAAGCATCAAAACACACACATTTTGACAACAACAATAGCATGGAGTAACTCAGAGCTTCTTCCATTAGGATCCGTAAGCAACCAGAGTGAGATTGATCCGCTCGCAGACGCACAAGCCCATGGCAAAGCATCGATTAGGATGTAATTTATTCCTGAGTAAAGGGTAATGTAAGCAAAGTATTTTTTGGGCTGAATGTGATTGTGATGTATGACAGCAGGGAAGTGATGGCGACAGGTATAAATGACTAAAGGTGACGGAGGGCTTGAAATTAAAAGCTGTTAATCTAAGCTAAGTCATAAAACACTGGCAAAGTCGAGAACAAGCTGTGTGTGTGTGTGTGTGTGTGTGTGTGTGTGTGTGTGTGTGTGTGTGTGTCATCTGTTTCAGGTTGAGTTGCCCTTAAAACAGCTTAATATTTTTGACAATTTCTTTGAGAAATGTTGCTTTTCAAATCAAAATCCCGTGTTCTTCCATAATGTGATGTATTTCTGAGTCAAACAAGATGTTCATCACACAGAACTTGTTTTTATCTGTGAAGAATTGATTGGTGAAATTTGTCTCTGTAAGACAGGCGGATGAAAAATGAGAGGGACTGATGACGTCAATCATTTCAGAGGCAGAATAAGTTATTACATTCGGATAAAAGACAGACTTTTAGTGATGAATCATTCACATTAAGACCACAAACATGAATCAAGAGTTTTGATTTAATTAATTTAAGCATGAATAATTATTAAGTTACATTATTAAAAATTAATTACTTTACTAACAGTACATAATAAAAAGAATACAATAAAAGTTAATTAGTAAAATAAGTAATTACATAACATACATTTCTTATTTATGTTACTTTTCCATTACAAAAGTGTGTTTTCAGTTGAATTTGTCAGTAAATTTCAAATAAAGTAAATCAGTAAAATAATCAAATAAAGTAAATTATTTCATTTATCCATTAAGCTTAAGCACAAATAGTTACATAAATAAAAATTAACTTATTTGCTAAAAGTAAGTAATAAAAGTTACCAATTTAACTAATAAAATAATTGTTACTAATTTACTTTTGATTAAATGGGTCATATGATGCGATTTCAATTTTTTTTTCTTTCTCTTTGGAGTGTTACAAGCTGATTGTGCCTAGATAAGATCCCTGAAGTTGCAAAGAACTCAAAAACTCAAAACTAAAGAGATATTCTTTATAAAAGTAAGACTCTGCCACGCCCCCCTTAAAACGGCTCGTTCTAACATGCCCCCTCATGTCTACGTCACTATGTGGAAATAGTAGCATAATGCCGCCCAAATGTGCACGCAAAGAAGAAGGCGTGGTTTCAGTAACCGCAGTTATTGTTGAAGCAGCCATGTCAGGGAGATTCTGTGTGTTTCTAGGCGAAAGCAAAATCATTTTATTTGGCCTTCCGAAAGTAGATGCGTTTAGGAATCTTTAAGATTACTTACAACAGAACATCAATGCATTTTATGGACGACCGTTTCTTGAACCTAGGAGAGGAGGTCATTCTGATTTTTGCTATGACAATCTGGTGCTTCTGAATTAGCGACTGTAAGTATGTTTTGTTATTTGGTATTGCTATTGACTGTTCAAATGCGGAGTTTTGGCATCGGGTGTGTGTGTGTGTGTGTTTGCGTGAGTGAGCGAGAGAGAGAGAGAGAGAACGAGATGAGAGAGAGAGGGTGGGAGAGGGAGAGAGAGAGAGAGGGGGTCACATCACAGTGGAGTCAGCTGTCTTAACCGTGGCTTGTGTACTGCAAACACATACCAGCTTCATCACTGTGTGTCACGTGACTCTGTTCCCCTTTCAGGCTCTGTCATTTATTTTGAAAGATGAAGCTCGCGATTATGGTAAGGGGCGTTACATTCCGACGAGTGCTTGTGGTGTTCGGTCAATCACAATGCACTGGTTCAGCTGACCAATCAGAGCAGATTGCGATTGTCGGAAGGAGGGATTTTGTAGAAAACTAGCGTTTGAGAGAGGCGGGGCATAGAAAAACTACAATAATGTAGAGTATTTGAAAAATAATGTTTTTTTTAACATTAAAGCACGTCAACATATTCTGTCACACCAAATACACAAAATAACTATCTTTAAAAAAGCATAATATGACCCCTTTAAAAAGTGTTTTCTTTTGCATTTGTGAGTAAATTCCAAATGAAGGAATTTTAAAAATATATTTTGATTCATTGATTTAAATTTAAGCACTAATAATTGTTAAAGTCGTTTTCTTGATCGTAACTGGAAAAAATTTTTTACTCAGAAATTGCCATTTTACAATTAATTACAAAGAAATGAGAAGTGTAACACATTGAATTAAACATGTCATTTTGAAGAAGAAAGATGGAAATGGTGTTTTCTTGCCAAATGTATTCCAATAATCTTTTTTTACAGTGTAGGTGTTAAGACGTTGGAGATGTTTAGTTGAGTTTATCAGTAAATCTGAAATAAATAGTAATTTTTTGAATGCTGTTAAATGTATTAATATAATATTTGAAAGTCACTCGGGCATCAAAGTGCAAATTAAAAAAATGTAGCATGTTATTTTGCTCATGACTTCCAAAAACTAATCTAATTAACACTCATTACCTTCAACACTTCTCATTCAGTTCACACGATCATGTTTTCAGATTGTCCTTGAGCCTTTGAGTACACACACAGGCTCGTTCATGGATTGTGCTTATTCCTTTGCTAATATATAAATAATTGTTCTTGCTTGTATGTGCCTGGAATATGCATGAATACAGAAGCGATTAATAATCGAGCGGCGCCGCATCATTGTTGCAGATTGATGTCACATCCATTTGTTCCCACAAAAATCAAAACACACTGAAGCATTATCTGATAATCCTGTATTAATGTTTGAATAAATTATTCCACTATTTACATGCGACGGCGGGATCTTGTGCTCACAAGAGTGTGAGAAATGCAAATGAGTTTGATTACAGTAAAACATTCAAAACTGAGATCACAGGATATTTGGGAACGTAAATATATATATTTTTTATACATTTAAAAATAAAATTTTGTTGCCCTCAAGGCTGTGACTTGTGTGTGTGTGTGTGTGTGTTGGTATGAAGGTGGTTTGGTTGATTTATAGTGCGGTAGCATCAGTAACCGTCTAATTTTTGTGTTGAAAGGAGTGCTGGGCTTTTTCTGGAGGATGTTGAGCTCTGCAGTGAAGCTCATCTTCTGAGGCCGCATTGATCTACATTCGTGTCACGTTACTCTTTTAAGAGCCCCTTTCAGCATGCCTGTTGTTGTCGGATAGGGCGTTACCATGGGAAATAGCCGAAATAGCCATCAGAAAAAAGAAGCACAACTGTGATCCGAGTCACTGAGCTCAACAGGGAGCCGGAGGAACAAACTCACTCCTGTGAAACTCCATTCCCTCTTCGACTCTCAGTGGACGAACGCTGCTAATGTTAGAAAGTACAGGAGAAAATGATGTTGGACACGTCGGTTTACAGTCTTTAAATAAGTTATTTAAAGTTTAGCAAAAGCAGTTCTCTTAATTATTGTCTAGGCTCTGGCAAGAGACTACAGGTGAATAGGATAAACAGAATCACAGTACTTAGCTGATTACAAAAAAAATTGCAAACATTTTTGTATTATAATTTTTCTGAAATGGTTTTTAGACATGCAAATGATGTATTAATTAATTAAATATGCACTAATTTGAATTAATCTGAACAATTCTTGTTTGATTTTGTTGCCATATTAAAGATGTTTAGAATATAGATTTGAAAAAAAAAAAAAAAACTGTAAATTGTGCTGTACGTAAGTGCTGCTGAAGTGAAGGAAAAACGTCTCGGGTTACTTATGTAACCATGGTTCCCTGAGTAGGGAACGAGACACTGCGTCCTCTAGGGGTCGCTATGGGGAACGCCTCGTCGTGACCCGTGTCTGAAGCATACATTGAAAAAAAACACCAACAACAAGTTGGCCGGCGACAGCCATGACATCAATTACCGCGCGGACTTATAGTATAAAAGGCGCGGGAGCCACACATCATTCACTTCTGCGTTGAAACGCTTGCCGTCCGCGCTGGCAAGAACCTAGAGGACGCAGGTCCGTTTCTACTCCAGGGAACATGGTTACAATAAGTCAACCTGAGATCGTTCCCCTTTCATGGGTAAATTCAACTGCTTCCTCTAGGGTCTATATGGGGAACGGTATACCCACGCCACCATGCTGAGGGGAATGCATGCCAGAACCATGGCGAGCACTAAGTACCAACTCTACCATATTGCTATGGAAGTTGCCCCTGGGACGTTAGATGTTTGTCAGTGACGTTATTCCCTACGGCCGAAGGCCTAGGCTACATACCCAAAAATATTTACCTGTTAGGGCCAGACTCCTGGGCCAGGGGTAGAGCTCAAGGCTTGGAATCAGTAATAGATTCCTTTAAGGGAATACGACAAGAGCCTAGAATCATACTAGTCTTGGACTGTCACACAGGGGCTACCACACGTTTCTCTTTGTATGTGCTGAAGGACTGTCTCAACAGACCCCTAGTAGCAACACCCTGTTAAAGTAGGTATCCAGAGGATACATAGGAGGAGTGGTGCCCAAGGCAGAACCGGGGTTTTAAACCACTCAGAAAGAGCATGAAGCTACTGCGCGTAGCTCTTACCGTACAGAATTTTAGAAAAGTGGGCAAAGCATAACGTGCACACTTACCAGCTATGTGGATTTTAGAAAGTGGGCAAAGCATAATGTGCACACTTACCACTTATGTGGATTTGTAGAAAAGTGCGCAAAGCTTAACGTGTGCACTTACCATAGTATTTGGATTTTAGATTTTCCAAGCATCTGTTTACAGATACCCGGAAGTACTGGGCCAAACGGGAGAGGCAAGCTCAAATACAACCCTCAAAGGTGAGGGGAGCACTGCCCGAGACAGCATTACACAGGAAGGTTCTCGTAATGCCACCTATACCTCCCGCTCGATGCCTCAGCAAGAGGGGATATCCTGGTGATCAGGAAGCCCCTCAGGGCGACCCAGATACGGTAGACCAGTCAGGGTAGCATGAAAGCGTAACCCCAGCCCGGACGTCCAGGAAATTTTTGCAGTGACACGCCAGGGGCCTGATGATCACGAAGGCTCCCGCAGAAGCCTGTGTTATGGCCGCATGATCCAGGAAGTATGAAGCCGAAACCCGGCTTTTCTTACCGTCTGGACATATATCGACGAGTGAAATAAACACTGCAAGTCGAGCACCCGGTTTCTGAACCCAGCAGAGGGGTGCCCATCGAGGACCTACCCTAGAAAGGGACAGCAACACACAGGTCCCGGGAAACACTGCAAAGAAACTAGCAGAAGGGTTATACAAACAACCACCAGCTCATTAGATATGGTATGTCCGGTGACGTAGTCTCTCTCTCTCTCTCTCTCTCTCTCTCTCAGGTGACTCCGCCCTAATTGGACGTAAAATACACATCTGCTGATTCGTCCCGGGAGATCCAGCATCTTTTGAAATAGTGGGACCGGAGGAGGCGGAAGCCAGAGAGAGACAGCAGAGCGGTTGGTAGTGTTGTGCATCACGTCTTGTTATAGCCTAACGTGGGGCTTTTCTTTCTTGGTGTTGAGAATCTTGTTGTGCATTCTCGTGATTACTTAGTCCTTTATAATTTTATGTTACCTACTGTTTTGTTGTCTAAAGCTATTTTGTTAATTTTCTTTCCTTGTTATTCCTGTTAAGTTAAGTTGGCGAGTATGCCGCTATTCCTCTGTATTTTGCAAATATTATGAATAGCGTGTCTCTCCACCATGAAGGCAGTAGGGATTGGGTGCCGGTTTTCTTTATTGTAAATATAGTTTTTTCCTGTTTTTGTGTTAGCTAGGGAGTTAGGGAAGAATGCTGTCATTTGTTTCCTTTTCACATAGACTAATTAGAGTCTTGGGTACAGTTAGTGATATGTTTTGTTTGTTGTTTTGGCCTTGCTCAATCCCGAAGGGATAGCCTGGTTATGGTGATACTGCAAATGAGACTTAAAAAGGACAAATAAATTCACCAGCACAAAGCTAACGGCGGTTTCAGACTTCTTTATTTATGTTATTTTCCCTGACCCTAGACCAGGGTCGTAACAATACACACACATATATATTTATATATACATATATTAGACATGGATCGTTGTACTCACCCACCATGGTTCCTGCGTTGGAGCCCTGTCCGAAGAAGCCTCTGGTCCGGACCATCGGTAAGATGGTCACTATGAAGCCATAGAACTAACCAAACCTAATAGGTCCAGCATAGGAGACTATAATGCAGGAAATTTCCCACCTAACCTCGGTCAGGTGGAGCGATGGTGGTTACAGGGGAATTAGGAAGGTGAAGATAAGTGGAAATGTAAGACCCCGAAGGAAATGAGTAGATACTGAGGTATCACTCTGATCCGGACAAAAAAGCTGACGCCCTGTCTGGATCACATCCCTTAGGTCTTTTACCTACCTTCATTTGACCCGCGATTATTCCTACCCCTACCCGCGGGTGGGGGAGGAGCATGAGCCGCGACACTAGCCTTCTGTGCCAGTCTCTGATCCTCAAACTGAGACAGGCCAGGACCCCTGGGTTGTTCAGGCTCAGACATGGACTTCGGGAAGGCCGCTATCCCGGTCTTTCAGCAGGTCAGCCTGATATGCTTGGAGCATCACCATCGTGTGCAATGAAGCGACAGCCCGACCTGCTGCTGCTGCGTATGCCCTGGCATCCGAGCGAGATGTCAAGGAGGGGAGTCTTAGAAGACGTCTCACCCATAGAGAGATAGCTGGCCAGCGTCTCTCTATAAGGTGCATCTTCTCATAACCGCTTTCACGCATCACTTCGATGTTGGCATAACTCGTATGCTGAAATCGATGGATGCGTGAGGAAAAAACCGGCCTCTTCATTCCTTCTCAATCTTTATATGGAAAACAGGAAGAAAGGAAGGCTCACCTGAGCTGGAGGGTTATGGCCAGAAAAATAACGTTCATCGAGATACTCGCGACGTCACTTTCTTCACCCGCTTCACGGCAAGTAAAGCCTCGCCGTGGCGCGATCCATAATTTCCAAAAGCTCATCATACGCAGGGCAGGAAGATTGGGAAGGCTCAGCTTCAGCTTCTCTGCCCTCCTCAGACATTTCCTGCTTTTGCTGGGCTGATCCCAGCAGAGCACTGGCCCCTGAATCAGACAATGTTAATGAAATAACATCATCCTCCAGCGGCTCACTCTCGTGCACAGCCGACAATCGCGAAAGGGAAACCCCCCCTCAAACTCATCGGCCAGATCCACCTGCAATCCTTACGAGCTCATTCCCTTCCGTGCCTCAGCAGCGGCGGATCCTGAATCGCGGGAAGCAGATGGCTGCCCCTCTTTCCTCGAAAAAAGAGACAAACGAGAGCGGAGCTTTTCCCTTGGAAAAAAACGCTCGCAGTGCAAGCCGATTGCCCCCTCGGAGGCATCGCGTGCATGCTCTTCGCCCAAACAAGTAACGTATAGATTGTGTGTGTCATCAGATGTTAAACAATGTCAACACTGATGCACACATCCTTAAACGCTTTGCTAGTGCTCGCCATAATGAGATGAATAGATCACTCTTACCACAGAAATGCACGCTTCAAACAAAACAGTCAATGAAGACGAAGAAGAGAATGATGTGTGCTCCCGGCGCCTATTTATACTATAGTTGCACCGGTAGTGACGTCATGGCTGTCGCCGGCCAACGAGTTGGTGTTTTTTCAATGTATGCTTCAGACACGGGTCACGACGAGGCGTTCCCCATAGCGACCCCTAGAGGACGCAGTTCGAAGTTCAAGTAAAAATGTTCTTTAAAGATATCCATTATAATGAAAATCTATAGACACAAATACAGTAGATAAAGTGCAATAAAATAAACATGTAATAGTGTATTTTGGATGGCGCCCCCCCCCCCCCCCCCCCACCCCCCCCCCACTAGGCTGATAGAGCCACATTATTGAAAAGTTCAAATAGCCATATATTGACCAGTGCATTAAAAACAAAACAAAAAAAACAACAAAAAACAAAACAGTGTTTTTGCCTTTAGTTTCTTGCCATAAATTGTTGTATGGTTACAATTACAAAACAAGCATTCTAGGTTCTTCAGACCAGTGTTTCTTTTTTCCGGGTTCTTTAAAGCATCAGAACTTAGATGATTTTCTAAATAACTTGAGACTAAATAAGCTGTTTTTGTAAGTTAAATGGTTAGTGTTCATAATACACATTTTAAATACATTCTTGCAGTAAACACAAAAGGAGATGTTCAGCAGAATGTCGAATATTATGAAAATATAAAGTGACCAGGAACTGTCAAAAAGCACCATGAAAAATGAGATATTTCAATGCATATACACTGTAAAAAATGATTTTTCATTGTTGTAAATAAAGATTATTAGAGTATGTTTTACAAGAAAATACTATTTCATTTATTCTACTTAAAAAAGTGTAATTTCGTTATTTGCAGTTGCTTTGTAATTATTTGTGAAGTTCACTAGTTTCTTAGTGAAAATAGTTTCAAAGTAAATCCTACACCACATTTTTTTAGTGATGCTTTGTGTCATGTATCAACTTAAATTTAAGTTGCTGTGTTTTGAAAGTCTTTGAAAGTGTTTGAAAGCTTAAATCTAAATATTCAGACTTGAAACTTCAAGATGCATTGTGCAAGTAAGATTTGCGAAGTGCTTTTCAGTGAATAACAACTTAAATTTTTGTCTGTTACTTAAACATACATAAACCTGTTATAGGATGTCAAAAGACTTGGAACATAATGCATGGCTCATAAGTGTCACAGTCTGCAGCTGGAGTGCCCAAGCCGGCCACCAGAGGGCACTCCTGTGGTTTTGTTTGTTTTTGTTTCATTTTATTATGAAAAAGACCCATTCTTGCCTGCCTCATCTATCCACACGCCTCGTGACAGAACGGATCAGCCATTTGATGACTCAGTGGAGAATGGGCTCACTCCAGCTTCCAGCCGTGACTAACTGCAGCCCCCTCTACCAACGCATTCTCCAGATAGCAGCAATGAGTTCCCTCCGTCAACGGGACTGACCTGAGGGAATTTGCTGTGGAGTTCAGGAGTGCTGCGGAGGGGCTGGATTATAACAATGTGGCTCTCAAGGATTTGTTTAATTATGCCCTTGATGAGCTTATCAGCATAAGAAGGATGGTTATTATGGAGCATCTATCTTTTGAGGTATTTGTGGAGTTCCAAGCCCACAGAGGGCGAGAAAAGTCCACCTCTAGCCTTGCTGCAGCTTCCTCGGTGGTGACCACCCATTTATCGCCTCGCCCTAGCAAGCGCAGGAGAAGGAGGACTTCAGTCGCTTCCCCTAATCCGGTGGACCTGGGGGACCCGCCTGCAGTGGTCCCAAGTCCGATGGTCCTGGAGGACCTGACTCTGGTGGTCCCAATTGCAGTAGTCCTGGAGGACCCTACTCTGGTGGTCCCAAGTCCAGTGGTCCTGGAGGACCCTAGTCTGGTGGTCCTGGAGGACCCGACTCTGGTGGTCCCTAGCCTGGTGGTCCTGGAGGAGCAGAGTCCAGTGGTCCCAAGTCCAATGAACCCAAAGGCCCCTGAGCCCACCCACTCCAGAACAGCCTGCCACAGAACAACCCATTCTCACTACTACTGCCACGAGGGCTATCATTGAGCAGCCCGCTCCCCTTGTTCCAGCCATGGAGGCCACTACAGAGCCGCTCGCTCTCAGTGCTGTTGCCATAGAGGCCGTCAACCATCCTGAACACAACACCCCTTAATACGATACGAGCAACCTGCCTCTCACTTGTCTCGGCCACAAGGACCTCTAAGAGCCAACCCAAGTTCTCTGCTGCTGCCTTAGTCAAGAAGGTCGTCTCGGCTTTTCACCTCAGGGCTGTTCTGTGTGCATGGGTCGCTTCAAAGTCCACTCATGAACCCGCTCCAGTCCGGGAGCCTTAAGAGTCCACTCATGAACTCGTTCCAGTCCAGGAGCTCGAGGTCAATCAAGAGCCAGCTCCAGTCAGGAGGCATCAGAGTCTACTCAAAGACCACTCAGCGGAGCCTCAGAGGGCCACTCCAAGTGCCAGCTCCAGTTCGGGAGCCTTTCAGAGTCCACCCAGAGCCACTCATTCCTAAGAGCCTTCAGGGCATGCTCCAGTTCCTCCCGAAGTTGGCGGCTTCGCTGCAGAACCTCCTGAGGCAGCCAGCATTTACTCTTTCCACCTGCTCCGCCCTGATGGGATACGCTTGTCTGTGCCGCCTGGTGGGCTTGGGCTCAGCCTGCTCCAACACGGGTTCCATGATCTCATCAGGATCCAGGTCCTCTTCCCTACAGGGGCCTGGCCGCCGTCCCTACCCCTAGTCCACCTCCATCGCTCCCTGCCTGGATCCTAGAGCCTTCAGAGTCACCTCCCGAGCCAGCTCCAGTCCAGGAGCCTTCAGAGTCCACTCAGAGCCACTCATTACAGCGCAGCCTATCAGGGCCTGCTCCAGTTCCTAACGAGGTGGACGCTTTGATGAGAACCCCCAGGCGGCGGCATTACTTCCATTCTTAAAACTGCTCAGCGCAATTGGTAGGATTCGGCACTCCCACCTGCTCTGCCTCTGGTGGGCTTTGGCTCCGCCTGCTCCACTCTGGTGGGCTTACGCTCAACCCTGGTTCCATGATCTACCTCAGGATCCAGGTCCTCTTCCCCAACAGGGGCCTGGCCCGCCGTCTCTCCCCCTAGTCCACCTCCATTCCGCCTCCCTCCTGGATTCCTTTGACATTTGGTAGAGCGTCTGGAATCCGCTCCTTAAGGGAGGGGTTGTGTCACAGTCTGCAGCTGGAGTGCCCAAGACAGCCACCAGAGGGCACTCCTGTGGTTTTTTGTGAGCACATGGCTTGTGTTTTTGTTTGGTGCCATGTGCTCTCTCCTGTCTATCGTCTGGCCCCTCCCATCTTGTTACCTCATTATTGTTTCAGTTGCTCCACCTGTGTCTCCCTCGTTACCTTCCTCGTTTATCTCCCTATTTATTCTCCAGGTGTTTGCAGTCCTATGCTGATCTGTTGTTTTTCGTCAGTTGTGCTCGTGGTGTGTATTATGTCTACCCCAAGGTTATTTTCGTAAATGAAAACTAAAACTAAGACGAGAACGATTGATGAAAAAACAATTTCGTAAACTGAAATAAAATAAAAATGACAAAATAATTGAAAAACTAAAACAAAACTAAACTAACAACAGTTATTGAAAAACTAACTAAAAATAAAATAATTATCAAAAATAAATAATCATTTTAGGCATTCTAAGTTGGTGCTTTGAAGAAAAACAGACACGCAGCGCAACGTGATAATTAACAGAAAAAAAAGATGAGAACGAGCATCCTTTATGTAAACAATACAAAACTTTAGCCTAGCGTCTTGTGATCCCTCTGCCAGGCTTTCGGACAAATGTGCATAGGCTAAATCACATCATACACACGCTTATAATTCTTCATAAATTAAAAGAGCATATTCAAATATGAGCCTTTACTGTTAAATGTGTTTGCCGTTATTATTGAATTTCATTAGTCCCAGTTATGATTTATGCGCAGTTGTTCACGGAAAAGTGAGCAAGACACGACAGTTAGGCTACAATATCATGATTATGGTTAAATAAGAAAAAAGACATCTAACCATCATAACCAAATTAGGCTACATTTATTTTCATATTAAATATCTCAATACACATAATTAGATATGACATTAAGCACAACTTGTGTAGATTTATTTTAGTAAAAAGTCTTGACTGCTTCATTTTGGTGTATATTTGTATAATATGACCATTTAATCAATCTTAGCATGCATTAATTTTGTGTCGCTAGACGTTTGCCTATAAGGCTAAATTATGCCTAAGTCTTTCTTTGGCCTGCACTCTGGAAGTTATCTATTAATTCTGCTAAGCTTTAATTAAAACTGAAACTAAACTATATAAAAACTAAATAAAAATGTGTTCACAAAATAAAAACTAAATTAAAACTAACAGCAATATTAATGAAACTAATAAAAACTAAACTGAATTTTATAGCAAATTTGAAAACGATATTAAAATAAAACTAATTTAAAAATTCAAAACTATAATAACCTTTCCACCCGTATTGTGTGTTCTTAGACTGCCTGCCGTTTCCCATTGGGGAGGTTTTTGTTTAATTTTATTATTAAAAAGACCCATTCTTTCTGCAACTTGAGTCCTCGCCTCTTCTCTCACAAGCCTCGGGACAATAAGGGCAATTTTTATGGGGGTTTTTTTGGAC
The DNA here is from genome assembly GCA_018155175.1 of Sinocyclocheilus anophthalmus. Taxonomy (NCBI): domain Eukaryota; kingdom Metazoa; phylum Chordata; class Actinopteri; order Cypriniformes; family Cyprinidae; genus Sinocyclocheilus; species Sinocyclocheilus anophthalmus. The sequence continues at coordinate 413,652 of JADLZN010009209.1, forward strand.
ATTTTTGTAGCTTGACTGTTGTTGTACTGTACTGTACATAGAAACTTTTGCTTCTAATTAGAAAAACAAAAATTGCAACAATAATCTGATTATCAGATACCTTCCTACCACAGAAACAGTGACCGCTGCTTGTGTTTGTTCTAATAACCGCAAAATAGTTTACTATAAAATTTACAGTAAAATGAAAATGTGAAATAAGACTTATAGCTTATGCACCCATCATGGTACGCTTTAAAATACGGGTGCTGTTGAAATAGAGCAGAGAAAGAAAAAAAGATCTGTGAAATACACACCACACACACACACACACACACACACACACACAGAGATCTGTCTAAAATAGTCTCCGTATTCAAAACAAACCACTTTTTTTCCAAACCTTGTCCTGATTCACAAGCACACGGGTATTCGAGTGTCTTTGGTCCCCATATAACTCTCGTCATAGTTTGTGTTTGTGTTTCTTCAGCGTAACGGCACACACACACACACACACACACCACACACTCCGGGTGGGTGCCTCTGAGGTTTTGTTAAGATGTCTGGGCTGGTACGGTCCTCCTGAGAGACAATAAGTGATTTAGTTTCTCATTGCTGGTCTGCTGGCGTCTGCCGCATGTCAATCACAGAGGAGGTTTATCTGGACACACATCGCAGGACATGATGACAATACCACCAGGTGGTTTCTCAAGGATTAGATCTGATGTGATGTGTAGTGGTTAGATCAAAATATAGAATATAAATTGAAGATAAATGAAAATATTAAAAAAGAAAATAACATAAATAAATTTAAATTCATACATGTTTATTTTACTATATACTCACATTTCTCCTCACAACAATTATATAATATATAATCTATAATATATATAAATATCTTATATATATATATATTAGATCTATATTATATATATCTAAGGGGGGAAGTGTGGCCTAATGGTTAGAGAGTTGGACTCGTAACCCAGAGGTTGCGGGTTCGAGTCTCGTACCGGTAGGGATTGTAGGTGGGGGAGTGAATGTATAGCGCTCTCTCCCACCTTCAATACCACGATTGAGGTGCCCTTGAGCAAGGCACCGAACCCAACTGCTCCCCGGATGCCGCAACAAAAATTGCTGCCTACTGCTCCGGGTGTGTGTTCACAGTTTGTGTGTGTGTTCACTGCTGTGTGTGTCAACTTAGGATGGGTTAAATGCAGAGCACTAATTCCTAGTATGGGGTCACCATACTTGGCCACACGTCACTTCATTAATATAGAGATATTATAATATTAGGGCTGTCCGCGATTAAAATTTGAATCTAATGACATGATGTTCGATAATTAATCTATGATCGACAAAATGAATTTGGCTGTGGGAAAATACCACACAAGATTATTAAAAATAGCTTTTTTGTCTTAAATGAGGAAAGTATCAAGTAGCATTGACAAATTGTAGCTTTAGAAGACATTTATATTGATTTCAACATAAAATGCATTACACATAAACATTTAGGCTACAACGGACTAACATAAACTGTGGAACATAAAAGAAGATAATTTAAGAAACATCTCAGTATTTTTTGTTCATACAATTAAAAGTCATTGGTAACCAAAAAAGCGTTGTTTCGAAAGTCTTCAAATACTTTTTTATTGTTCCCAAAAGAAAGGTTTTGAAAAACATAAGGGTGAGTGAATGAAATTTGGGGGGGGGGGGGAGGGGGGAAGTAATATAATGAATTGGGATCATTATTAATACCGTAATGGCCCGAATATAAGACGACCCTGATTATAAGACGACCACCCTTTTTCCAGATGTACCTTTAGGAAAAAGGCTTTTTAAAAACCAAATCGTTTTTTTCTCAGTAAAACACATTTTATCTTCAATTATTTTCATACTGCATATTTTTCCTATTTTAATTTTTAAAAAGTTTTGAAAGTATGGTAAAAACTGGTAAAATGTACCAACAATAACATTTAAAAAATATACACTTTTTGATATACCATTAAAAAATTTTTAAAACAGGTAGCCCATCTGAATAAGGACATTTTAGGCTATCCATCTAATAGTAGCCTACCAAAATCTTCTTAACAGTAGAAGTTAAATCTTACTGTAGTCTTCAAATCTGCGTACTGTCTTACGTTTTAAAATCACAAGGGGAGTTTGGTCCCATCAGGCTAACGTGACAGGCACGACTCATGGAGATAATATAAACATATAGGTTATATGGATATCTCCATGTAACATAATAAACATTAGTAAACATGTGTATGAGCAAACATATAGTTTGTCTTAGCGTAAGTTGTGTTCATTTGTAATTTTTGAAAGCTTCAAGTTGCAGTTAATTATTAGGAATACAGACGATGGCTGTGTTGAAGCTCTTTATTTGCCGTTAAACGGTTGATCACTGCCGTGTGTGTATCCTGATTCCTGTCGCAAAATGCGGCGAAAAGTTCTACATGACGGTAATAATGTGATTAAGGTGTATATATGTCTTTACTGCACTTCAATAATGCAACTAAAGTAGGAATACTCCACGTGTCTTAATTCGATTTTTGTTTACTTCGACTATGACTTTAGCCAGATTAAGGTAATCAAATCTGTGGTATCGGCATGATACTTAATAAGAGTATGTTTCATGTAATTAATATCGGATTACCTATTGTGTCCATGTGAAACGTAATGGACTGTGTGCTTTTTAAAATGAAGCAAGCTATGTCAAAATTGAAAATGGCTCTTTTGAGAGTATTAAATGTACCAAATCGTGCATGTTCAGTCATCTTCTGACTGTATTGCAATTTTCAAGGTGGTTATTCAACATTTGTATATATTTGTAATATAGAATATTATTTATAAATTATTTTCTATTAAAAAATAACTGCACATGTAATCACAGTGACAGTGTTACCACAGTTTAGGGTGTTTTAACTTGTCTTGTGGCTCATGGCTTTACTCTAATGAATTTGTTGACTCCTGCAGCCTAACAGTGTTTACATATGTTATTAGATCCGAGTATTTGTAGTCAGTTTTGCACAGATCCGTGTTGTAATAGAGCTGTACGGTGCAGCAGTGCTCCTGTAACCCGCAGCTGATCCTCCATGATGGTTAACGTGACGGACGGTCCTCTTTAGAGGAGAAGAGCGCTGGCCTCTGACACTCATGTTCCCGCTGTCTGCCGCTCGACCTCCTCACTATTGTTTAATAGCCTTAATACCTGTGAGGACATCTGATATGTCTGTTTAATAGTCCAGTGAGCGGCGTCTGTCAGCGGTCCACTCGACCGTGATGCTCATGAATGGAGCCAGAAAAACAGGACTTGATGTTTCTGAGCTGCTGTTCAGCAATTAGCCTCTGATTCTTTGATTGTGTTTTCATTTCAGGAATCAATGAGTCATATTTCACCGCCAAAATCAAGAAAAAAGAAATATAGATCAAAGAACATGAATCCTATTTTCAAAACCATTGAGCTTTTGATAATGGCAATTTGCAATTTAATTAAAATTATATTTTGTAATGGAAATTGCCTTTACTGCCCTATGCAAATTATTATCATTATTATTATTATTACCTACTTTTTTTGCATTACTCTAATGAGAGTTTAAAGGCAAATGTGTGTAATTGTCATTAAAACAATGTAGATTCTTAAAATATGCTTAACTTTATATTGATATTGCTCAATATACAGGACTATATACAGTATATACAGTGGTTACGGAAAGTATTCGACCCCCTTAAATTTTTCACTCTTTGTATAGTGCAGCCATTTGCTAAAAAATCATTTAAGTTAATTTTTTTTCCTCAATTATTGTACACACAGCACCCATATTGACAGAAAAACACAGCATTGTTAACATTTTTGCAGATTTATTAAAAAAGAAAAACTGAAAATTCACATGGTCCTAAGTATTCAGACCCTTTTTTCAGTATTTAGTAGAAGCACCCTTTGATCTAATACAGCCATGAGTCTTTTGGGAAAGATGCAACAAATTTTTCACACCTGGATTTGAGCATCCTCTGCCATTCCTTCTTGCAGATCCTCTCCAGTTCTGTCAGGTTGGATGGAAAACGTTGGTGGACTGCCATTTTTAGGTCTCTCCAGAGATGCTCAATTTGTTTTTAAGTCAGGGCTCTGGCTGGGCCATTCCAGAACAGTCACAGAGTTGTTGTGAAGCAATTCCTTCGTTATTTTAGCTGTGTGCTTAAATAGGGTCATTGTCTTGTTGGAAGGTAAAAATTCGGCCCAGTCTGAGGTCCTGAGCACTTGGAGAAGGTTTTCGTCCAGGATATCCTGTACTTGGCCTCATTCATCTTTCCCTCAATTGCAACCAATCGTCCTGTCCCTGCACCTGAAAAACACACCCACAGCATGATGCTGACACCACCATGCTTCACTGTTGGAACTATATTGGACAGGTGATGAGCAGTGCCTGGTTTCTCCACACATACCGCTTAGAATTAAGGCCAAAAAGTTCTATCTTGGTTTCATCAGACCAGATAATCTTATTTCTCATCATCTTGGAGTTCTTCAGGTGTTTTTTCATGTGTCTTGTACTGAGGAGAGGCTTCCGTTGGGCCATTCTGCCATAAAGCCCGACTGGTGGAGGGCTGCAGTGATGGTGATTTCTACAACTTTCTCCCATCTCCCGACTGCATCTCCGGAGCTCAGCCACAGTGATCTTTGGGTTCTTCTTTACCTCTCTTCACCAAGGCTCTTCTCCCCCGATAGCTCAGTTTGCCCGGACAGCCAGCTCTAGGAAGGGTTATGGTCGTCCAAAACGTCTTCCATTTAAGGATTATGGAGGCCACTGTGCTCTTATGAACCTTAAGTGCAGCAGAATTTTTTGTAACCTTGGCCATACCTGTGCCTTGCCACAATTCTGTCTATGAGCTCTTCAGGCAGTTCCTTTGACATCATGATCCTCATTTGCTCTGACATGCACTGTGAGCTATAAGGTCTTATATAGACAGGTGTGTGTCTTTCCTAATCAAGTCCAATCTCAGTATATCAAAAACCGCCGGGACTCAATGAAGGTGCTGTCCATTTCAAGGATGATCAGAAGAAATGGACAGCACATGAGTTAAATATATGAGTGTCACAGCAAAGGGTCTGAATAATTAGGACCATGTGAGATTTCAGTTTTTCTTTTTTAATTAAATCTGCAAAAATGTCAACCAATCTGTGTTTTTCTGTCAATATGGGGTTGCTGTGTGTACACTGAGGAAAAAAAATTAACTTAAATGATTTTAGCAAATGGCTGCAATTTAACAAAGAGTGAAAAATTTAAGGGGGGTTGAATACTTTCCGTACCCACTGTATATAGATATACACAATTTTAGATCTTAATTTATGCTTTGACTTAAACAAATACAATATATTATATGATTCATGAAATGTTTATTTATTTTGAAATATAAGCTGGAACGCGATGTTCTTGACAGTTTTCATGATATTTGCTAAAAGTTTTTGAAGCACTTCACAGAATATATTCCTATAGTGATTACGCTGTGTTATTGTGCTTCTTACTCTCCTCTGAATGTGTCAAAGACTCTTGGCCTCTCTAACACCGTTTTTCCATATAACGGTCTGGCTAAAAGCTTGTACTCCAGCAACTGGGTTCAGTTTGTCCAAACCCTTGTGAAGAACTGAATAATTCAGGTGAATGAAGTGGCTTTCTTTGCTCAGAATAATCTCAACCACGGCCATACTGGACATATTTGGATATTTGTTCTCTGTGAAACATCAGCTAACTCAAATATAAAAACAAATGCCATATACAAACACTCAAAAAACTACAAAACAATGTGAAACTTTCATGAAAACTTGTTATACACACACATTACAGATTTAGCTTCACATGCCACAGATGTTCACAGTACAGTATGTAGTTCAGTATTAGCAGAACTGAAATCACAATTCACCAGCATGTATAATATAAATATAGATCTGGATTAATTTGCTTTGACATGAAACACATTTTCCTGTAATGTAGAACATTTACTTTGACATGCACAATTACTGGTTTAATTTTATGAATTTATACAACAACAGGGGCTGTCTTTCAGATATGAAACTTGTAAGATGGAAGGACGTTTCCAGTGCTTTGTTGGAGAGGAATATTATCAGTGAGTAACATCACAGTTTGTTTCTTCATGATCATCAGACAAAGAAAACTTGTAATATATAGTAGTGCATATGTTGAGTCTTTGGTAACTTGTTTTAGGCATGGGATAAAAAATATTAAAAAGGTAAGTGAGACTTTATTAATTTACGAGTTTATATCTAACAATTCTGATTTTTATTCTCTGAATTTTGAGATAACTTTGTGAGAAAAACAAGTCTGAATTGTGAGAGAACAAGCTGCAACCTTTTTGTTTTTATTCCATGGTGGAGAGCGGGAAAAAACATTTTGAGATGTGAAATCAGAATTCTGAGTAAGAAGTAATAATTGTGAAATATAAACGTAGAATATACATTTTTAACTGAGAATATGCGAGTTTATATCGGTCAATGCAGACTTTTATCTCACATGGAAACAGGAGCCCTCTCTGGACTAGACTCGGGATCTGAGGCCCTCCCTGGGCCATACGTGGGAAACGCAGCCCTCCCTGGGCTGGACGTGGAAACAGGAGCCCTCTCTGGACTAGACTCGGGATCTGAGGCCCTCCCTGGGCCATACGTGGGAACCGCAGCCCTCCCTGTGCTGGATGTGGAAACAAAAGCCCTCCCTGGGCTAGACTCGGGATCTGTGGCCCTCCCTGGGCCATACGTGGGAACCGCAGCCCTCCCTGGGCTGGACGTGGGAACAGGAGCCCTCTCTGGACTAGACTCGGGATCTGAGGCCCTCCCTGGGCTGGACGTGGGAACAGCAGCCCTCTCTGGGCTGGACGTGGGAACAGGAGCCCTCTCTGGACTAGACTCAGGATCGGAGGCCCTCCCTGGGACATACGTGGGAACCGCAGCCCTCTCTTGGCTGGACGTGGAAACAGGAGCCCTCCCTGGACTAGACTCGGGAACAGGAGCCCTCCCTGGGCTCGACGTGTAAACAGGAGCCCTCTCTGGGCTGGACTTGGGAACAGGAGCCTTCTCTGGGCTGGACGTGGAAACAGGAGCCCTCTCTGGACTAGACTTGGGATCTGAGGCCCTCCCTGGGCTGGACGTGGAAACAGGAGCCCTCTCTGGACTAGACTTGGGATCTGAGGCCCTCCCTGGGCTGGACGTGGGAACAGGAGTCCTCTCTGGGCCGGACTCAGGAACAGAAGCCCTCTCTCGACTCTGGTCAAGGGATAGAGCCAACAGTCTTTTCCTCCTCATTCTCCTCTTTTGGGCTGAGGTTAAGGAGATTGCTGCTGTCTTCATAGAGCTTGGGAGTAAATCACCCGGCGGGCTTGACAGTGGAGCGGCCGGCGGGCTTAACTCAGGAACATAGTGTCTTACTGGGCTGGACAGGGTAACAGGACTAACAGAGGGCTTCGACGAGGGAGGGAGGAGAAGGGGGCAGGTCAGCATATAAGTCTGATTCAGGATCCCCTTCAGCATTCCTCAGTCCCAGTTCCTCATTAAGTTCACCCTCAGCCATGGTGCAGTAGGCGGAGCCTCCCCCCGCGCTCTCACTGTCCACGGCTCTTTCCCTCGTGGTGGGCGTTATAGTTGGCTATCGCACCTGGTCTGACGTTACTTGCAGCTCCGGCTCCGTGGCAATCCTCATCACGTCCACTCCCCTTCGGCGATGGCTCTCGGTTACGGCGGTCTCGGGCTCTCCATCAATGGCAGGCTCGGGCTTGAGCTCCACACAGCGGGGTGATGATGGGCTGGGCTCTGGGTCTGGCTGTGCTCTAGATCGGGGCTAGACGCTCTCCAGACACCGGATGATAGCTTCCCTCCAGCTCAGTCCAGTGATGTCTGGGAGGTCGACGGGGCGGTGGTAGTATGCCCCTATCCAGAACAGTGAGTTCAGCGCAGCATCATGAAATGCCTTTAGAATGGCGAGCTGGCTGAACTCAACCGCATGCTCCACAAGGAGCAGGTCCTTATGGTCTAGTGAGACGAAGCAGCGAGGGGATCCATGAGGAAATCACGGGAAACAGAAACATTGTTCAAAAAAACGGAAATCAAACGGAGGGAAACATGCAATTAAACTTCTTTTCAGGTTGGGTCTTCTGTCACACTCTGTGTCGGAGAGAACGACGGAGATGTGGATCAGAGAAACAGTCTTTAATACATCTAAAACAAGAGGGTAATCCACACTAGGAATGGCTGTAACACACGAACATGACTTTTGTAGACCCGACAAAGACAGACAGCACAGACTGGGACTTAAATACATGGGGTAACGAGGGTAATTACAAAACACACCTGAACCAAATGAACAATCCAACAAGGGAGAAACTGAGCACATGGGGAGAAAAACGCACACAAACTGTCCAGAGGTGTGACAACTTTCTATTTGTGTCATTTCAAACATTCAGTATTAATATAAAAATGTTTCTGGAAAATAAGTTACTAAGTTCAAGACTGTCAAAACAATGAACACCGTCGCCAGCATTTATTTATCATATGGCAACTCTCCCACCAGTTTTAGAGAACTTTATAAAGAGAAGTAATATAAGTTTGGCGGATTTGCTATTTACACGGCGGAATTTGCACGCGCAAAGACAGAATGCGTCTCCAGAGATGAAACAGAGCTGCTCGTGCGCGAGCAATTAGGTAGCCTAATTCTGATACATGCAATGACATGTAGGCATTTCATATAATAATATTTTACATTGCAATCCTTTCATTTTTAATATTTGGCATGTTTGTGTGCTGCTGTGCGTCCCTGTGTGTGTAATAAGCAGAGTGTACGCGCGCTGTGGACCCGCGCTCTTTAAATAACCAAAAAACTACTGCGTCAATGACTTTAGACCAGGTTTTTGTTGGTCAATGGCGCAGTCTATTTCAGTTGCCTCAAAATAGCAACGCGCCGCCAATGCTTTTGTTTTCAGACCAGCATGCCCATGGGTGCACAAATGGGCGCAAATGCATTTGCTATTTAAACAACGTGGCGCAGGACGTGAAAATGACAACTGCGTCGGGCTGAAACTAGCAAAAAACACTTGCGTCGCGCCTGGCGCGGGGTGTCTGATAGGCAAACTAGCAAAAGTGGATTCGGACACGCCCTAAGCGCAAATGCGCCGTGCGCTTTAGACCATGCACTTAGGTCGTTAAAATAGGGCCCCAAGACTGTCAAAACAACTAACACAAGCAGCATGTATTTGTCATGCAGCAACATTATTTTAGGGAACCTCATAAAGAGAAATATTAACATAAAAGAGTAAATATAATAAAATACTTACTATACGTGACATTTCAAAATTCAGTAGCCATTACTAAAAAAATAAATATCTGAAAAACGTTTTTAATTAATGCTGAAAAATGACTAATTCTTGAAAGCTAAATCAGTTTTATACACGCGCGCGTGCACACACATATGCACAGTTACAGTTGTATATTTAAGTAAATTTGTATTTTTTTTACTTTCAATTCGAATTGGAATTTCAAATGCACTTATAATTTCTCATTGACGCGTTTAGTTTGAATATTAAAGTGATGTCTGACAGCGTTGCAGATTCTCCTTTTAACCTGATGAGATTAAATTAAAGCAGAAGCAGGTTTGTGCTCTGTCTCTGTTGTTGTGTGGTGGTGTGTGTGGTGTGTGTGTGTGTGTCACGCAGACTGTATTCAGATGTTTTCGGCAGCAGGATGGCGTGAAAGAGCCACTGAGAGCAGAACACACACACACACACACACACACACACCCGCTCGCTCCCAGAGTCTCGCGCTGAGGAGAGTCAGTCTCATTCCAGCATCAGTCGCGCATCATGGATCTGCGGGGCTCACACACTATTGGAATGATTTTACCGCTGTATCTCATCTTTTACTTCATCACAGGCTCCGTCAGCAAAGGCGAGTATCACGTTATTCATATTATTCGCGGTAATCTGAGGCGAATATCGACTTTTCTGTTGGATCTGTGTCCGCGCGCGGTCCTCTGACCGGAATAACGGCAGCAAGTTGAGGAGGAACTTTGCTTTGTGCCAACCTGAGAGGAAACGACTAAATAATCTGATGTTGTTTTATGATTTTAGTTAATGTAGTTTATTATATTATGTTTGGATGATGTATCAATGTATAGTATGGCAATTTAAGAGGGTAATTGTTTAATTAATGCAACAGATAACGTGAAGGTGTTTTACGCATCGAATGCGTTTGATCGAGTTTATACCTATGATCCGGAATATCTGTTATGTGATTTTTTTTATTTCAAATAGTCTCAAAATGAGCGGTTTTATCTTGATGTAAGTGTGTAGTACACACTAACTCATGTATTTCAATGGTTCGGATGCGCTGTTTAATGTCGTGTGTTTTAAGCCTTCGTGTCAAATAGTGGATTAATTATCATCACAATTACGACTGTGAACTTATTCATAATAATATGTCATATCGATATTATTTACAGTAGGCTATTTAATAAGCATTAATAGCTTAAAATATTAACATAACGTTAAAAAACGTTATTAATAATGAATTATTAACGCGTAGGAACTACTTAATTAAAGGTATCATGTATTTCGTTTGACTACAAAACGTTCGACACTCGACGCGACGCGACGCGACGCAGCTTAAGCTGACGTCCGACGCGCTGCAGATCTACTATAGCAACTGAATTGTCTCCTCCAGTCCGAAATAAAATACTTCTCTGCTGAGAAAAAAAATCTTAAAGGCAAGCCTAGGATGGCTTTCCGCTCAGGCTGGTCTGGTTTTCGGGTTTTGGACAGTTTTTAGTTGGTCAGGATGTGAGACCTGCTTGCCAATCAGCTAAACACCAGTTTGGCCAAGTGTGGAGAACATGCGAATCATTTAAGGTGTACATATTTTGATATGTCTATAGAAATGTGTGTACTTTTGTAACATTATGTGCAAAATTGTTCCTCTGTACTATGCAAGTCACTTTTTATATTAGTGGATTTGTGTTGAAAATAAAGTAGATTTTTTTTATTTCTTTTTATATACCTATTTCATTGCTGCAATCTAGTCTTGATCTTACAGCTGATTGAAACAGAACATCACTGATGTTTAATATGTGAGGCAGGTTTCTGGACCAAAAGCTTTTGAGTGTCGCTTTATTACATTGGGCTTGTATCTGGTATTAGACAGGAATAGTCTTTCTGATTGACAGGTGAATTGACCAATCACAGACTTTAGCGGCGTTTAGGGGTGGATTTATATGAACCACTATGGACCCTTTTCACATTTCCAAAGCAGAAATAATCATAGTTGGTAAACTTCTATCAGGGTAAATGGAAACTACAACAAATATTATATTTTTCTTGTATTTCCATTTGCACTAATAGCAAAAGAAAAATCATCAATAGTGTTTCTATGACTTTACAAAAAAAAGGAAATTAATTGAGTGATAGACTATATATTATTATTCGTTTCTGTAAACGTTAATCGCCGATTATCATTTGAACAGCACTAATATAGTGTGTGTGTAATAGCAAAAGTAAAAAAAAACCTGTGTATGCATGTATGGAAAGATTGATTACGTTGGTTAAAAGAGAGAACAATGTGAAATTTGCCATCACTTTCCAACAGTTGCATTAGAAACACTCACACAGCAACATTAACTAGATTTCTAAAAACATAATGCCAGTGTAACCTTACACAAGATATAGTGTTATAAAGTGCATTACATTTTTAAAAATGAAAATAAAAGAAAAACTTTGCTAGATATATCACATTCTGTGAAAAGGGTCCATAATCGACCGGTGCAGAAACCTGTTGAAATAAGTGTACAGTAATGTTGCTTGGTGAAAAACGTCAATAAAATGAGCAGAAATGTGTGTGAGCAGTACTACTGTCCATCCAAAATGAGTTTTCTCATGGTTATATCTAGTTAACCTGTCAGTCTTTGGGAGATGCAGTGACTAGTTCTTTCTTTGAACTGCATCAAACGGGTTCTTGTTAACCGTGATTTGGTTTCTAGGTGAAGTGGTACGTCTCTAAACTGGTGTGAGTTGCATAAAGTCAATCAGTCATGTTTGGTTGCATGTGGTTTGCATCAGACGGTCAGTGAAAGGGACTATTACTGAGGTGACTGACTTCAGCAGCATTTATTTTGAGGCTTTCAGCAATATTTGGTCAAGGATTTTGAATCTGGAATGGAGGAATACATCAGAATGAGCTTTACCAGAGTGGATCATGGGGAATTACACTGATGCAGTCTAACACAGAGTGACGGTCGCCACCATAAACACTCGCATCGCTCCAGAGGACAACGCTGACATCACGCTCTGAGCTCGTGGGTGTTGGTAATGAGATGCATATGTGTTGTAATTGAAACAGATGGTTATGAACTTTGTAAGCCGCTGGCTCTCCGCAGCACGCAGCACTCCAGGATACAATATCTGGGGTGATGGATGCTGAATTCTGTTCTTCTGTCTGCACAGATTGAGGATGCATTAGAAATGAGAGCGCGCTGGTAGCCAGACATAGGCCTACCTTACGCTCGAGTGCTGTGGCGCATCATGCTACAGTAATGATATCTCCACTCCAAGACACTTCAAAACATATCATGGCACCCAAAAAAACTTGGTATTTCCATGGTGCATTTTTGTTGGTGGTATAGAGTTTACTTTTTTTGAAGAAGAAACTGTGTTGCTAGGGTCATTATTAGGGTAATCTGATTGTTAGAATTATTTTAGCATGTTGCTATGTGGTTGCTAGCGTGAGTCTTGCTTCAAGTTTATGTGAAGATATACAGTATATATACACAGGTACATCTAAAAAAAAATTAGAATATCATGAAAAAGGTCAATATTTTTTGTCACTCATTTCAGAAAGTGAAACCCATATATTATATAGATTCATTACACAGAGTGAAATATTTCAAGCCTTTATTTCTTGAAATTTTGTTGATTATGACTTACAGATAATGAAAACCCAAAATTAAGTGTCTCAGAAAATAAGAATATTACATAGTCATAAAACAAAAGGACTTGGTGGGTTGGGTGGTGGGGGTTAAACAGAAATGTCAGGCTTCTGAAAGGTATGTTCATTTCTATGCACTCAATACTTGGTTGGGCCTCCTTTTGCATGAATTACTGCATCAGTGCGGCGTGGCATGGAGGCAATCAGCCTGTGGCACTGCTCAGGTGTAATGGAAGCCCAGGTTGCTTTGATAGCGGCCTTCAGGTCATCTGCATTGTTGGGTCTGGTGTCTCTCATCTTCCTCTTGACAATACCCCACAGATTCTCTATGTTTTCAGGTCTGGTGAGTTTGCTGGCCCAGTCAAGCACACCAACACCATGGTCATTGAACCAGCTTTTGGTGCTTTTGGCAGTGTGGCAGGTGCCAAGTCCTGCTGGAAAATGAAATCAGCATCTCCATAAAGCTTGTCAGCAGAAGGAAGCATGAAGTGCTCTAAAATTTCCTGGTAGATTGCTGCGTTGACTGTGGACTTCAGAAAACACGTGGACCAGTCAGGATCGTGTGGGGGGCATATTACAGTGTGTCGTTTTGGTCGGTTTGGCCAAATCATCACTGAATGTGGAAACTTCACACTGGACTTCAAGCAACATGGTTTATGTGCCTCTCCACTCTTTTTCCAGACTCTGGGACCTTGATTTCCAATGAAAGGCCAACTTGCTTGTGCCTGGGGGGTCTGTGGAGTCCAAGGGTGGGCCTGCTTGTGGACCACTGGGCAACATCAGTTCGGTGTGTCTCCACAGCCCAGTAAGACCTCTGACGTTGTCTCTGGTTCGGAGTACTGACACGAGAATGCGACATGTGTAGCCCCTGTCCTAGGATTCGTCTGTGCGTATTGGCTCTTGATCGCTGACGTCCAGCCTCAGTCCACTCCTTGGGAAGCTCCCCCAAATTCTTGCTGGTGCACCTTTTTCTACCACACTTTTTCCTTCCACTCAACTTTCTATGAGATGCTTGATACAGGAACTCTGTGAACAACCATCTTCTTAGCACTTAACTTTTGTGCTTACCCTCCTTGGGAGTCTTCTGGACATCGTCAAGTCCGCACAGTCTTCCCCATGGATTGTGTAGCCCTACTGACCTAGACGAGAGACCTTTAAAAAGAGGCTCAGGAAACCTTTGCAGGTTTTTGAGTTGATTAGCTGATTGGCATGTCACCATGGACTTTCCAATATTGAAATTTTCACAATATTCTAATTTTCTGAGACACTGACTTTTGGGTTTTCATTATCTGTAAGCCATAATCATCAATTTCAAGAAATAAAAGCTTGAAATATTTCACTCTATGTGTAATGAATCTATATAATATATGGGTTTCACTTTCTGAAGTGAGTGACAAAAAATATTGACCTTTTCATGATATTCTAATTTTTTTAGATGTCTGATAGTACCTGTACATGGGCGACATTGACTCTTGAGTCAAAGGGGCAAGACAAAAACAAAAAACAAAAAACAAATCTATATAATATATCTATATAAAAATATATATATATATATATATATATATATATAATAGAAATAATAAAAGCTAAATATTTTTTTCTGTTATGTAAGCATCAAAACAATGCCCTACCATATTGCAACACATCAACACAGTCAAGAATAACTTAAAGAGGTTGCCACCTTTAGTAAACTGGACTTGCTTTGGCTCTTCCTGTTGACTTGAATGGTGATGCTTCCCGTTTGTCAGTTGATGGCCTTTCATTTTTAACCAGATATGTGCACGCTGCTTTTCTGATGTTCACTGAAGTTTTCCGTGTCTTTTTACCGTGTCACTTGAAATGTTTATGTTTTGAATCGTTGTTACCAAAGGCGAGACACGTGAGGAAAAAATAAACGATCAGTTGTGGGTTTATATTCTGTCATAAATCGCATACCATTCATTGCTGAACTTTCTACCGTCCGTTACTGGAAATTAAATTACTGGTTGATATGTCCCGATCTCAATAAAGTTTACACACAGAATTAAATCAACATATTTTATGTTCTGTCCATTGCCAATCACTGCTATTTCAAGAGTGAATCCCGCATAAATATGCGGATGTCATTCCCAAAACTTTGCAGGGTGTAGCCTATGTGTCCGAAAAACGAAAGTTTCATACAAATTCTGAATGAATTATACCCTAGAAAGTGCGCAAAGCGCGCTCCCTTTATCACTAAAAAGCGTCACTCATCTTCGTTCATCGCGATCTTACAAAGTTCTGTTATAATCAATGAAGCTCTCTAAACTGCACAATGAATCTCTTATTTACATCGCGTTTGCACTTAGTCATGAGATGATTCACGAGCGTGCAAAACTGCGGCGCTTTCATCGGTGAGTGAATTCTGACAAAAAGTTTCTGATTGGCCATTGCGTTTAAGAAATCAACAGATATGTCTGTGATTGGTTACACTGCTCAATTTGCCCCCCCTAATGTCGATATCTCATGCATCTCCATAACTGAGGCCGATGCGATACACATCTCGATGCATAGCCAACCATACGATACATTGAAGATACATATAAAGTAGCTAGCGATACGATACGATTCACCCCTATTACGATGCAGTGCGATCCGATTTAGATTCGATCCGATTCAACACAATGCTATTCGATGCAATGGAAAAAATATGATCGCATTTATTTCTTTGGTTCAGACAGACAGCAAATCATAAATTAACTTATGTGTCTTCTGACTTCTAATGCCTCGAGGCCTGTTTCATAAAAGTTAGTCTGACTTGCTGTCAAATGATTTGGTTCCATAAAACAAATTTAACAAAGATCAAAATCAGTTACTGTGGCAACTTATGCTGGAAAGCTAACCTGGTCCAGGGCAGGCAAACTGTCAGACTAAGCCGTCTGTTTAGCGTGCATGTGCGCAGCAGCGCTCGTTCACTCGCGTATACCTTGCCCACTCCTGACAGCAAGCAAAATGGATATATCTGCATGACTTTCTAACATTTACAGAGGAAAAATATACTTGTGACATGTCAGTTATGCACTGAGGAAAAACAACGTCTCAAATGCATTAAACGGCACAAATATTCGCTGTTTGCGATGCTGGATCCGTTTGATCCATGATCGACATTAAGGACTGCTTAAAATGAAGCGTCCACAAATTAGTTAGATTGTGTGAACTTACATTGTCGTTTATGGAACTGCTTTAGCCCCAATTGATTTGTTAGGTTATTTCAAGTCAGATTTTAGACTTTAATCCCTGCTTTTCCTCAGGTCTCTGTAGTGTTGTTGTGATACATCATATTCACGCGCAGCGGTGATGAGAGAACGCGCTTGAGAAACAGTTTAGAGAGGAGAAATCAATCTACATATAAAATATTGGTCACTTTCTAAACAATAAAAGTGTAGCCATCCACGAGAGGATATATAAATAAATTGTTTTTTACAGATGCAAATGCATCGCGATACAAATGCCAACTTGTATCCGATACACACTTTTTAAACCGATGCATCGTTAACTGGGGGGGGGCGGAGGCAACGAGCGAAGCAGGGAAGCGGCCCGCCCTTATATAACTGGTGCATCTCATAAATTAGAAGGCATGAAAGTCATTTAGGGCAGGAAGTCAAACTTCAACGTGTGAAACACATCGTGTATTTAAATAAATTCAATGCACACAGACTGAAGTAGTTTTTTTGGTTCTTTTAATTGTGATGATTTTTTTTGCTCACATTTAACAAAAACCCTCCAATTTTCTATCTCAACAAATTAGAATATGGTGTCATGTCAATCAGCTAATCAACTCAAACACCTGCAAAGGTGTCCTGAGCCTTCAAAATGGTCTGTCCAGTTTGGTTTCACTGGCACCAATCATGGGGAGACTGCTGTCTGACAGTTTGTCCAGAAGAAGAGGGGGAAGAAGGGAGAGGAGAAGAAAAGAGAAAAGAGGGAAAAAGAGGAAGAATGGGAGGGAGGAGAGGGAGGAGAGGAAGGAGGAGGGGAGGGGGGAAAAGGGAAAAGGGGGGGAGGGGGGAGAAGAGAAGAGGGGGAAAGGGAGGAGGGGGATAGGGGAAGAGGGAGAGGAGGAGGAAGAGAGGAGAGGGAGGAAGGGGGAGAGAGGGGAAAGAGGCGGGGAGGAAGGAGGGGAGGTGGAAAGGAGGGAAGAGGAGGAGAGGGGGGGAAAAGGGGAGGGGGGGGGGGGGGGGAAGGAGGGAGGGAAAGGGGGGAGAGAGGAGAGAGTGGAGAAGGAAGGAGGAGGAAGAGGGGGTGGGGGAGGGAGGGAGGGGGAAAGGGGGGA